>JAYESA010000006.1:13077731-13565231 GCA_036927795.1 Iris macrosiphon
AGTCGTGCGTCGGATAGTTCTTTTCATGAACTCTCAACTGTCTCGATGCGTAGGCTATCACCTTGCCGTGTTGCATCAGTACACATCCCAATCCGCTCCCTGACACATCACTGTACACTACAAATCCTCCTGATCCTGAAGGTAGTGTCAAAAATCGGTGCTGATGTCAGACGCTTCTTCAGGTCATCGAAAGCCGCCTGACACTCATTGGTCCAGATAAACTCTTCGCCTTTACGCGTCAATCGCGTCATAGGCGCAGCTATCCTCAAAAAGTTTTCCACGAACCTCCGGTAATATCCGGCAAGTCCGAGGAAACTCCTAACCTCCGTAACTGATGTAGGGGTAGGCCAGGTCTCTACTGCAGCTATCTTCTCCGGATCAACTGATAGTCCATCTCCGGTGATTATGTGTCCCAGAAATGGTACTCTATCCAAGCAAAACTCACATTTGCTGAGTTTGGCGTACAGTCTCTCATGTCTCAGTATTTCCAACACAATCTTGAGATGTCTCTCGTGCTTCTCCTGGTCCTCGGAATACATCAAGACGTCGATGAACACCACCACGAACTTATCCAAGTACTGGTGGAAAACCTTGTTCCTCAAGCTCATAAATACTGCTGGCACGTTGGTTAAACCAAACATCATGACTATAACTCATAGTACCCATACTTCGTCCGGAAAGCCGTCTTAGGAATGTCCTTTCTCCGAACCTAGATCTGATGATAGCTGGATCTGAGATCGATCTTCAAAATACATATGCGCCACTTAGCTGATTCAAATAAATCTTTGATGTGCGGCAATAGGTACTTGTTCTTTACCGTCACAGCATTTAGCGCCCTGTAATCGATACACAAGCGTACCGTCCCGTCATTCTTCGGTACACTAAGATGGGTACTCCCTATAAAGAAACACTAGCCCGACTGAAACCCTTGTCTAAGAGATCCTCTACTATGGACCTTTAACTCAACCAACTCTATCGGTGCTAGTCTGAAGACGGGAACATAACCAGCTCAACTCTTGGAGTCAACTCTATAGCAAATTCTATCTCTCTGTCAGGTGGCAGGCCTAAAATATTCTCTAGAAGTACATCTTCAAATCCTGATATATTATGGCGGTATACTGGTTCACCTCCTGCGTTGTATACCCCTAAGGTAGATGGGCACCATGCTCCCAGGCTCTCTAAAGAAACTCAAACTCAGGGTAATCCGGTGGTCCAAGGATGACACAACCACGACGGCAATCAAGCATTGCGTGGTATTGGCTCAACCAATCCATGTCTAGGATAATGCCATAGTCTAGACTTTAACCTCAAGATAAATTCTCCTGTTATATTTTCAACATCAATCCTCAAAAAGAAAAAAATATATCCTAGCCTAAACTATAATTTCTCTTTTCCTCAAGGTTTTTCCTAAAATTTTATTCCTCGAATTTCTTCTTTTCGTTATTCATCTCTCCAAGTCACAAGTACAATGATGGTATCACTCAAGCACATACTAAAATTTCTGGAATCCGATCATTATCTTCCAAGTGAGATCCTAAATTTTTTTTTTTTCATCTCCTCTAGCTCATAATCTTCATTCCTAGCATTGCTATCATATACAACCACTAGTTTCCATCATCAGGCTATGCATTCCCATGAATCATTCTAGGTCATGATCATCAATCCTTCTAGCTCTCAGTACTTCCAAGATTACTGTTACCTCAAGCACGGGTAGGGTACTACGGGGTCCAACTCTTTTGCCAACCTTCCACACTAGTTCTAGAATCCAGGGAACCCATCAATCTATCCTGATAAGGTAACAATCTTCCTAGAGAAAGGTATACGAATTCTGTCTTCTGCCGTCTGATCTTCGATCTTCTTCTGGAGGGAAGTCATCAGTCACAAGCATTCGTCTCCCCGAACAATAGGGGACGAGAAACAAGGATAGCGATATTGACGAAGATTGAACGAATGCAAAGTGGAAGTCCAAGGGCGATAATCACATACAAAGAGTTTTAAAATCGATTATGGATTGAGATCCTATTCAACAATCATAACATCTATTCCTAATTTGCAGGCTCGCTTGGCACAGTCAGGTGACCAAGACGATTTAAATCGGACCTGCATGGGCCACCACAAAAACATGTCACGCCCCAGTCCCAAAATACGTAGGACCAGGAATACGTGACACGCCAGCTACGCATTCGACCAGACTCTGGTCTGACTCGAATACGTATAAGCTGTAAAATAAAGGGCACAATCTAGATATCCCATAAATGTAAACCTCTATGTCTCAATCCACAATGTACATCAGTATACAAGAAAGAGCTATATGTGCTAAGGTCGGCCGCCCAATAACACACTAACTCGAATAGACTCGAGAAGAAGTATGAGTCTACAAAACTAGGCTACAACAGCAGATGAATAATCAATGTAAATAACCATAATGCCGGTAGATATAATGTGAGTACCTGGTACCATGCTCGCAAGATATGCCACTCCATCAGTATCTCCAAGTGCTCCGTAATCGCCTATGCTGCAAAACTGGCAGGGAACTAGGTCCTCAGAGGGACGTAACAAGGTACAGAAATATAGCATGCCAAGTAAACAGAAAGTACAAGTGCACGACAGGGTACTCTATCATAACCAACTAGTGTGACACAGTTTAAAGACAATATTCGACGCGTGGGCTGTCCAAAATAAAACCGCAGCTCCGAACACAGAGACACACGGGTCGTACCGTAGCTCCGAGCACAGAGACACACGGGTGAAACAGTTACACTACTCTGGAATACAGGATCACTACATATACATATATAAGCGCGTGCAGAGTAGCCCAAACGTCTAGTAACTGTCTTCCCCTTCCCCAAGCGGTCAACGATTGTGCGTTGGACCTGAACCTCTAACTACAGTCTCGACACAAGGGAATAACTCAACAGACGCGACCCTAAGGTCGTCCCAGTCTCTGGTCATGATGTCAGTATCAGGATACAGGAATCTGGCACGATCACAGTGTATGAGTGTGTCCTGGGGTGTCGATAAACTCAGGTACGCATATCGAGATACTACAAATCATCCAACAATCTTCCTAGGATGCTACGACGTACGTCTTCACCCGGTTGTGAACCGGACGCGAAGTATCGAACGTCAATATAACTATGTGCACAATGTACATAAAGAACAACAAGTATCTGTAAACTGAAATACAGGGTGGCAAGGTACACTTGCCTGCGTGCGGCTGCTGATGACGGGGATCGGGTACTGCGTCCAAGTCCTCAGGTCCCGCAATACCTAGAGATAGATACAAACTAGGAATCAATAATCTGTTCCACGACAGACAGGGATGCGACACACAACTACACTCAAACTCAGTCTCTGCTACGACTCACAGGGACAAGACACTAGGGGGGTTGACCACAGTTGACTATCGGTACAATACAGCAATTCAACTAGTCATCCGTACACTCTCCTCAATTTAATTCTCCATAATTAAATCTACACTTTCCATCATGTACCATAGATCCCGATTATTTATTTAAAGGTCAAACACTCACTTTTCCTCGAATCCATAACTTGATTAAATTGTAATACTTCATGTAGGAAACATTCCTAATCCACAATGCACCTTAACACAAATACATTTCTCCGACATACTACAAGTCGAATCCCCAAGTCTTTGATCACCCTATTTAATCATCGTCACATGCCCAATATCGTATTTATTTTCTCACAAGTTGTATTCACCCTCATTTCCACTAATTACGATATCCGAATCCAACTTTACAAAACAAAGGATACATGAACACTACAATATATATATACCCTAAAACATGTCAACCTCCTTAAACCCATCCTCAAATTATTCAAAATCCGTAGGCACATTCATCCACATTAGCCTCTGCCAATATAAACTTTAATCCCCTATTTAACATATGATTTTCCATGCTACACTAATCATATAGTCCAACATGACATACCCAACACCCTAGTTAACATACACTCAACCATATATCATTATATTACATAGATATTAAAAATCTGGAATTTAAATAAAAGAGGGGAGGAGTCGACCTCGTTGCGGCGAGGTTGATGGCTGGCCTGAGCGTGGCCGAAGGTGGTAGTGGTGGTCTTTTAAAGAAACATTTCTTTACTGCAGTTAGAAGATGCAAGCGAACCTCTGCAGCATGCTCATCATCCCAGTTCTCAACTAGACTTTCCAGAGCATAAGGAGCATCATCCATGTCAAATATTTCACTGCTATCATTGGGTATATATTTAGATACTAACTTGAGCACCAGGCATTGTGCCCATTCACTGAATTCCTTGATCCTGTTCAAGAATTAGTAGATCACTGGTTTACTAAGCAGAGCCTCTCCCCCCTTGGAAGCTTCTTCCGACCCTGCTTCCAAGTTCCATATCTCTTGTAGGAATGACAAACAATTCGCAACCACCTGTGCGTCGGGGTCGTTGAGCATGAGCGCCTTGAGCAGCGCCGGGAAGTCCGAGTTGAGGCACGTCGCAGGGGCCATGTGGTACAACTTGGCCGGAAGATGGAAGCTAGTGGTGATAATGACAGGGAGGCTGGGCAGTCCGGAATGGGATGGCTGCACCGTGGAGAACGTCGGAGTCGAGGCAGCACTTGGCCGGAGAGTCAGTGTACAGCCGCGTCGAGCCGTACTTGGCCGGAGCAGACTGTGTACAGCCACGTTGAGCCGTACTTGGCCGGAGCAGATCAACAAGCTGGCCGGACTGGAGTGAAGTCAGCCACGTTGAGCAGTAGCTCGTAGAGGAGCAGCCCGTGGGGTGAGCGCCGGCCGGACTTGGCTAAGCTTGGCCGAAGGTTGGCTTGGCTTGGTCGAGGTTGGGTTTCTTCAAAGAAGAAGGAAAAGAATGAGAAGAAAAAGAAGGAAGAAGAAGAAGAGGAAAAGAAAATATGGCTGTGGGTTTAGTTTAGAGGTGAGGGAGGAGAGAGAGAGGGGGTGGGATTTCCCAAGCATTGGGATTAGGGCCGGCTTGGGAGGAGTGAAGGGGTGAAGTGTTGTTTTATATGAGTTTGTGAAGTGATGGATGGTGGGGATGGTGTCATTCAAAAATGTAGGGTTGAGATTCATTATGAAGAGAAGTGGGTTCTTCATGAAGGGGGATGTGATTGGGACCCTATTTTGGGACCCTCTCATATATTCATGTCCAATAGGAGGTTGCCACACAATTTGTTAATTGCAAATTAGCCCCCCGTAGATTCAGGAATTTGCATGAACACATGAAATAACGTAAAAATTATGGAGAAAATATATTTAAAAATTGTCATAGTGAGGGGGCGTTGCGCGTCAGGCACGGGTCAAATTTGAAGGGCATTGGGATTAATTTAATATTAAAATAGAATTTACAGAGTTGGTAAATCCTGATTAAATTAACGATAACGCGTCCCGCGAATTTAATTTAATTGGGGCCCGCGGGGTCAAAATCTGGAAACGGCGCAAAGGCCAAAAATGGTGGGAGCTTGGAGTCAGTCTTGGACCCTTTAGTTGGTCCGGCTCAACGGGTTAAGTTGGTACCCCAAAATCGAGGGTAACGACACAGGTGTCCGACACGGAATTAAATACGGGTTACGATTTTCGGAAATGTTGCGCAATTAATTTAGAGCACACAAAAGTTGATTTTAACAGTCAGAAAAGTCCAGTGTCTAATCTGGCGAGTTGAGTCGAGTGTACAATATTTGTACGAAATTTATGGGCTGATAATGGGCTCCGAATAATTAGACAAAGATAGGGTGCCAATGGTTTTAATTAATTTGATTAAAAATTCCAGGTAAATATCCTCTACTCTAAACCTCAATATCTTCTATCAAAAATATTCCTGGTCCTCTCTAACTATCTACAGAATAAATTGAGGGGGTTTACATGTGGTTTAAAAGGACACATTACACATCAGTGTAAGGCTAGAAAGTTGGTTGATATGAATATGTATAAGTGGGTTCCCAAAGCTAACAAATATGGATCCAAATCTTGGATACCAAAGTTTCTGCCTAATGATGTAGGTGTAATGCTTTGTGTCAGAATTTAGCACCAAGGAGAATGTTGGTGATTACAAAGATACAAGGGTCATTTTCCAAACAATTGCACCAACATAAATATGGCTACTTGAGCCACATTAGTAACATGCTAATTATTTTTTTAAAATTGCTATAATTAAAGTATCTAGCATATCTCTTATTAATATCTTTTAGTTGGTATTTATTTAAATTAATGAGAGTTGTGATACTGGCATGCTTAGTTAATTTTCTTATAATTATTTCTATTCAGCATGACTAGTTGATTAGCCTCAGTGATTAGTTCACACTATAGAGTTATTTACTTTTGATTAGTATGACACAATTGTCTATGCATGCTTTATATCTTTTAGTAAACTTTATTCGTCAAGAATTAGGATTCTAGATTTTAATGTTGTATGATGTTATAATTAGCATATATACCTATTAAATCTAAGTTCTTTAAAGTTAAGATTACTTTTGGTTATAAGCCGAAATGGCCCTTTTGTCAAAAAGGTGTAAATAACCCAAGATAATCAATATTTTATTGAATAATGATTTGTTAATGTCTATTTGTAATTATTTTATAATACAATACTGAATCTGAGCCCTATTCCTTGAATTTAAAGTTGTCAACTTTTAGACTGTGACACTATGAATTTTAGTAAGCACTACTGGGTTTTTTTAATTATTTCAAAACTATGCCATTTAGTTTTAATTTGAGTTTAGACTTTGACTAGTTGCAAGGATATGCATTTTTTATTTTCTACTACATGATTGGATGCTAGACTACGATTGGAATATTTGAGAGAAGTTGTTTCATTATCTCTTCCATATAACTAAATGTGCATATTCATTTATGCTTCTCTTGTATTATTGTTACCCAATGTTTCTACATTAATGTACTGCATCTAGTTTCCTACAATTGGTATTAAGTTTCCAATTGGTAAGTATATAGTTATGATATGCATGTCATTATTCTACATATGGTGATATTCTAGCTACTTACTCAGAATATACCACATGATCATATTATATGCTTTATGTTACTCACCTTGTCTTCATGATATACACTTCGTTTGCGGGGGAACCGTAAACAATATATTTTGACAAAGAAGGAGAAATATGTCAAATATGTGCATATTCGCCAACGTTGTACTACGGGGGATCTTATGCACATGTAGAAGCTTCGGTAAAGATTTGTATCAATATCTCCTATTACGGAGGAGCTTCTTTTTTATCATGTCAACGGGGGAGAAGTAAGTTTAAGTATGTAAGTATATGTTTAAGTAGTATATATATAGTGATTTATGATATATGGATCGATTATATATGTCTTAAACTTAACTGATTTGCCACAATAAAAAAAGGAAAATTGTTGGCCTAATATTTATGTTGAGTTTTGAATATGGCTAATCAATTAAGTTTAGCATTATGGTAATCAATCAATCAATCACTATAGTATCTTCTACTTAAACTCAGCATTGTCCAGATATGTAATATTTTCTTCTGTATATTTCCTTGTTCGTCTAATATGTACTTGCAGAAAGAAATAAACAAGAACAGCAATGGACATATGATATATGACGATGAGTCAAAGACGGCATTATACCAGAAGATTTAGTCCAGCCGCCTATGACTTATCTGGAGCCTCGCACCCGGGGGTTCTGCTGCCCGGTCAGCGAATGAGTGTCGAGGGGGCAGCTCCCCTCGTGGGGGTTCGGGTACGAAACCCCTGAAAGGTATTTAGATTCCTAGATCTGGTTATCTTTGGACAACTGCCGTCAAGGAAAAAAGTGTCTTCAAGTCAGCAGATATTTCAGAAGTTTGGTGTCATCAGTGCTCTTGGTTTTCATATGTAATTTGATATTTTATTTGAGTCTAGGATTGATATAAGCTGAGTCGTAGTGGCAAAACCCAAGTACCTATACCCAGATACCTAGTCCACTGAAATAAACCAAAGAACCTATCCACCAAATCAGGCCACATATATTTACAAAGACGAACATACTTACAGATCGAACTCGTGCCAAACTCATGCCGAACTCGGTCCAAACTCGGTTACCCTTTTGGTATGAACTCGGGCCAAACTCGGACCGATTTAGAGTCTAATTAGAGAGTGAAAACTAAATTATACCTATTGGGAGATGGATTCCCAATAAAATCTCCAAATTGAGTGTCAAGAGCCTTCAACTTGTAGATCATTGCTCCTCCTTATAGATTATTTCTTCCTCCTTGTAGATCCTTGCTTCCTCATTGTTCTAATAGCCTGAAATGATGAATAGAGAAGAAATTGGAAAGAAATTTGGGTAGAAATTGGTGTAGGAAAGAAGGAATTTTGATGAGGAAAATTCTAGATATAGATTTGGAATAAAAAAATAAAAAGAGAGAGAGTCTCTCTCCTCTTCTATGGTGTCCGGCCTCTACCCCCTCCTCCAAGCTACTATAAAATATCTACAATACCCCATGGGGGTTGTCATGAAGGAATTAATTAAGGAGGGAAGGTTCTAATCTAATTGGTTTAACTAATTAGTTCATTCTTCTAATGAATTGGCTTACTATTGGGCTCAATTCTAACTAGAAATAAATATTAATCCATAGATCTAATCTAAACTAGTTAGGTCCACTAATATAAGTCCATAATAAAATCTAACATCTAACAATAAATAAATAATACAATAAATAATATGCATAATATTTAATATTATATTTCTTAAACAAAATACCCATGCCAAATTACCAAACCACCCCTAGTTGAAAAAGTGAGGGTGATAATCCTATCCACCATAGAAAAATTTTGTCCTCAAAATTAAGGAAGAAACTAACTACCAAAAGCAATCAATACAAGCAAGAAAGAATTATACCTCACGGCTCAAACATATAAGGATATCGCTCGTGCAGCTCGGCCTCTCGCTCCCAGGTACTCTCTCCTGGCGAGTGATGCATCCACGCGACACGTGCCAAAGGAATCGTATGGTTCTGTAGTACCTTCTTGGTGTAGTCCAAGATCTACACGGGCTGCTCTAGATAGCTGAGTGTTGGACCAACCTCGATCTCCGAGTGATCTAGTACATGGCTAAGATCTGCCATGTATTATCTCAGCTGTGACACATGGAACACGTTGTGCACTCCCTCAAATGCAGGTGGCAAGTCTAGTCTGTAAGCAACTGCACCGACCCTCTTGAGAATACTGAAAGGTCTGATGAATCGTGGACTAAGCTTTCCGCCTCCACCAAAATAAATCGTGCCACGTATCGGAGAAATCCTCAAGAAAATAAGGTCGCCAACCTAGCACGAAATACAGCCTTAGCACTCAAACTAAAACAAGCAATCACAAGCAATACAAAATAAAATCTATACCTCAAACTCTAATGGTCTGCGGTGGCTATCGGCCCAATGCCGTTGTCTGTCCTACGCCATCCGAAGTCTATCCATGATGAGCTTCACCTTCTCAGCTGCATCCACGACCATCTCTGATCCCAATAAGGCTCTCTCACCAACATCATCCCATGATAACGGAGTGCGTCATCTCCGTCCATACAACGCCTCAAATGGTGATATCTCTATACTGGCCTGGTAGCTGTTGTTGTAAGAAAACTCTACCAAGTGAAGATGATCCTCCCAAGAGCCTCCAAAATCTAAAACACATGTGTGTAGCATATCCTCGAGAGATTAAATAGTCCTCTTCGACTGCCCGTCTGTCTGAGGGTGATATGCGGAACTGAACTTGAGCTGAGTGCCCATGCTAGCTTGCAAACTCCTCCAGAAGTGGGACATGAAGCAACTATCCCGATCCGAGACTATGCTCACAGGAACTCCATGCAATCTGACTATCTGACACACGTACATCTTTGCGAGCTTCTCCGTAGACGTACCCACTTTGAATGGCAGAAAATGGGCTGATTTGGTCAACCTGTCTACAATGAACCAAATGGCATCTTTACCTCCTAGAGAACGTGGAAACCCTGAAACAAAGTCCATCGTCATATGCTCCCACTTCCACTCTGGAATGGCTAAAGGATGAAGCAATCCACCTGGCCTCTGTCTCTTTTCCTTTAGCTGCTGGCATACCAAGCATCTGGATACGAAGCTAGCTAACTCTTGCTTCATAACATACCACCAAACATGCTCTCTCATGTACCTATACATCTTGTTGGCACCTGGAGGCCTACAGTACTAAGATCGATGCGCCTCCTAAAGAATCTACTCGCGCAATGCTCCACTCGGCATATACAATCTGGTACCGTGCCGCAATGATCCATCATCTGCAATGGTGAAGTCCTCTGCCAATCCTATCCGGACCTGTGCTCTGATGCTCCTCAGAGACTCATCCTCGAACTGTGTGTCTCTGATCCGGTCCATCAACTCTGACTGTACCAGAAGTCGCCACATCTGTGCTGCAACTCCAGGAACTAATACCTTAATACCCAAGCTATCAAGAACGGCCAATAAATATCTGTCCTTTATCAAGTACATAACCACTGGATACCTGCTCAAGGTATCCACGACTACGTTGGCCTTCCCTGGATGGTATTGCAAAGCAATATCGAAGTCCTTCATCAACTCCAACCACCGCCGCCGCCTCATGTTGAGCTCTTTTTGTGTAAACACATATTTCAAGCTCTTGTGATCAGTAAAGATCCCTACCCGCTCTACATATAAGTAGTGCTTCCACAGTTTTAGAGCAAAAATAACTGCTGCCAACTCCAAGTCATGGGTAGGATAATTCTTCTTATGCGGCCGTAATTGCCTGGATGCATAGACAATCACCTTTTCGTTCTGCTGCAACACACAACCCAAACCATTACCCGATGCATCACTATATATAGAAAATCCTCCTGCCCCTTATGGCAATATTAATATTGGAGCTGTAGTCAACCTTTTCGTTAGTTTCTCAAAAGCAGACTTACAATCCTCAGTCCAGACGAACTCCATGACCTTCCTGGTTAGTCTAGTCATTGGCTCTGCAATCCTGGAAAAATCCTGAACAAACCTCCGATAATAGCCTGTCAATCCAAGAAAACTCCTGATCTCCGCTACTGAACTCGGGGTAAACCACGACTCAACTGCTCAAATCTTCTTCGGGTCTACTGAGATCCCGTCTCCTGTAATCACATGCCCGAGGAGTTTAACCTTACCAAGGAAGAACTCACACTTCGAAAGCTTGTCATATAGCTTCTCCTTCATGAGGGTCTCCAGAACTATCCTCAGGTGCTTGTCATGTTCCTCCGGGGTCTTCAAATAAATTAATATATTATCAATGAATACTACCACAAACTGATCCAAGTACTGATGAAATACCTTATTTATCAGGTTCATGAATACTGTCGGGGCATTGGTCAACCCAAACGGCATCACCAAAAACTCAAACTGTCCATACCGAGTCCTGAAAGCTATCTTCAGAATGTATTCCTTCTTCACTTTCACCTGATGGTACCCCGAGCTCAAGTCTATCTTTGAGAATACCTTCACTCCGCTCAACTGATCAAATAAATCATAAATGCACGACAACGGGTATTCGTTCTTAATAGTAAGGTTGTTGAGTACCCTGTAGTCGATACACATGCGTACCGATACATCCTTCTTTGGTACAAATAATACCGAAGTACCCCATGGTGATGAACTAGAGCGGATGAATCCCTTGTCCTGCAACTCATCCACCTGCTTCTTCAACTCTGCCAGTTCGATGTTGTTCACTCTATAGATGTGCTGTGATATTGGCTCTGCGCCTAGAACCAAGTATATAGAGAACTCCACATCTCTGTCTGGTGGCAACCCCGGCAACTCCTCCGAAAAGACGTCCATATACTCAGCAATCAATGGATGTAGTGCCTCCTGCTTTTCTACCAAAGCTCCACAGAAGTCTCCTTCGCTCTGCTCAACTGCTCCCTTGACGAACTCAAACTATGGCTCTCCTAGCGCCTAAAAAAAACTATGCCTCCTCGACAATCGAAACTAGCATGGTGCATACTCAACAAATCCATCATGAGCACTATATCATAGCCTGGAAGTGGCATTACGAGTAGACACACGCTCAACTCTCAGACTCTCAAGAAAACTCTCTGGTTCTTGCAAACATCATTGTTAAGGATAATGCCACCCCCGGTCGTGATCATGTAAGTCCTCGCCAATGGTTCAGTCTTAAGGTGATGTTTCAGAGCAAAAGATACAGATACAAAACTATGTGAAGAATCAGAACCAAATAAAGCATGAGCTGGAAAAGAATCAAGATAGTTTGAACCTGAGATAACATCATCGACTGGCTCCTCCTCCTCGATGGTAAAGGCGAAAGCTCGCCCCTATCGCTGGACACCTCTCTGCTGTTGCTGGTACTGAGCAAACTGCTATTGTGGTGGTAGAGGAGGTCCTCTTTGCTGTCCCGCTGGTGGTCTCGCGGGTGCTCTCTGTGCTTGAACTCCACCCTGAGCTGGACGAGCTGAAACTTTAGGACAAGCCCTCAACTGATGGTCTCCTGATCCGCAGAATAAGTACTGGCCCAATCTCATCCTGCATGCATCTCATCAATATCCCTGCTTCTTACAGAATATGCAAGGAATAGCCGTCTTCTGGATCTGGTGCATCTGTTGTGCCGACGCTCTTGCTGGTCCATGATAATTTTGCCTCGGTTGTTGGAAGTGCCTCTGGTGCTGCTACTGAAAATAAGGCCGCTTTATTAGACCCGTGTTGGTACTGGATCTTCTTATGTCTCTCGGCCTCTTAGAGCCAAGCTCTAGATCATCCTTTGCCCGTTGTGCCTGTCTTAGAATATCCTCGAACGTAGCGGTGGGATCACCAATCTTATATAATTTGATCTCCCTGTTCAGTCCCTTCCTGAACTTCCTAGATCTTTCTCTGGGGTTTTGCCCCTCCACAAAGTGGTCTAATCTGCATTACTCTGCCGCATACTCATCTACCGTAATACCTCCCTGAACGAGGTACTGGAACTGGCTCTCTAGAGATGTCAGAGCCACATCTGGAAAGAACTTTTCCTTAAAGAGCTCTTTGAAAGCTTCCCAAGTAAGTCCTGGTGCTGAGATCATGGGGTCCGTCCTGAACCAAGTCAATGCAATATCGAACATCATGCTCCCTGCGACCTCTATCTGCAACCTCTCTGGAATCTGCGCCAGCGGTAGGTTCCACTCATGTCTTCTATCTAATCATCCGCATAAATGATCCTAGTGCTTTTAAAGTCCTTCAGCCCCATCCTCTTGAAATCTATGATAGTCCCCGACCTCGGCTGCTACGGGGTAAACTGAGGTGGTGTCGTCTGTAGCTGGACTAAGGCGACTCTCTCGACTGCTGCGAGCATAATTTGGTGAGCATTCTCAATGCCCTGCCTCATAACCTCTGACTGATGCTACTGCTTCTCCATTATCTGCTGAAAGAGCACAAATATCTACGTTTAATCGACTGGGATGGTGGGGGTAGAAGATCCCTTGAAACTGTCGGCGCTGCCCTATGTACCGGAGGTGGAGCACCTCCGAAAGGTGCTGCGGAAAAGCCCACCTTGATCCATGAAGCAGACCTCTGGAATATAGCTGCGGGAACAGTGTCTGATGGTGCTGCCCTAATAGGCGACGAAGTGACCGATATCGCTGATATTGCGCTGAGTGCTGGGAACGCATCTTCGGCGGCATCCTAAAAATAAGTTGAATAAAGGAATCATTATTGAGTAAGATACGATATCATCAATGAAGGACATATTTTCTTCAATGTAAAGGAAATATTCTAATAGAGAAGGATAGTAAAACTGATATTGGAAGTGTTTCCTAGTTATGATTGAGTATACGCCCTCAGCCTAAATCCTATATCCTATCCTATCGCCGGTTTACAGTAGTACAACTAAGTCATTGCACTAGCACGACATCGCACTATTATGAAGCCTGACCTGTATGGGCCACCACTAAAAATGTGTCACAACCCGTACCCGGATATTCGGGCACGAGTACGTGGGTACGTCCAGCCTACGCCACAGCATCGGCGGTAGAATATTGTCTGGGTCAACTCTACTATCTAAACATCCCAAACAATATATATATGGTACTTGTTAATCACCTCAACTCCAAACGGATAAACAATATGGTATCTGGTGTCACCCTCACTTTTTCAACTAGGGGTAGTTTGGTAATTTGGCATGGATATTTATTTTTTAGGAATATAATATTAAATATTATGCATGTTGTAAATATTATTTATTGTTAGATGTTATATTTTATTTTGGACTTGTGTTAGTAGACCTAACTAGTTTAGATTAGATCCATAAACCAACATTTATATCTAGTTAGAATTAAGCCCAATAGTAAGCCCATTCATTAGGAGGATGAATTAATTAGTTAAACCAATTAGACTAGAACCTTTCCTCCTTAATTAATTCCTTCATGACAAGCCCCAAGGGGTATTGTGGACATTTTATAATAACTTGGAGGAGTGGGTAGAGGCCGGCCACCTATTGGAGTGGGGAGAGACTCTCCCTCTCTTCATTTTTTATTCCAAATCTAGATCTAGAATTTTTTTTTCTTCCAAATTTCTTTATTCCTACACCAATTCCTACCCAAATTTCTTCCCAAATCATTTTTTATTGATTATTGGAGGCTATTAGAATAAGGAGGAATCAAGGATCTACAAGGAGGAAGCAAGGATCTACAAGGAGGAGCAAGGATCTACAAGTTGAAGGCTCTTGACACTCATTTGGAGATTTAATTTAGAATCCATCCCCCAATAGGTATAATTCAATTTTTTCTCTCTAATTAGACTCTAAATCTAAAATTTAATCATTAGAAACCCTCCCATGTATTAAGGCTATCCATAGGAATTAGAATTAGGTTCATAGGAGGCCTATGGAGAAAATTATGTTGTGTTTTGTGTCAATTTTGGAAGAATTATAAGATTGGCACATCTTGTGTTTGTCAATAGGTCAATTAGACCAAATTGACATGTGTTTGATTGTATGTGACTAGTATCGTGTCCACAATTGGATACTTGTAGGCCGTATGCCGACAATTTGGCGATACATGTTGATTTGAGAGTTTTCTTCTGACACGGGAGTTCGAGCATGTCACATTTTGACACGGGCACGTAGACGAGTAGCTAACACTTCGTGTTGCTTATAATTATGATTTTAGACTTTTTCTTATCCTTCGGGATACGTTTCGTGTTATGGTGGAATCGTATCGCAAGCGTATCATAGATTTAGTGTGATACGGGTGCGGTGCACTCCCCATATTTGCTTTCTTACATTTTAATTCAATATACCTTGGTTATAGCTATTAGAGTATTATAATTATAATTTTTATATGATATATGTATATGTATAATTATGTGTATGTGCTATATTTCATTTTGATGTGTTGGTGGGCATGGAAGAATAGATGTGTGCATGTGCATCTTTAATGTGTGTATGTGAGCTAGGGGGGAGCAATAAGCAAGCAGGCCAAAAAAGCAGAAGCAGTAAGCAACAGGAAAAGCAGGCAGTAAGCAAATGCAGAAGAAGTGAACAGAAGCAACAGCAGAAGCAGTGAGCAAAAGCAGAAGTAGTGAGCGGAAAGCAGTGAGCAGAAGCAGCAGCAGAAGCAGTGAGCAGAAGCAAGCAGCAGCTGCAGCAGCAGTGATAACCAGCAGTAGCAAGTGCTTATATATAAGTTGTAGATAAGTTAAGATAAGCTAGTAATAAGATAAGTTAGTTTATATTGATAAATTAGTAAGTTATATATATATATATATATATATATATATATATATATATATATATATATATATATATATATATATATATATATATATATATAAGCACTAGTTAGTATTGGTTAGTATTATTTCTAGATTACCTTGAGTGACACAAAGGTAATGAGAGTTGAGGTATCTTGGGTACGGGTATTAAATATTAAGAGGTATGTTAGTTTAGTATAGTATTATTATAAGTTTAAATGCATATTAGTATATAGTGAGGTGTATGGGTAGTTAGTTATATGTTAGATATTGAATTACCTTGTGATACCAAGGTAATGTTAAGGTATTAGCTTTTACTCAAGGTATTGAGTTTGTATATCAAGATGGGTGTGTATGTGGTGTGATACAGCATTTGGTTCAAAGCCAAGGTATCCACTTAGCATTAGTTTAGCTAGAAGTATTATAAATTATGTCTTGCATATATATATTATAGTATTTTCATATCTAATAACTTGTGTATCTTATGATACGATATATTGTTGGTATCCTAGTATCCTAACATAGCAAGTATAGCCTAGTTACATAGTGTATGGACCCAATATCTTAGAGATGGACTCATACCACCTAGAAATAGCTAATTTGACCAAGTCTGACTAGTTTGACCTATAGTTGACCTAGTTTGACTGTTTTGACTTAGAAATGGCTTTATGACCTAGAATTGAACCAGTTTAACTTATTTTTATTCCAAAATCTTCTATTGATGCAATATACCATATCTAGGTCTGTGTGACACAAGATTGGTCATTTAGAGGCACCTTGCTCAGGACCTCATGCGAGTATATTTCTCTGTTAGTTTTTATTTCATAATAGTGTATATATCTCATATTCTAGAACTATATAATTGATTCTGATACAGTGGTTTCACGGACTGGAACTACATGGATCATGTTAGGAGATGTTATTCCTTACCGTGTTCAGCGGGTACTCCTTCACATGTATTATATATTGTGTATCAGGTATTGATTTAGTGTACTTCGTGTTCATACACTATTCGTGTTCAGTGTACTTATATTCATGTACACACGCTGCTCGTGTTTAGTGTGCCCATATTCGTGTTCGTAACGTGTCATGATTGGATCCATTGGTATTAGTTGGGGAACGGAGAGTACGAGTTGATTATGTGATCAAGTCCCAGTGTATTCGTGTATATGTCGATTACATACCATACTTGTAATCGAGTTTCCATATTGTATTAGTGTTCAATCTAAATCGATCATATAATGAACTTGTATTCCATGGCATATTAGCTAGATTTCATTTATCTCTATTATATTGCAGATATTCTATTGCATGTTCTTCTTTCCAGTACATTACCTGTTCACTCTAGTTTATTTTATACTTTTGTTTAGTTATCTTGTATTCTTTTCTATTATCTGTTTTATATGCTCAATTATATATTTAAAACTGCTTTCAGAGGTATGTACTTCGCTCCAATCCTGACTGGATATATTTTTTAGATAATTGGCTCATAGATCAGTGTCCTACATACTACGAACCGCAGGAGGGCATACCATTAGAGGATACTCCTGTAGACCAGGAGGACTTAGTACCAAAGCCTGAGGAGGTTTAGATTATTTTGTTAGACTTGTATTAGACTTTTATTGAGCTTATTGGCATGTATATTATTTCAGACTTATGGTTGTATTGTGATTCACTTTCTTTTATTATTCCATTCGTGGTCTATCTTTCTTAGTTTGTATTATGATTGAGTATAGTTACATTTATAAGATACCATATTGTTCCTCCGTTTAGAGTCGAGATGATTGACAGGTACCTTATATATATTATGTGAGATGTTTAGATAGTAGAGTTAACCCAGACAGCGTTCTACTGTCGATATTACGACGTAGGTTGGACGTACCCATGTGCTTGTGTCCCAATATTCGGGTGCGAGTCGTGACACGTTTTTAGTGGTAGCCCATGCAAGTCTATTTCCTTCTGTCTAGAGTTGCAATTAGAGCGATATCATAGTAGTGCTCACCTAGAGTACTGCTATGAGCCTGCTTTAGGATATAGGATTTAGGCTGAGAGTATACTCAATCACAACTAGGAAACACTTCCAAATATCAGTTTTGTTATCCTTCTCTATTAGAATATTTTCTTTACTTTGAATAAATTTTGTCCTTCTTTGATGATATCGTATCATACTCAATATTGATTCCTTTGTTCCATCTATCTTCGAGATGCCACCAAAAATGCGTTCCCAGCGCTCAGGCGCAATGTAAGTGAGGTCGGTCACTTCGTCTCCTATAAGGGCAGTACCATCAAATATTGTTCCAGCAGCTACATTCCAGAGGTCCGCTTCACTGATCCAGGTGGGCATTTTTGTAGCAGCTTTTGGAGGTGCTCCACCTCCGGTACAAAGGGCAGTGCTGACAGTTTCAGGGGATCTTCCACCCCCACCATCCGTAGTCGACCAGACGCAGATGTTTGCGCTCTTTTAGCAAATGATAGAGCCGCAGCAGCATCAGCCAGAGGTTATGAAGCAGGGCATTGAGAATGCTTACCAGATTATGCTCATAGCAGTTAAGAGAGTCACCTTAGTCCAGCCACAGACGGCACCACTCTATCTACCCCACAGCAGCCGAGGCCGGGGACCATCATAGACTTCAAGGGGATGGGGCTGAAGGACTTTAAAGGCACTGAAGGGATCATTTATGCTGATGATTGGAAAGAAGATATTGAGCAGAACCTGCGGCTAGCGCAGATTTCAAAGAGTTTCCAGATAGAGGGCGCGGGGAGCATGATATTTGATATTCGTTGACTTAGTTCAGGACGGACCCCGGGATCTCAGCACCAAGACTTACTTGGGAAGCTTTCAAAGAGCTCTTCAAGAAAAAGTTCTTTCCAGATGTGGCTCTGATATCTCTAGAGATCCAGTTCCAGTACCTCGTTCAGGGAGGTATGACGGTTGATGAGTATACGGCAGAGTATTACCGATTATGCCGCTTTGTGGAGGGGCAGAACCCCAGAGGAAGAGTTAGGAAGTTCAGGAAGGGCCTGAACAGAGAGATCAAATCACATACGAATGGAGATCCCACCGCTACTTTCGAGAAGATTATGAGACAGGCACAGTGGGCATAGGATGATCTAGAGCTTGGCTCTAAGAGGCCGAGAGACATAGGATGATCCAGCACTAACACGGGTCTAATGAAGCAGCCTTATTTTTAGCAGCACCACCAGAGGCACTTCCAGTAGCCGAGACAGCAGTATTATGGACCAGCTAGAGCGCCATTACATCAGATGCACCAGATCCAGATGGCAGCTATTTCTTGCACTTTCTGTAAGAAGCAATAACATGGATGGGATTCATGCAGGATGAGATTGGGCCAGTGCTAATTCTGCGGATCACATACGAATGGAGATCAGGAGACAATCAGTTGAGGGCTTGTCCTAAAGTTCCAGCTCGTCTAGCATATGGCAGAGCTCAGACATAGAGAGCACCCACGAGACCACCAGCGGGATAACAGGGAGGACCTCCTCTACCACCACAACAGAAGTGGTTCGATCAGCACCAGCAGCAGCAGAGAGGTGCCCAGCGACTGGGGCGATATTTTGCCTTGACCGTCGAGGAGGAGGAGCCAGTCGGTGATGTTATCTCAAGTTCAGTCTATGTTGATTCTTTTTTAGCTCATGATTTATTTGATTCTGGTACTTCACATAGTTTTGTATCTGTATCTTTTGCTCTAAAACATCATCTTGAGTCTGAACCATTGGCAAGGACTTGCAAGATCATGATCGGAGGTGGCATTATCCTTGTCAGTGATGTTTGTAAGGACCAGAGAGTTTCCTTGGGAGGACGAGAGTTGAGCGTTTGTCTACTCGTAATGCCACTTTCGAGCTACGATATATTACTCGGGATGGATTAGTTGAGTAGGCATCATGCTAATATCGATTGTCGAGGATGCAGAGTTTTGTTCCAAATGTCCAGACAGCCAGAGTTTGAGTTTGTCAGAGGAGCAGCAGAGCAGAGCAGAGCAGAGCAAAAGAGATTTCTGTGGAGCTATGGTGGAAGAGCAGGATTTGCCATATCTATTGATTGTTGAGTATATGGACGCCTTTCCGGAGGAGTTACCGGGGTTGCCACCAGACAGAGATGTGGAGTTCTTTATAGACTTGGTGCCAAGCGTAGAGCCAATATCACAGCACGTCTATAGAGTGAACAACAGCGAAGTGGTAGAGTTGAAGAAGCAGGTGGATGAGTTGCAGGATAAAGGCTTCATCCACTCCAGTTCATCACCGTGGGGTTCTCCGGTATTATTTGTACCAAAGAAGGATGGGTCGGCACGCATGTGTGTAGACTACAGGGCACTCAACAACCTCACTATTAAGAACAAATACTCGTTGCCGCGAATTAACGATTTATTTGATCAGATGAGAGGAGTGAAGGTATTATCAAAGATAGACTTGAGGTCGGAGTACCACCAGGTGAAAGTAAAGAAGGAAGACATTCCAAAGACAGCTTTGAGGACTCAGTATGGGCAGTTTGAGTTCTTGGTGATGCCGTTTGGGTTGACCAATGCCCCGGCGGTATTCATGAACCTGATGAATAAGGTGTTTCATCATTACTTGGATCAGTTTGTGGTAGTATTCATTGATGATATACTGATTTATTCGAAGACCCTAGAGGAGCATGAGAAGCACCTGAGGATAGTTCTAGAGACCCTCAAGAAGAAGAAACTATATGGCAAGCTTTTGAAGTATGAGTTCTTCCTTGATAAGGTTGAATTCCTTGGGCATGTGATTACAGGAGATGGGATATCAGTAGATCCGAAGAAGATTTCAGTAGTTGAGTCATGGTCTACCCCGAGATCAGTAGTGGAGATCATGAGTTTTCTTTGATTGGCAGGCTATTATCAGAGATTTGTTCAGGATTTTTCCAAGATTGTGGAGCCAATGACTAGACTAACCAGAAAGGACGTAGAGTTCGTCTAGACTGAGGATTGTCAGTCTTCTTTTGAGGAGCTAAAGAAGAGGTTGACTACAGCTCCAATATTTACATTGCCATAAGGGGCAGGAGGATTTTCTATATATAGTGATGCATCGGGTAAGGGTTTGGGTTGTGTATTCAAGCAGAATGGGAATGTGATTGCCTATGCTTCCAGGCAATTACATCCGCATGAGAATAATTACCCTACCCATGACTTGGAGTTGGCAGCAGATATTTTTGCTCTTAAACCATGGAAGCACTACTTGTATGGAGAGCGGGTAGAGATCTTTATAGATCACAAGAGATTAAAATATGTGTTTACATAAAAAGAGCTCAACATAAGGCAACGGCGGTGGTTGGAGTTGATGAAGGATTTCGATATTGCTTTGCAGTATCATCCAGGGAAGGCCAACGTAGTCGTGGATGCCTTCAGCAGGTATCCTGTAGCTATGTACTTGACGAGGGATAGACATTTGTTGGTCGATCATGATAGCTTGGGTATTAAGGTATTAGTTCCTGGAGTTGTAGCACAGATATAGGAACTTCAGGTACAGTCAGAGTTGATGGAACAAATCAGAGATGCACAGTTCGAGGATGAGTCTCTGAGAAGCATTAAAGCACAGGTCCGGATAGGATTGGCAGAGGACTTTAGTATTTTAGATGATGGATCATTGCGGCACGGTACCAGATTGTGTGTGCCGAGTGGAGCATTGCACGAGGAGATTCTTCTGGAGGCACATCGATCTCAGTACTCTATGCATCCAGGTGCCAACAAGATGTATAGGGACATGAGAGAGCATGTTTGGTGGTATGGTATAAAGCGGGAGGTAGCTAGATTTAGCCTTTATGTTTGGTGCCAACCAGATGCTTAGTATTCCAGCAGGTAAAGGAAGAGAAACATAGGCCAGGTGGATTGCTTCAGCCTTTATCCATTTAAGAGTGGAAGTGAGAGCATGTGACGATGGACTTTGTTTCAGGGCTTCCGCGTTCTCCAGGAGGTAAAGATGCGATTTGGGTCATCGTAGATATGTTGACCAAATCAGCCCACTTTCTGCCATTCAAAGTGGGTACATCTACGGAGAAGCTCGCAGAGATGTATGTGCGTCAGATAGTCATGCAGTTCCTATGAGCATAGTCTCAGATCGGGATAGTCGCTTCATGTCCTACTTCTGGAGGAGTTTGCAGGCTATCTTGGGCACTCAGCTCAAGTTCAGTAACGTATATCACCCTCAGACAGACGGGCAGTCGAAAAGGACTATTCAAACTCTCAAGGATATGCTACGCACCTGTGTTTTGGATTTTGGAGGCTCTTGGGAGGATTATCTTCTCTTGGTAGAGTTTTCTTACAACAACAGTTACCAGGCCAATATAGAGATATCACCATTTGAGGTGATATATGGATGGAGATGCCACACTCCGTTATCATGAGATAATATTGGTGAGAGAGACTTATTTGGACCAGATATTGTCATGGATGCAGCTGAGAAGGTAAAGCTCATCAGAAATAGACTTCGGGTGGCGCAGGACAGACAACGGTATTGGACCGATAGCAACCAGAGATAATTGGAGTTTGAGGTATAGATTTTCTTTTGTATTGCTTGTGATTGTTTATTTTGTTAGAGTACTAAGGATGTATTCGTGCTAGGTTGGCGATCTGGTTTTCTGGAGGATTTCTCCGACACGAGGCACGATTCATTTCGGTGGAGGCGGAAAGCTTAGTCCACGATTCATCGGACCTTTCAGTATTCTCGAGAGGGTCAGTGTAGTTGCTTACAGACTAGACTTGCCACCTGCATTGTTGGGAGTGCACAATATTTTTCATATGTCGTATCTGAGACGATACGTGGCAGATCCTAGCCATGTACTAGATCACTCAAAGATAGAGGTGGGCCCTACTCTTAGCTATCCAGAGTAGCAGTTGAGATTCTGGATCAGAGAGAAAAGGTGCCGAGGAACCAGACAATTTCTTTGGTATGTGTCGCGTGGAGGCATCACTCGCCAGAAGAGAGTACCTAGAAGTGAGAGGACGAGATGCGCGAGCGATATCCTTATCTGTTTGAGCTATGAGGTATAATTATTTCTTGCTTGTATTGATTGCTTTTGGTAGTTATTTTCTTACTTAATTTTGAGGACAAATTTTTTCTAAGGAGGGTAGGATTGTCACCCTCACATTTCCAACTAGGGATAGTTTGGTAATTTGGCATGGGTATTTGTATTTTTAGGAATATAATATTAAATATTGTGCATGTTATAAATATTATTTATTGTATTATTTATTTATTATTAGATGTTAAATTTTATTTTGGACTTGTGTTAGTGGACCTAACTAGTTTAGATTAGATCCATGGACAAATATTTATTTCTAGTTAGAATTGAGCACAATAGTAAGCCCATTCATTTGGAGAATTAATTAATTAGTTAAACCAATTAGACTAGAACCTTTCCTCCTTAATTAATTCCTTCATAACAAGGCCCAAGGGGTATTATGGATATTTCATAATAACTTGGAGGAGGGGGTAGAGGCCCGCCACCTATTGGAGTGGGGAGAGACTCTCTCTTCATTTTTTATTCCAAATCTAGATCTAGAATTTTCCTCTTCCAAATTCCTTCATTCCTACACCAATTCCTACCTAAATTTCTTTCCATTTCTTCCTATTCATCATTGAAGGCTATTAGAATAAGGAGGAAGCAAGGATCTATAAGGAGGAAGCAAGGATATACAAGGAGGAGCAAGGATCTAAAAGTTGAAGGCTCTTGACACTCATTTGGAGATTTCATTAGGAATCCATCTCCTAATTGGTACAATTCAGTTTTTCCTCTCTAATTAGACTATAAATCTATAATTTAATTATTAGGAACCCTCCCATGTACTAAGTCTACCCATAGGAATTAGAATTAGGTTCATAGGAGGCCTATGGAGAAAGTTATATGGTATTTTGTGTCAATTTTGGAGAAATTTCGAGATTGGCACATCTTGTGTTTGTTAATAGGTTAATTAGACAAAATTGACATGTGTTTGATTGTGTGTGACTAGTTTCGTATCCACAATTGGATATGTGTAGGCCGTATCCCGACAATTTGGCGATACGGGTTGATTTGGAGGTTTTCTTCCGACACGGGAGTTCGAGCATGTCACATTTTGACACGGACATATAGACGAGTAGCTAACACTTCGTGTTGCTTCTAATTATGATTTTAGACTTGCTCATGTCCTACGGATTATATTTGGTGTTGTGGTGGAGCCGTATCGCAAGCATATCATAGATTGAGTGTGATACGGGTGTTGTGCACTCCACATGTTTGTTTTCTTGCATTTCAATTAAATATACCTTGGTTATAGTTATTAGAGTATTATAATTATAATTGTTATATGATATATATGTATATGTATAATTATGTGTATGTGTATGTGTATGTGCTACATTTAATTTTGATGTGTTGGTGGGCATGGGAGAATAGATTTGTGCATGTGCATCTTTAGTGTGGGTATATATATATATATATATATATATATATATATATATATATATATATATATATATATGAGTGAATGTATGTGTGTATTGGATGTGTGTATGTGTATATGTGAGCTAGGGGGGAGCAATAAGCAAGCAGGCCGGAAAAGCAGAAGCAGTAAGCAGCAGGAAAAGCAGGCAGTAAGTAGCAGCGGGAAGCAGTAGCAGAAGCAGTGAACAGAAGCAGCAGTAGAAGCAGCAGTGAAAAGTAGCAGCAAAAGCAGTGAGCGAAAAGCAACAACAGAAGCAGTGAGCCGAAGCAGCAGCAGAAGTAGTGAGCAGAACCAAGCAGCAGCTGCAGTATTCTGCAACAATACCGATAAGCAGTAGTAGCAAGTTCTTATATGTAAGTTATAGATAAGTTAAGATAAGCTAGTAATAAGCTAAGTTAGTTTATATTGATAAGTTAGTAAGTTATATATATATATATATATATATATATATATATATATATATAAGCACTAGTTAGCATTGGTTAGTATTATTTCTAGATTACCTTTAGTGACACCAAGGTAATGAGAGTTGAGGTATCTTGGGTACAGGTATTTAATATCAAGAGGTATGTTAGTATGTTAGTTTAGTATAGTATTGTTATAAGTTTAAATGCATATTAGTGTATAGTGAGGTGTATGGGTAGTTAGTTATATGTTAGATATTGAATTACCTTGTGATACAAAGGTAATGTCAAGGTATTAGTTTTTACTCAAGATATTGAGTTTGTATATCAAGATGGGTCTGTAGGTGGTGTGATACCGCATTTGGTTCAAAGCCAAGGTATCCACTTAGTATTAGTTTAGCTATAAGTATTATATATTCTATCTTGTATATATATATATATATATATATATATATATATATATATATATATATATTATAGTATTTTTATATCTAATAACTTGCGTATCTTATGATACGGTATATTGTTGGTATCCTAGTATCCTAACATAGCTAGTATAGCCTAGTTACATAGTGTATGGACCCAATATCCTAGAGATAGACTCATACAACCTAGAAATTGCTAGTTTGACCTAGAGTTGACCTAGTTTGACTGTTTTGACTTAGAAATGGATTTATGACCTAGAATTGAACTAGTTTAACTTATTTTCATTCCAAAACCTTCTATTGATGCAATATACCATATATATAGGTCTGTGTGACACCAGCTTGGACATCGAGAGACACCTTACTTAGGACCTCAGGCGAGTACATTTTCTTATTAGTTTTTATTTCATAATAGTGTATCACGACCCGCACCCGAAATTTGGGCATGAGTCGTGGGTACGTCCAGCCTACGCCGCAGCATCGGCGGTAGAACGCTGTCTAGGTCTCAACATATAATATATCCTGTCAATAATCTCAACTCCGTACGGAGGACAATGATAAATAATCCACAGTTCTA
Source organism: Iris macrosiphon (assembly GCA_036927795.1). Lineage (NCBI taxonomy): Eukaryota > Viridiplantae > Streptophyta > Magnoliopsida > Asparagales > Iridaceae > Iris > Iris macrosiphon. The sequence continues at coordinate 13,103,309 of JAYESA010000006.1, forward strand.
TAATATACTCAATCACAAGCTATAAGAAATAATGGCACGATGAGAATAGAAAGGAGTTCTATTAAAAACCAACCACAATAAGTCCAACTCAAATCCTGGTCTAGATGACCTCACAAAGTCACAAAATAATAAATATAACTCAGTCTCAGTCTAAAACAATAAATGCAGGAAAAGTAATCTAAGTACAGGCAGGCAAGATCTCCTCTAGGATAGGCAACTCCTCTGGGATTTCTGGAGTGAAATCTCCCTCTAATCCTGGGCCGTAATGAGTGGGGCAAAAGTTCTCCAGGTCCTCTGAAAAATGTTATCCAGTCAGGATTGGAGCGAAGCACAAGCACTAACAGCAGTTTCATTAAATTGACAAAGACTATAAACAGTGTAAGAAATACAAGATGAAAGTATATGCTGAAAATGAGAAGTACAGGAGAATTGAAATAGGCAATAGAGCATCTAGCAATAAACAATAAACAGTGAATGCTAGAACAAGTGAATCGGAATAAAGAATAAACATCTAGCTAAGTGTTTGAAATATCAGTTTATTATGTGATCGGCTTGGGACTAGATCAGGCTGGTTATATATGATTAGCTATGATTCTTGTAGGTCAGTCTAACCATATGGTTAGCTATGATGCATGATAATAGTCAGGCTAATCATATATAACAGCTATGAAGCATGATAATGGTCAGGCCGCACCCGACGTGAGAAGTGGGGTGAGCTATGATGCATGATAAGTTTGGATATGATCACATAATCTACTAATAGTTCCCCATCCCCAGCTAGCACGATGGATTCCAATCACGACTCCTCATGATGGGGATCTAGGGTGCTAACCCGTGTATCCACAGTGTCGGAATCAAGTATGTAATACACTACAATTTATAGAAGTAATCAACAAAACGAAAACTGTCAGAGAATGTACTCGCCTGTGGTCCTGAGCAAAGTGTGAGGATCGATGTCCAAAGTGGGATCATAATGACCTAATTATGGAAATTCAATGTCAAATAATGAATTGAAGGAATGAGCATGATTAACTAATTAAATACGAGGTTTCTAGGTCATACTAAGGTTTAGGGTTCAAAAATAGTTAAAACTTGTCCATTTACATCATAATAGTCCCTTGGGATGAAATCTAACTAAACTAGTTAACTTCTCTATCATACCAAGGTATCTAGTTTAATACTAGCTACTATTATATACTATATGCCATTGATACTAGGGTATCCACCTATACTAGCTAGTACTTATAATTTGTTTCTATTTTAGTAATAATATAGTTCTAACTTATTTACCTTAGCTATATAACCATAGGTGTTATACATATTAGCTACCCTCTCATCAACCCAACTAAAAACCCAAATACTCAAGGTAATACACAACACTGCACATCACAGTTTTCAGTCTGAATTTTCAGACTTCATACATGTATGGCCTGACCCTTGAGACAAACATAAGGCTACTGGCAGGATCAATAGGTAGGTCTGAACATTGTTCATACCTATCCAGTATCAGGAACTTAGCACTAAAATCAAAACTCTCTCAATGGCACACATGTCCTAACACTGAGACTAACACTCACAGGCAACACACAGGAATTAATACACTGCCATACTTCTCTCTCTCACACCCATACACATTCCCCCTCAGAATTTTACACAGAACTTCCCCCTCCCCTGCACACACTCAGTGCACTGATCACAGTTTCCTCAATCTCATAATACCTCACACACAGCTACATTGGCTCTCACTGACACAGGTTCTGACTTCTGAGCACACACATAAGTAGACACTATTACTCACAACACAACATTAACACACAGGTAAACACTCACACTCACAAGGATAAACACTGGTCTCTCACACACACAGGTAAAATGCACAGCTGCACACTGCCCTCTCTTCTCACAGAATTTACTGAGAATTCCTCACACACAAGAACACACACAGGTAATAACCAATACACACAAGTACTCACACACTAGGAAATACACAGTTAACTACACCTAACTGATACACTTGATACTGGGAATTTCACTCATACTCACTGCACACATAGGTTATGTTTCTAACCAACCTGGGAATTTCTGAGGCATACACACAGACACTTAGACACCTAGGTATCTCACACACATCCTCAAACATAGGTACGGGTATACACACTCAGAATTTTTACCCACAGCTCACTGATTCACTGATACACTACACACACTGCACTCTCATACACTCACTGATACACAGGCAGTATTTCTGATACACACCTACTGTTTACTCATACACACAACTCAAAACACTCTAAGACTTACACTGGTAATTCACAGAACACAAAACCACACTGCACAGAATACACATTCAAACACACACAGAATTTATACTGGTAGACACTTAGATACTCACTCACTAGTATACAGGTATCACACTAACACCTAGACACACTGAGACACAGGTAGACACAGATTTCTGATGCACATGCCTCTCACACACAAAACCCGACTGTGCACAGGAATTCTTTCCACAGTGTCTGATACACCGAGACAGGGGCACTTAAACCCACATTGCACAAAACACAGCACACTGCTAAGGCCCCGACTGTGCACAGAAATCCCTAATTTCTGACTACACAGTGAAATCCCCCAAATTAAAACCCTAAATTAAGACCTAGACTAAAGGTAGGAGATGTAATCATGCCTACACTAAATCCCTAGGTTTAGGGTTCCAAAAATTTGGGAAAAATACCCGTAGGTACAACCAAACCCTAAGTCTTCCTAGGTCTTCATGTAGAACCTACGAAATTGAAATCTACACAGTAGGGGTTTCCTAATGGGCAATAATCAACAGAAAATAGAATTTAAAATGAATTAAAATTGGATTTTACCTATAGGGAGATGGTTTCCCTATGAAGGTTCTTCTTCCCCAAGGTTCCTTGACCCAAGCTTATTGTTTTTCTTGCTTTGGAGGAGGAAGATGGAATCCCTAGGGTTAGATTCCGAATTTGGGGGTGGGGGAAATGGCTTTTCTAATGGAGGCTAGGGTTTCCTTTCTTCATGAAGGAAAAAAGGTTTGAGGGTGGCTCCCTTTTATATTAAAAACTAGGTTAGGGTTTCAAATGCATAGGATTAGGTTAATCCCCCATGTTAGGTCAATAAGAACTTAATTAACTAAGGTTTAGTCATTCTAGGGTTTGAGGTTCAAACCTAAAATTGGAATTCTAGGGTTTCTCTAGAATTTGGTTTTCAAAAAAAAATTAGGTTTTAGTCATTAGGGTTAGTCCTAATGAGTTCTAGGGTTTGACCTAAACCAAACACAACTAACAACATATAAATAGTTTATGAAACTCAGCAGATTAATTAAATACATAATTATTCAAAATAGTGAAATTACACAAATGCCCTAATCTGGATATGTGGTAGTGACATAGTGTATATATCTCATGTTCTAAAATTGTATACTTGATTCCGACACAGTGGTTTCACAAACTGGTACTACATGGATCATGTCAGGAGATGTTATCCCTTACCGTGTTCAGTGGGTACTCCTTCACATATATTTCATCATGTATGTCGGGTATTGATTTAGTGTACTTCGTGTTCACACACTGCTCGTGTTCAGTGTTCTTATATTCGTATACACACACTGCTCGTGTTCACTGTGCCCATATTCGTGTTCGTAACGTGTCGTGATTGGATCCACTGGTATTAGTTGGGGATAGGAGAGTAGGAGTTGATTATGTGATCAAGCCCCAGTGTATTCATGTACATGTCGATTACATACCATACTTGTAATCGAGTTACCGTATTGTATTTATGTTCAACCTAAATCGATCACATAATGAACTTGTATTCCATGGCACATTAGCTAGATTTCATTTATTTCCATTATATTGCAGATATTCTATTGCATGTTCTTCTTTCAAGTACATTACCTGTTAACTCTAGTTCATTTCATACTTTTGTTTAGTTATCTTATATTCTTTTCTATTATCTGTTTTATATACTCGATTATGTATTTTAAACTGCATACAGAGGTATGTACTTTGCTCCAATACTGACTAGATATATTTTTCAGATAATTGGCTCATAGATCAGTGTCCTACATACTACGGACCGCAGGAGGGCATACCATTAGAGGATACTCCTGTAGACCAAGAGGACTTAGTACCAGTGCCTGAGGAGGTTTAGATTATTTTGTTAGACTTGTATTAGACTTTTATTGAGCTTATTGGCATGTATATTATTTCAGACTTGTGGTTGTATTGCGATTCACTTTCTTTCGTTATTCCATTCATGCTCTATCTTCCTTAGTTTGCATTATGATTGAGTATAGTTACATTTATAAGATACCATATTGTTCCTCCGTTTGGAGTCAAGATGATTGACCGGTACCTTATATATATATTGTGTGAGAAGTTTAGAAAGTAGAGTTGACCCAGACAGCATTCTATCATCGATACTGCGGCGTAGGCTGGACGTACCCACATACACGTGCCCGAATATCCCGGTACGGGTCATGACACATTTTTAGTGGTGGCCCATGAGGGTCTCTTTCCTTCTTTCTAGAGTCACAATTAGAGCGACATCGTAGTAGTGCTCACCTAGAGTACTGCTACAAGCCTGCTTTAGGATATAGGATTTAGGATGAGAGTATACTCAATCACAACAAGATAACACTTCCAAAGATCAGTTTTGTTATCCTTCTCTATTAGAATGTTTCCTTTACTTTAAATAAGTTTTGTCCTTCTTTGATGATATCGTATCATACTCAATATTGATTTATTTGTTCCATCTATCTTCAGGATGCTGCCAAAAATGTGTTCGCAGTGCTCAGGCGCAATGTCAGCGAGGTCGGTCACTTCGTCGCCTATGAGGGCAGCACCATCAGATGCCCTTTCAGCAGATGATGGAGGCGCAGCAGCGTCCGTCAGAGGTTATTAGGAAGGGCATTAAGAATGCTCACCAGATTGGGCTCGTATCAGTCGAAAGAGTTGCCTTAGTCCAGCCATGACGGCACCACCTTCGTTTACCCCACAGCAGCCGAGGCCGGGGACCATCATAGACTTCAAGAGGATGGGGCTGAAGAACTTTAAAGGCACTGAAGGGATCATTTATGCTGATGATTGGATAGAAGATATTGAGCGGAACCTGCAGCTAGAGCAGATTCCAGAGAGGTTGTAGATAGAGGCCACTAGGAGCGCAATATTTGACATTGCGTTGACTTGGTTCATGACGGACCCTGGGATCTCAGCACCAGGACTTACTTGGGAAGCTTTCAAAGAGCTCTTCAAGGAAAATTTCTTTCCAGATGTGTCTCTGACATCTCTAGAGAGCCAGTTCCAGTACCTCATTAAGGGAGGTATAATGGTGGATGAGTATGCGGCAAAGTATTGCAAATTAGGCCGCTTTATGGAGGGGCAGAACCCAGAGGAAGAGCCAAGAAGTTCAGGAAGGGCTTGAACAGGGAGATCAAATCATATAGGAATGAAGATCCCACCGCTACTTTCGAGGAGATTCTCAGATAGGCACAGCGGACAGAGGATGATCTAGAGCTTGGCTCTAAGAGGCCGAGAGACATATGAGGATCTAGTACCAACACTGGTCCAATGAAGCGGCCCCATTTTCATCAGTATCACCATAGGTACTTCCAGCAGCCGAGAAAGCAGTATCATGGACCAACTAGAGCACCGGCATAGCACATGCACCAGATCCAGAGGGCAGCTATTCCTTGCACCATCTGTAAGAAGCAAGGACATTGATAGGATGCATGCAGGATGAGATTGGACCAGTTCTTATTCTGCGGATCAGGAGACCATCAATTGAGGGCTTATCCTAAAGTTCCAACTCGTCCAGCTCTGGGCGAAGCTCAGACACAGAGATCACCCACGAGACCACCAGCGGGACAGCAGAGAGGACCTCCTCTATTACCATAATAGCAGCATTTCGCTCAGCACCAGCAGCAGTAGAGAGGTACCCACCGAAAGGGGCGAGCTTTCACCTTGACCGTCGAAGAGTAGGAGCCAGTTAGTGGTGTTATCTTAGGTTCAGTCTTTCTTGATTCTTTTTCACCTCATGCTTTATTTGATTTTGGTGCTTCACATAGTTTTATTTCTGTATCTTTTGCACTGAAACATCATCTTGAGTCTGAACTGTTGGCGAGGACTTACAAGATCACGACCAGGGGTGGCATTATCCTGGTCAGTGATGTTTGCAAGATCCAAAGAGTTTCTTTGGAAGGCCGAGAGTTGAGTGTATGTTTACTCGTAATGCCACTTCCGAGGTACGATATAGTACTCGGGATGGATTGGTTGAGTAGGCATTATGCTAATATCGATTGTCGATAAGGCAGAGTTTTGTTCCAGACGCCAGGAGAGCCAGAGATTGAGTTCGTCAGAGGAGCAGCAGAGTAGAGTGAAAGAAATTTTTGTGGAGCTATGGTGGAAGAGCATGAGTCACCACATCCATTGATTGCTGAGTATATGGACGTCTTTCCGGAGGAGTTGCCGGGGCTGCCACCAGACAGAGATATGGAGTTCTCTATAGACTTGGTACCAGGCGCAGAGCTAATATCACAGCACGTCTATAGAGTAAACAATAGCAAACTGGCAGAGTTGAAGAAGCAGGGGGATAAGTTGTAAGACAAGGGCTTCATCCGCTCCAGTTCATCACCGTAGGGTGCTCCGTAGTATGTGGGACACCGTCCTACGGTCCGTAGTATATGGGACACTGGTCTACGAGCCAATCATCTGAAAAATATATCCAATCAGGATTGGAGTGAAGTACATACCTCTGAAAGCAGTTTCAAATACATAATCGACCATATATAAAAGATAATAGAAAAGAATACAAGATAACTAAAGAACAGAATAAAATAAAATAGAGTGAACAAGTAATGTACTGGAATAAAGAACATACAATAGAATATCTGCAATATAATAAAAATAACTGAAAACTAGCTAATGTGCCATGGAATACAAGTTCATTATGTGATCGGTTTAGGTTGAACACGAATACAATATGGTAACTCGATTACAAGTGTGGTATGTAATTGACATGTACACGAATACATTGGAGCTTGATCACATAATAAACTCCTATTCCCACATCCCCAACTAATACCAATGGATCCAATCATGACACGTTACGAACATGAATATGGGCACACTGAACACGGGTAGTGTGTGAACACGAAGTACACTAAATCAATACCCGATACACATGATAAAATACATGGGAAGGAGTACCCGCTGAACACGGTAAGAGATAACATCTCTTGATAGGATTCATGTAGTACCAGTCAGTGAAACCACTGTGTCAGAATCAAGTATATAGTTCTACAACATAAGATATATACACTATTATAAAATAAAACCTAACAGAGAAATATACTCGCCGGAGGTCCTGAGTGTGGTACCCCGTTCCCCCTATTCGGGGAGCGCGGCTAAGAGATACAAGTTGGTATCGTTCGATCAGGATAGATTGAAACAAGATCTTATCCTCGTTATGGATTTTCTTCTTCGAAATCGATTCCTATATTCAGTCGACCGTGCCCCGAGGATGGACTTAACGGCAGAGTCAAGGGGGACATCTCCGCTATAAGTTTTTTTGCCTAGTTTTCGCTGTCGCTTTGTTGCTTTCGTGCCTTGAGTTGGTTTTCGGATTGGTTTGCGTTTTCTTGAATGGTTTCGATGGATTTCATTATTTTTGTTCGTTGAACTGCACTTCAATTCCGAGATTGGAAAGAGTGGAAGAGGTATTAATTAGCTGTTCGTGGCAATGCAGGTGATCGAGTAGTAGGCGATGTGCGAGCGGAGTCTTAAAGCACCTCTTTCCTTTTCTTCTCAAACTAAAATATGAGTGGCTTATATTCGATTCAGTTGACCCTTCTTCCAAGTCTTCACATCTAAAATCTTGCATTCTTGCTTGCCCCGATCAAACGATACCAAAATAACTAAAATATGTCAAGATAAATAGGAATAGACTTGGACTACTTTATGCATGTCAATCAACTTGTGAATGGTTACCTATTGCATGCTAGTTCATTTAGAATATTCTTCCTATGCTTCAATTTTAGTTAAAATGTATACTTCTTCTATAAATTGTGCTATGTGTAGAATACACCTTATTATGCAACAAACTAATCAGGGAGACTATGCAAAATGAATCATGCCATACAACTTATCCTGTACTCGTGTTGCCCCGAACTCCCTCGCTTGATAACTTAGTAAACTTCGCTTGATTACGGACAACGTGTGCACAAGGTCTTAGTTCCTGCGGACAGTCGCTGGGGCACTGGCAGTGGCACCGATCCGATCCGGACGGAACTCCCCTGTTTAGTCATCCTGCAAGGACAGAATGGCGTACAACGCATCATGTGCTCTCGCTGCATACCATCCTCGTCAGCGGCTAAAATTGTTCCTTTATGGCATATGCCAGTGATCCCCATGTATATTTAAAACTGTGAAAGCTAACTTGTGTCTTCGTGGCAGGGAAGGACATGGTAAGTATTGCGCAGACGGTTCAGACGAGCAGGTAAAAGTCACCGAACGATGGCAAGTTCATTTCAGTAATTTTTATATATATTGCTTGCTTGTAAAATAAACTAAGGCAAGATAGAAAGACCACAAATAATATGCATGCTTCATATAAACAACGTGTTGATTGGTATAGTTGGGTTAGCTCGCCTTCACCAGTATATTACGATATACTGACCCTCGTTGAAACAGGTTCCCCGCACAAAGGAGATCCTGCGAGGAGCCGAAGTCACTTCCTAATCCAGTCCAGCTGTCGGCACGCCCTGACCGTGCCCTATTTTGAAGCATTTTTGAAGACCTAGGAGCTAGCTACTTAACTCATGCAGCTCAGAGGAAAAGCCATTGTCCCGCCTGGAGGTCCCTTATTTTGAAGTTTTAGTAAAGGATATAATGTACATGACAGCTATCTCATTTTGTGTCAACTTTTGTAAGCCCGTGCGGCAACCTTCTCACTCATTCAAGAGTTTGTAAAAAGATGTTCATTATCAATAAAGAAAACTTTTTCATGTTTCAACTTTGTGTTTCAATTATCTGCGTACTCTGAATATGTGCTCGTTATGCAAAATACCTTAGCCTTGTGCGATGCACAACCTAGGCACGCACGATGTCATGCCCGGGGGACGACTATCGATTCCACGGAACCGGGGCATGACATATTGGTATCAGAGCGCAGCTTCAAGTTCCTTTTACCCTCGTGTTGGAAAAGTTCCTTTAACGATCTAATCCCTGTGCGAACTCTTGAACTCGTTAGGCCAAAATGAGATACGTTCGTACAATAAGTCCATAATACATTATGATCCTGATGTAATTTACCTTCTTTTGAAGGAATGGCTCAAGCACAAGCATCCTCGCTAGCGCCGGGCGAGACACAAGCCCAAGAAAGTAGTTCCGGCACTTCGGGAAGTTCTCGGAGCCAGCGAGCCACGTCCCGTGTCGATCCTATTCAACAAATGATGTAGTTACTTGAGGCGAGCCAAGAGAGGGATGAGGCTCGTTATGAACGGGCTGAGAAGCGAGCGAAAGAGAGGCAGAGCAAGTTCCAAGACAATCTAGAGGCCCGATTTACAGTCCAACAAAAGCAGGTAGATACCCAGCAAAAGATCGTGAAGACCTTGGCCTCCAACCATTCTGTGGCAACAGCAGCGACACCGGTGGAGCAACCCGTGCTTGAAGTCGAAACACCGCAAACTCTAAAGAAGAAGGATGTGACTGCCTTCAACTTTGCCGACTTTAAGAAGGTCTGCAACACGTCGTTTAAAGGGACTGAGGATCCAATCATGGCTCTAGATTGGTTGGCCAAACTTGAGGATCATTTTAAACTTCTAGAGGTACCCGAGCAGAAGCGTGTCGCGTATGCCCAACTGTAGCTTCGCTTGAACGTGCATGATTGGTGGGACGTGAATCGAAGATCTCTTCCAGTTGACGATAAAGAGGATATAATAGCATGGGCTACTTTCTGTGGCTCGTTCGAAGAGGAGTTCATACCCCCTCCCGTACGTCGGCAAAAGAAGAACGAGTTCATGCAACTACAGCAAGGCAGCATGACAGTAAAGCAGTATTCTGCAAATTCAACCGGCTCACCAAATTTATAAGCTCCTATTTACCTGATGCGGCGAGTAGAGCGAGACTATTTGAAGGAGGCCTGCGACCTGCCATCCATGTGCACCTGATCGTTCCTCAGTACCAAACGATATAGGAAGTCCTGAACCAAGCCCTTGCTCTTGAACCGCAGTATCCTCCCGTTATTGTCGGCACTGTGCATACTCCTAGTCACATGCGCCATAGCAACGATAAAGGAAACAACTACAAAGCATCCAAGCAACGACGGTCAGCAGAAGGGAAATCCAGACAAAACATGTAACTTATGCAGAAAGCCCGGACACCTCTTCAAAGATTGTCGTAGGAGGCTTGGGTTATGCCTCCGTTGCGGTGATCCAACCCATATGATTGATGACTGTCCGCTCCCCTCCAATCATCATCCTCAACATCCGAATCCTTCCCCTCCACCCCAAGCCAATCGAGCCGCGCCTTAGCCAGAGGGTCGTCAGGCTCAAGACCGGGTGTACACTATGACACGAGAAAAAGCCCTGGCCTCGGACACAGTTGTGTCAGGTTTATTACTTTTTAATAACATACATGCACATGTGCTATTTGATTATGGTGTAACACATATCTTTATATCCACAATTTTTGCTGTGGAAAACCATATAGAAATGACACCATTGTATCTAGATCTAAGTGTTAGCACTCCGTCGGGCACGAAAATCCCTGTCCGTTCAGTATGTCAAGGCGTTTACGTCTGTATTGGAGGAATAAAACTATCGTTAGATGTTTTAGTCCTAGATGTTCGGGATTACGACATTATTTTCGGGATGGATTGGCTCGGCGCTTGCTCGGTAACTATTTAATGTGCAGAGAAACGAGTCATCTTTCGCCTACCTGGAGAAACCGAATTCTGCTACACGAGTAGTCCAGCAACTGATGCGTCCAGGGCCTGTATGGTAATTTCGGCAATATCTGCTCGGCAGATGCTACACTCTGGCTGCGAGGGATACCTAGAGTCTGTTCGGGACACGCAGCTGGATTACGCAAATGTTGAGTCTTCTTCCGTTGAGGCAGAGTTCCCTGATGTATTTTTGAGCGAACTACCCGGCATGCAACCTGACCTAGAGATCGAGTTCACCATTGACACATTCCAAATACTCAGCTGATTTCCATGGCTCCGTACAGAATGGCCCCTGCTCAACTGAAGGAGTTAAAGTGGCAACTGCAAGAACTGCTGGATCGTGGGTTCATCCGTCCTAGCGTCTCCTTGGGGCGTGCATGTGCTCTTCGTAAATAAGAAAGACGGAACGTTGCGACTCTGCATCGATTATCGGGAGATGAATAAGGTCACCGTTAGAAACAAGTATCCTCTACCCAGGATAGATGACCTCTTTGATCAGCTGCAAGGGGCAACGGTGTTCTCAAAAATTGATCTTCGCTCAGGCTACTACCAGTTGAAGATTAAGCCCGAGGACATGCCCAAGTCTGTATTTCGAACCCGTTATGGATACTACGAGTTTTTTGTTATGCAATTTGGACTGATAAGCACCTCTGCCGCTTTTATGGATTTAATGAATCGTGTCTTCCGACCATTCCTTGATAAATTTGTGGTAGTTTTTATAGATGACATCTTAGTGTACTCGAAGAATAGGGATGAACACGCAGGACATCTGCGGATGGTGCTTCAAACCCTTCAAGATAATAAGTTGTACGCAAATCTGAGCAAGTGCGAGTTCTGGTTGGACAACATAGCCTTTCTCGGGCATATTATTTTTGCAACGGGTATCTCAGTTGACCTAAAGAAAATAGAAGCCATTGTGAAGTGGAGGAGGCCTGAGTCAGCTAGCGATATTCGAAGTTTTCTTGGTCTAGCAGGCTACTACAAAAGATTTGTTAAAGATTTTGCTAGAATTGCCTCGCCACTAACCCAGCTCACTCGGAAGGGAATAACGTTCGCGTGGACGGACGACTGCGAAGCTTCGTTTATGGAATTAAAGTAGCGCCTCGTCTCAGCACCAATTCTTACCCTTCCAGACAGACTCGATGATTTTAAGATATATAGTGATACCTCAGGTAAGGGATTGGGATGTGTCCTTATGTAAAGGGATAAAGTGATAACCTTTGCGTTGAGGAAGTTAAAGCCTCACGAGAAGAATTTCCCAACGCACGATTTGGAGCTAGCAGCGGTGGTGTTTGCGCTGAAGTTGTAGTGCCACTACCTCTATGGTATGCCGTGCGAGATCTATACGGATCATAAGAGTTTAAAATATCTCTATACCCAAAAGGATTTAAATCTACGACAACGGTGTTGGCTTGAACTCCTTAGCGATTTTGAATTGATGATCAGATACACGTCGGGCAAAGGTAATGTTGTAGCTGATGCACTGAGTCAATTATTCATTGGGAGACTGGCTATTGATGACAAGCTGCATCGGAATATTAAAGCTTTGGATATTACACTTATAATCAAATACAAAAAGGGGGCACAAGTGGCTCAACTGTGCCTCGAACCCGACTTGTTAGATAAACTCAAGTCCACTCAGAAGGATGACCTATTCCTGCAAAAGATGCAAGATCTTATCTCAACAGGAAAGGCAACCGACTTTACGGTGGAAACAGACGGGATAATCCGAGTGAAGGGAAGATTGTGCGTTCCTAACGATATAGCCCTCAGAAAAGAGATACTCACGGAAGCCCACTATGCAAGTTATACTTCACATCCGGGTAGCATAAAGATGTATTGAGATCTCCGTACGACGTTTTGGTGGCACGACATGAAAAGAGATATGGCGCTGTTCGTGTCGCAATACATGGCTTATAAAAGGGTAAAGGCCGAGCACCATAAGTCGGGCAAAGAGATGCAGAACCTCGCTATACCAGAGTGGAAATGGAAACATATAACGATGGATTTCATTGTTGGTTTGCCGAAGACGCAATAGGGTTATCGTCGATCGACTCACCAATTCAGCTCACTTTCAGCCTATCAAAAGTACTTAGAGTATCGACCGCCTGGCCCAGATCTACCTCAACGAGATCGTTCGACTCCACGGCGTGCTAGTATCCATTGTCTCTGATAGAGATGGTTGATTCTTATCGCATTTCTGGGAAAGCCTGCAGTCATCAATGGGGACGAAGTTGAAGTTCAGCTCTGCCTACCATCCACAGATAGATGGTCAAACAGAAAATGTCAACCAAATCCTCGAAGATATGCTACGACTCTGTGCCTTGGACTTAAAGACGAGTTGGGACATGCATTTACCGTTATCTGAATTTGCATACAATAATAGCTTTCAATCCAGCATTCAGATGGTACCGTATGAGGCGTTGTATGAGCGAAAGTACAAATTCTCGATCTTTTGGGATGAAGTTGGCGAACGACAAATTCTTAGCCCGGAGCTCATGGAGCAAACTGTCCAGAAGATTCGTTTGATCCGAGAACGGCTAAAGGTAGCACAGAATCATCAGAAAAGCTACTCAGACACGCATCGACGATCCCTTAAGTTCTTAGAAGGTGATAGGGTGTTTCTCAAAGTCTCGCCCATGCGATGAGTTACCAGATTTGGAGCAAAGAGAAAGCTAAGTCTAAGATTCGTCTATCCATTAGAGATACTGAAGCGAGTCGCCCCGGTTGCATAACAGATCATCCTTCCACCGTCACTATCCGTAGTGAACGATGTCTTCCATGTTTCGAAGCTTAGGAAGTACGTATATGACCCGAGTCATATGGTGGATCATGATCAACTAGATCTTAAGGCAGACTTGACTTATGTTGAACAACCTGTGCAAATCTTGGATCGCAAGGAGAAGCTGCTTCGAAGTCGTTCGGTTCCTCTTCTGCACGTGCTTTGGCAAAATTATTCGATCGAAGAATCTACTTGGGAGCTTGAATCTGAGATGAGGGAAAGGTTTCCTTCATTGTTTCTTAGTGGTAGGTTCTATTCCTAAGTTTCGTGGATAAAACTTCTAATTAGTTGGTTAGGATGTGGTGCCCCATTCCCCCTATTCGGGGAGCGTTGCTAAGAAATACAAGTTGGTATCGTTCGATCGAGATAGATTGAAATAAGATCTTATCCTCGTTATGGATTTTCTTCTTCGGAATTGATTCCCATATTCAGTGGACCGTGCCCCGAGGATGGACTTAGTGGCAGAGTCAAGAGGGACATCTCCGCTGCAAGTTTTCTTTCCTAGTTTTCGATGTCGCTTTGTTGCTTTCGTGCCTTGAGTTAGTTTTCTGATTTGTTTGCATTTTCTTGAACAATTTCGATGGATTTTATTATTTTTGTTCGTTGAACTGTACTTCAATTCTGAGATTGGAAAGAGTGGAAGAGGTATTGATCAGCTGTTTGTGGCAATGCAGGTGATCGAGCAGTAGACGACGTCCGACGGAGTCTTAAAGCACCTCTTTCCTTTTCTTCTCAAACTAACTTGTGAGTGGCTTATATTTGTTTCAGTTGACCCTTCTTCCAAGTCTTCATATCTAAAATCTTGCATTCTTGCTTGCCCCGATCAAACAATACTAAAATAACTAAAAGATGTCAAGATAAAAAGGAATAGACTTGGACTACTTTATGCTTGTCAATCAACTTGTGAACGGTTACCTATTGCATGCTAGTTCATTTAGAATATTATTTCTATGCTTCAATTTTAGTTAGAATGTATACTTCTTCTATAAATTATGCTATGTGTAAAAAACACTTTGTTATGCAACAAACTGATCAGGGAGACTATGCAAAATAAATTATGCCATGCAACTTGTCCTGTACTCGTGTTGCCCCAAACTCCTTCGCTTGATAACTTAGTAGACTTCACTTGATCATGGACAACTTGTGCACAAGGTCTTAGTTTCTGCGGACGGTCGCTGGGGCACTGACACATCCAATCCGGACGAACTCTCCTGTTTAGTCATCATGTGCAAGGATAGAATGGCGTGCAGCGCATCATGTGCTCTCGTTACATACAATCCTCGTCAGCGGCTAAAATTAGTCCTTTATGGCATATGCCAGTAATCCCTACGTATATTTAAACCTATGCAAGCTAACTTGTGTCTTCGTGGCAGGGAAGGACATGGTAAGTATTGTGCAGATGGTTCAGACGGGCAGGTAAAAGTCACCGAACGGTGGCAAGTTTATTTCAGTAATTTCTATATATACTGCTTGCTTGTAAAATGAACTAAGACAAGATAGAAAGACCACAAATAATATGCATGCTTCATATAAACAACGTATTGATTGGTATAGTTGGGTTAGCTTGCCTTCACCAGTACATTTTGATGTACTGACCCTCGTTGAAACAGGTTTTCCGTACTAAGGAGATCCTGCGAGGAGACGAAGTCACTTCCCAATCCAGTCCAGCTGTCGGCACGCCCTGATCGTGCCCTATTTTGAAGCATTTTTGAAGACCCAGGAGCTAGCTACTTAACTCATGCAGCTCAGAGAAAAAGCTATTGTCCTGCCTGGAGGTCCCTTATTTTAAAGTTTTAGTAAATGATGTAATGTACATGACAGCTATCTTATTTTGTGTCAACTTTTGTAAGCATGTACGATAACCTTCTGACTCGTTCAATAGTTTGTAAAAAGATGTTCATTATCAATAAAGAAAATTTTTCCATGTTTCAACTTTGTGTTTCAATTATCTGCGTACTCTGAATATGTGCTAGTTATGCAAAATACCTTAGCCTTGTGCGATGCACAACCTAGGCATGCACGGCGTCACGCCCGGAGGAGGACTATCGTTTCTACGGAATCGGGGTGTGACATTGAGCAAGGTGTGTCTCTCGATGCCCAAGCTGGTGTCACACAGACCTATATATGAAATATTGCATCAAGACAAGGTTTTGGAATGAAAATAAGTTAAACTAGTTTAATTCTAGGTCATAAAGCCATTTCTAAGTCAAAATATGTAAAACCCCCTTCCTAGAAAATCGTATATACCCTTTATTATTTAATTATTAATTAAATAATAGTAATTAGGTCTAAATAGGAGAAATAGATTTTTAATAATTTTTATTTTAGGTGTTCGGGCACTTAGAGGACTTGTGGGACCATCAGGAATTTTTCGGAATTTATTCCATGTAGGAGACCCCTTAAGCTGTTGCTAGCCTAATGTTGTGCATTATTCTAATCTAGAATTTTTCTATGAGTATATATATTATATATATACAAATATATATGTGCATATATTAATAGGAAAAGAAAAGATTAAGAAAAGATTAAGAAAAGAATTAATTAAATAAAGCTTAACTAATAAATATACTAATAATAATAAAAGTAATAATAATAACTACAACTCCTAAGAACCATTCCTTAGCATATAAGCAGCAACTTTAGGAATTTGCTAAAACAACAGCCACTTAACTTTGCTCCCAGGGAACGCCCCCCCCCCATCCAGCAACTGTTCGTTAAGCACATACCCGACCCTTCAGCCCTTTAATAAATTATTCCCAGACCCGACCCCTTGGCCGAACCTATCTCCCCCTCTTCCCTAGTATATAATATATATATATATATATATTTCTCTCTCAAAAATCCTAACCTAAATCTCCAGACCTCCTCTTCCCATCTAGAGCCGTCACCACAGCCAGAGAAGCCCCGCCAAGCCATCCAACCATCCCGACGACTCCGACCTCGCGCCCTGCATAATCCCACTCGAGGCACCTTCGCTCCGGAATTATTTTCCGTTGACTCGCTCGACCAAACGCTGTTCCGTCTTCACCGGTATGATCACCCATTAACCCTCTTCCATATTTGTTTTATAGACAACCTCGGAAAACGTGTGCCCCTAGGTGAAAAATAGCGTCCAAAGTGGGCGAGCAGACAGAATTCTGAAAACGCAGAATTCCAGAATGACCATCCATATTGCCGAGTTCGTATCTCCCACCACAGAGATCCGAATTCGGTGATTCTTTTTGATACCTGTAGAATACTTGACCTAGTTTATTTTCTGTTAAATAACCCTATGCTGTTAGTTGCTGTGGACATAGTTTAATGTGTCACAAAATTGCGCGCACCCATTTTTTTCAGATTTCCAAAAGTTGGAAAACGGAGTGCGCCCCGCCAAACGGGACCGCCCCGCCGTGTGCCAAGTGTACCGAATGGTGCACGCAGCATAACTGGACACGTAAAAATTCGTGGGGACTGATTCAGACGCGTGTGCGCGCCGGAATCAGGCCGTATCCGCGGACACATTTCGTGTCGCAACTTTTGTGGAACTCGCACGTATTTTGTGCACGCTTGTCAGATTGCGACAAAACTTACGCCACTGGACTCGTGGTAACGCGCTGGTCCTGTGACCCAATTTTCACGCATTTCTGAGATGGTTGACCAGATCGCCAATTGGCGGGCCCCACAGTTGACTTTTTGGACAAAATTGAGTTCGGCCCATCGGAATCCACATTTGGACATACCGTTGGGTTCGTATTGACATTTAGAGTTGTTTGACCTATAGTTTGTCCCATTTAGAGACTGTTACCCTTGGCACACTTTTCGGTGCAAAGTGGGCCACACGTGGACCCACTTTTGCCCGAAATTACCGTTTTGCCCCTGTGTCCAAATTGGACGAAAGGGAAGTACTTTTTAGCTATTTTGCTTATTCTGGGAACGTTGGTGATATTTATTTCAGCATCCGGAGACGTTCATCCTGAGGCCGTAGCTTCTGACTCTTGGTGTTGACATTGGGACACTACATTTTGTAGCCTTCTTGCCAGGCAAGATACCTTGCCAAATTGTTACAGTACTTTTGCATGCTATTTATATTTCTTTATATTTATTTCATTTTTGTCTATTCTTGCATGTGTAGCTTTCTTTCAGTCATTACTATGTATTAGATATGTTGACACACACATGGCACTTAGTATCATAGAGGACAATCATTAGGCGTATGGGCTTTAACCACTCTGGTAACACCGTAGTCACTAGCACGCACTATGGTGGGTCGTGTCCGATGGTCGCTACCCCCGAGGTATGTCGATTGATGGAGTCCGAGGGTCGCTACCCCCGAGGTATGTCGGCTGATGATGTTCATGGACGAGCGTGAGGTTGTGAGGATTAGATCGAGTAGCCTACCCTTGCCCATACGTCGAAAAGTTGTCCTCATTTGCATTCATATAGTTTGTCTTGTACAGCGTACTTATTTATTTTCTAATTATATGCATGTTTACTATATTCAAATTGGCTCATATTTTCTGTATCTTGTTACGTCCCTCTGAGGACCTGGTCCTCTGCCAGGTGTATCTGCTCTTGAGTATTTGCAGGAGTACGGGCCTGGACCTGACGCATTATTTTCTGTCGAGGAGGTCTTACCTTCTGAGCATCGTTGATTATCTGGCGTGGGATTCTTTTAGCTGATACACTTCTGTCTTCATATTATTTTATATTGGAGATTTTATACTCCTCTCTCATTTTAGTTTTGGATATAGTCATTGGTAGTGGATTTGTCTCCACCCGACTATTATTTTAGATATTTCAGACTCCTTATTCTAGTTTAGTAATTCTTTTCTATGACTTGTTGTGTGGATGAGATTAGCATATCTGTGACTTGTGACATTATATATACCACATGTGAGTTTATATTCATATTACAGCGTACGTATGGGTTATGGTTTCCATATATTATAGTTGCCATATCCATGCGGCTGACATGCTTACGTGTTCCTAGTCCTACGTATTTGGGACTGGGGCGTGACATATTTTTGTGGTGGCCCATGCAGGTCGAGTTAGCCGTTTCGGTTACGTAACTGTACCGAGCGGGCCTGCACCTAGGATTAGAATTTTAGATCTCATCCACACTTGACTATAACTTACCTTCCTTCCAATATGTCCTACTTAAGTTCTTGCATCCTGCTTGATTCATGTACTCTTCTTAATCCTTCGTCCATCTCTTGTAGAGAGATGAATTTGCATAACGGGCATACCGCTGCCGGGGACAACACGTCTCCAGGGGACGACGACCAACCACTAGGAGTGACCTCAACGACACCTCTTTTTCCCGGACCGGATGGACTGACTAACAATCAAATTCCATCAACCCCCTCCATGATACCTAATTGGACTTTTCCAGCTCCACTAGCACCGCAGGATGGCCAGACACAGCTGTTCCAATTCTTCTAGATGATAATACAGGAACAAAGGCAGCAGGCAGCCGAGCAGAGGCAGCAAACAGCAGAGCAGAGGCTAGAATTTCTGGCAGCACTTGAGAGAATGGCTGCACTAGCCCCTGTACCAACCCAGGCACAAGCTTCAGTACCACAAGCTCGGGTCGGTTCAGTCAAAGACTTTGTGCAGATGGGCCCTAAGACATATAATGGCAATGAGAGTCCAGAGGAGACCACAAACTGGATTGCCAATACCAAGAAGTTGTTAGAGGCATCACAATTACCTTCTGACCTATGGATGATAGGCGTGAGGACTCAGTTAGAAGGCAACGCGCATCACTGGTGGGAATCAATGGAGCGCCAGTTGGGTACACGTCAGACTTGGGAACAATTTTTGGAATGCTTTGAGAGGAAGTACTTCCCGGATACAGTAAGGGACGCATTGTACGATCAGTTCCTCCATCTAGAGCAAGGAGACAAGACGGTTGATGAGTATGACGCAGAGTTTAGCCGTCTCAGTAAGTATGGCACAGTCCTAATACCTAATAACTTGGAGAAGGCTAAGAGGTTTCACCGCGGGCTGACTCAGGAGCTCCAGCACTACACTAGCTCCCAGTCCCGGATTTCTTATGCCGAGCTATTGACAGAGGCCAGGATCCAGGAGGCCATCAGCAAGGGAAACGGAATTCAACAGAGAATTTATCAGGGACCAGTAAGGACACAGCAAGGAGGACCCATTCGACACCCTTTGACACGCCAGCAATCAGATAGTGCTGCACCATATCCAACCAAGCAGCTCCGTACTTGTCACTATTGTGGAAGGACAGGTCATATTCTAAGAGAATGTCATCGTCGATTGGGGTTGTGCATGATATGTGGATCAAGTCACCATCAAGCCCGAGAATGTCCTAAACAGAACCAGAGACCTATGGCATTAGAATCAGGAACACCGCATACACCCCCAAGTATAGAAGACCAAAGGGACCCACCACTGCTTCTACAGTCTGCACAAATGGAGGGGACGAGACCCCAGTTGAACAACCAAGGACAAGGCCAAGCACTCATTATGACAAGTATGGGAAAGCAGACACAGGAAGCCGTAGATACAGGTACGACCCTTTAGTTATAATTGTCTTTGCATACTCATAACCCCATTGTGACACAAGCTCTTAGATGCACGAATAGATATAGAATTATATATATGGTAGTCTAGCAGTTATGAGGATATATTTCTACTCTATCCAGATGGCATACACGCGATGCTAATGGATGACGGGAGTAGCAGTAGTAGTATTCTTTCCCTATCCTTATCTCGCCCTCTTGGGTGACTCATCTCCTCCTTTTATATTCATTCCTTATTTCGTGCGTAACTCTTCCTATCATAGTCATATCTTTCGTGCCATTATGAATTGTTTGATATCAACCTCACCCCTATTTTGTTAGTTAAACATAAATGTGTTAGTAATGCTTGATAACTAAGGATGAGTTCTTAATATATATATGCACTATAGCAATATCTGTATTCTTTAGTAGTTTAAACCTTAAGTAGCACCATGTAGCCTAGTAGAAATTATTAGATCATTTGAGCTAGATCATACCCCTAATAGTTAGTCAAGACCTTAAGTGTTCCCTAAAACTTAGACTACGCCTAGGAAAGAGTTGAAGGCACTTGTTACGAACTGATGACTATGACAAATCGCTGGCAAGGTAGCGACAGTTGCCGCCAGACGATTATGGTGGAGTAGTCGAATTACTTGCAGCCATACTGGCCAGGTGGCGTGGCAGTATTAGACTATGATACTTGACGGTTATGGGAAAAGTCATAGTTATGAGATTACAGACAGGTATTCCAAGATTCTCGACCCAATAAATATAATTGCCTTACAAATCTAGACAATAGCTTCAAAGAATGTGACTACTAGTAGAAATTTGGTAAGTTGGGTAGTGTAGACGAGTTAGAGGATGACAAAATGATGGATGGACAATAAATGAGAAAGTGTTAGAATGGCAGACCATGAGTTTTAGGAGTCCTACTAGATACCAATGTAGTGTAGTAGCAATAGTTATCATTATGAATATGGGTTAGTGTCAATTTCGAGGACGAAATTTTTGTAAGTTGGGTAGAATGTAAAACCCCCTTCCTAGAAAATCGTATATACCCTTTATTATTTAATTATTAATTAAATAATAGTAATTAGGTCTAAATAGAAGAAATAGATTTTTAATAATTTTTATTTTAGGTGTTCGGGCACTTAGAGGACTTGTGGGACCATCAGGAATTTTTCGGAATTTATTCCATGTAGGAGACCCCTTAAGCTGTTGCTAGCCTAATATTGTGCATTATTCTAATCTAGAATTTTTCTATGAGTATATATATTATATATATATACAAATATATATGTGCATATATTAATAGGAAAAGAAAAGATTAAGAAAAGATTAAGAAAAGAATTAATTAAATAAAGCTTAACTAATAAATATACTAATAATAATAAAAGTAATAATAATAACTACAACTCCTAAGAACCATTCCTTAGCATATAAGCAGCAACTTTAGGAATTTGCTAAAACAACAGCCACTTAACTTTGCTCCCAGGGAACGCCCCCCCCATCCAGCAACTGTGCGTTAAGCACATACCGGACCCTTCAGCCCTTTAATAAATTATTCCCAGACCCGACCCCTTGGCCGAACCTATCTCCCCCTCTTCCCTAGTATATAATATATATATATATATATATATATATATATATATATATATATATATATATATATATATATATATATATATATTTCTCTCTCAAAAACCCTAACCTAAATCTCCAGACCTCCTCTTCCCATCTAGAGCCGTCACCACAGCCAGAGAAGCCCCGCCAAGCCATCCAACTATCCCGACGACTCCGACCTCGCGCCCTGCAGAATCCCACTCGAGGCACCTTCGCTCCGGAATTATTTTCCGTTGACTCGCTCGACCAAACGCTGTTCCGTCTTCACCGGTATGATCACCCATTAACCCTCTTCCATATTTGTTTTATATCCAACCTCGGAAAACGTGTGCCCCTAGGTGAAAAACAGCGTCCAAAGTGGGCGAGCAGACAGAATTCTGAAAACGCAGAATTCCAGAATGACCACCCATATTGCCGAGTTCGTATCTCCCACCACAGAGATCCGAATTCGGTGATTCTTTTTGATACCTGTAGAATACTTAACCTAGTTTATTTTCTGTTAAATAACCCTATGCTGTTAGTTGCTATGGACATAGTTTAATGCGTCACAAAACTGCGCGCACCCACTTTTTCCAGATTTCCAAAAGATGGAAAACGGAGCGCGCCCCGCCAAACGGAACCGCCCCACCGTGTGCCAAGTGTATCGAATGGTGCACGCAGCATAACTGGACACGTGAAAATTCGTGGGAACTGATTCAGACGCGTGTGCGCGCCGGAATCAGGCCGTATCCGCGAACACATTTCGTGTCGCAACTTTTGTGGAACTCGCACGTATTTTGTGCACGCTTGTCAGATTGCGACGAAACTTGCGCCACTGGACTCGTGGTAACGCGCTGGTCCTGTGATCCAATTTTCACGCATTTCTGAGACGGTTGACCAGATCGCCAATTGGCGGGCCCCACAGTTGACTTTTTGGACAAAATTGAGTTCGGCCCATCGGAATCCACATTTGGACATACCGTTGGGTTCGTATTGACATTTAGAGTTGTTTGACCTATAGTTTGTCCCATTTAGAGACTGTTACCCTTGGCACACTTTTCGGTGCAAAGTGGGCCACACGTGGACCCCACTTTTGCCCGAAATTACCGTTTTGCCCCTGTGTCCAAATTGGACGAAAGGGAAGTGCTTTTTAGCTATTTTGCTTATTCTGGGAACGTTGGTGATATTTATTTCAGCATCCGGAGACGTTCATCCTGAGGCCGTAGCTTCTGACTCTTGGTGTTGACATTGGGACACTACATTTTGCAGCCTTCTTGCCAGGCAAGATACCTTGCCAAATTATTACAGTACTTTTGCATGCTATTTATATTTCTTTATATTTATTTTATTTCTGTCTATTCTTGCATGTGTAGCTTTCTTTCAGTCATTACTATGTATTAGATATGTTGACACACACATGGCACTTAGTATCATAGAGGACAATCATTAGGTGTATGGGCTTTAACCACTCTGGTAACACCATAGTCACTAGCACGCACTATGGTGGGTCGTGTCCGATGGTCGCTACCCCCGAGGTATGTCGATTGATGGAGTCCGAGGGTCGCTACCCCCGAGGTATGTCGGCTGATGATGTTCATGGACGAGCGTGAGATTGTAAGGATTAGATCGAGTAGCCTACCCTTGCCCATACGTCGAAAAGTTGTCCTCATTTGCATTCATATAGTTTGTCTTGTACAGCGTACTTATTTATTTTCTAATTATATGCATGTTTACTGTATTCAAATTGGCTCGTATTTTCTGTATCTTGTTACGTCCCTCTGAGGACCTGGTCCTCTGCCAGGTGTATCTGCTCTTGAGTATTTGCAGGAGTACGGGCCTGGACCTGACGCATTATTTTCTGTCGAGGAGGTCTTACCTTCTGAGCATCGTTGATTATCTGGCGTTGGATTCTTTTAGCTGATACACTTCTGTGTTCATATTATTTTATATTGGAGATTTTATACTCCTCTCTCATTTTAGTTTTGGATACAGTCATTGGTAGTGGATTTGTCTCCACCCGACTATTATTTTAGATATTTCAGACTCCTTATTCTAGTTTAGTAATTCTTTTCTATGACTTGTTGTGTGGATGAGATTAGCATATCTGTGACTTGTGACATTATATATACCACATGTGAGTTTATATTCATATTACAGCGTACGTATGGGTTATGGTTTCCATATATTGGAGTTGCCATATCCATGCGGCTGGCATGCTTACGTGTTCCTAGTCCTACGTATTTGGGACTGGAGCGTGACAAAACAGGTCAACTCTTGATCAAACTAGTCAAACTTGGTCAAACTAGCTATTTCTAGGTTGTATGAGTCCATCTCTAGGATATTGGGTCCATACACTATGTAACTAGGCTATACTAGCTATACTAGGATACCAATAAAATACCGTATCATAAGATAAGCAAGTTATTAGACATGAAAATACTATAATATATATATGCAAGACAAAATATATAGGACTCCTAGCTAAACTAATGCTAAGTGGATACCTGGGCTTTAAACCAAATGCGGTATCACACCACCTACACCCCCATTTTGATATACAAACTGAATACCTTGAGTATAAACCAATACCTTGACATTACCTTGGTATCACAAGGTAATACAATATCTAACATTAGCTAACTAACCAACATACCTCACTATACACTAACATGCACTTAAACTTATAACAATACTATACCAACTATCATAACTAACATACCCAATGGATATTCAATACCCATACCTAAGATACCTCAACTCTCATTACCTTGGTATAACTCAAGGTAAACTAGAAATAATACTAACCAATGCTAACTAGTGCTTATATATATATATATATATATATATATATATATATATATATATATATATATATATATATATATATATATATATATATATATATATATATATATATATATATATATATATATATATATACTTAACTCACTAACAATATATATAAATAGCTAACTTATCAATATAAACTAACTTAGCTTATTAGCTAGCTTAACTTAACTTATCCACAACTAAATTTCTAAGCACTCAAGCTATTACTGCTTATTGTTACTGCTTCTGCTTATCGCTGATGCTGCTTATTGCTTCTGATGCTTATGCAGCTTACTGCTTCTGCTGCTGCTTCTCGCTGCTTCTTCTGCTGCTTCTCGCTGCTGCATCTTACTTTTTGCTGCTGCTGCTGCTTCTCGCTGCTTTTGTTGCTGCTTCTTGCTGCTTCTCGGCCTTCTTCTGCTGCTGCTTCTGTGTGCTTCTGTTGCTGCTTCTCGCTGCTTCTACTGCTGCTTCTCGCTGCTTATTGGCCTGCTTTTGCTTATAATTCCCCCCTTTAGCTCACATGCACACATCTAATACACACACACACACACACACACACACACATATATATATATATATATATATATATGTTATCATATGCCCACACTAATGATGCACATGCACTCTCCTATTCTCCCATGACCACCAACACATCAAAATAAAATATAGAACATACACATAATTATATATAAACATATATATCATATAACAATTATAATTATAATACTCTAATAGATATAACCAAGGTAAATTGAATTGAAATGCAAGGAAACAAACACGTAGAGTGCACCACACCCGTATCACACTTAATCTAGTATACACTTGCGATACGGCTACACCACACCACCAAACGTACCCCGAAGAACACGAGCAAGTCTAAAATTATAATTAGAAGCAACACAAAGTGTTAGCTATTTGTCTACGTGCCCGCGTCAAAATGTGATATGCTCAAACCCTCGTGTCGAAAAAAAATCCCAAAATCAACCTATATCGCCAAATTATCGAGATACGACCCATACGTATGCAATTGTTGACACGACACTAGTCACACACAATCAAACACATGTCAATTTGGTCTAATTGACCTATTAACAAACACAAGATGTGCCAATCTTGAAATTTCCCCAAAATTAACACAAAATACCATATAACTTTCTCCATAGGCCTCCTATGAACCTAATTTTAATTCCTATGGGTAGTCTTAGTACATGAGAGGGTTTCTGGGTTTCTAATAATTAAATTACATATTTAGATTCTAATTAGAGAAGAAAAATTGAATTTTACCTATTGGGAGATGGATTCCCAATAAAATCTCCAAATTGAGTGTCTAGAGCCTTCAACTTGTAGATCTTTGCTCCTCCTTGTAGATTCTTGCTTCCTCCCTGTAGATCCTTGCTTCCTCCTTATTCTAATAGCCCCAAATGATAAATATGGAAGGAATTGGAAAGAAATTTGGGTAGGAATTGGTGTAGGGATGAAAGAATTTGGAAGAGAGAAATTCTGGATCTAGATTTGGAATAAAAAATAAAGAGAGAGAGTCTCTCTCCTCCCCTATGGTGGCCTGCCTCTATCCCCTCTTCTAAGCTACTAAGAAATGTCCACAATACCCCTTGGGGCTTTTCATGAAGGAATTAAATAAGGAGGGAAGGTTCTAGTCTAATTGGTTTAACTAATTAATTCATTCTCCTAATCAATGGGCTTACTATTGGGCTAAATTCTAGCTAGAAATAAATGTTGGTCCATGGATCTAATTTAAACTATTTACGTCTACTAACATAAGTCCAAAATAAAATCTAATATCTAACAATAAATAAGTAATACAATAAATAAATAATACAATAAATAATATGCATAATATTTAATATTATATTTCTAAAACAAAATACCCATGCCAAATTATCAAACTACCCCTAGTTGGAAAAGTGAGGGTGACATGCTCACCTTTTTATCCCCTCTATTTCAAAATTAGTCGATGGATTTACTTATCTTAGATTAAATAAAGCAACTTGGACTCTCTTGGCTAATTTCCATCACAAGAACATTTTTTATTGTTCCAAATCCTTCATAGAAAAGTTCGTACCTAGTTGGCGCTTTAACTCTACTATCCATGTGGTATTTTGTCTCACCAATAACATACCATCTAGATAGAGTAGTAAAATGATAAAATCATCCTCGGCAAAATATTTCACAAACAACAATAGTCCGACATCTAACGAACATAACCATGTACCCCTATAAATGACTCAAACATTTTGTACCACTATCACGAAGCCAGCTTCAGACCATACAAACTCTTCTTTAAAATATGACTTGCCTTTCTTATATATAAATCCCTCTGGCTTCTCAATTTATATGCCCACCTATAAATTATCGTGGAGTAACGTCGTCTTAACATTCATCAGCTCTGTTACCGCCACTTTCCACCATAGGGGTATTTTGATAAAATTTTATGTTATAATTATTTTATATATTATTTTATATTAGTGGTTGCCTAGAATTATATTAGTTTTTGTTATTGGCTAGCCAATTAGAATTTATAAGTGTTAGTTAGTGCTAATTATTATTGGTCATGACTTAGTAATTAGAATTAATTAAGTATGGTTGTCATGAAGATAATATTTGTTTTAGTTGTAAAGATACATTCCTTTAGTTAATTAAATTCCATTCATGAGAAATGGAGAAGGAAAAACTTGATATTTTGGCATGAACAAACCCTACTATAAGAGATAAGTTTAATTTAGGGTTCATCCATTCATTTTATTTCACTAATTAGCCTTAATTTTCCCAAAGCTTCTTCTTCCACAAGCAAACCCAATTCCCTACCAATTCCACTCAATCCACTTCCAATTTCACTCATTCTCACAATCACTAAAGCCTAGAGCATTGGAGAGCACAAGGAGATCAATTATTGAGGATCTTGCTAGGAGATCATGTCCGACTCATCTTTTCAGTGTCCAAATTTGGAATTCTCCAAAGTGGCTATAAAAATACTAGGTAATTCTCTCAATTTCATCAATTTTATAGTTATGAACACCCACTGGTCATGTAAGAACCTTCTCATGGTTAGATTTGACTTTCCAATGGTAGATCTAGGTACTAGGAGCTCTCAATTTTGTAGATCTAAGTTGGTGTCATAATTTTTTGGCTCTATTTGGAGAAAACTCCAATTGTGTCCATTAAGTGTGTGTATGACGTCCTAATGAGAACTATTTATATTTATTTGATGATTTAAAGGTATTCTTGTGTCCAAAATTGGGTATAGAGAGTCTGTATAATGATACGCTATGATACGGTAGTGTAGGATCCTTTGTATTTGTGTTCCATATGTCAATTTTCCATATATTCATTAGTTTTTCTATTATACACAATTCTAGTTGTATTTGATGTATAAATTGTGTCCATGGTGATTTGGTGGTGTATGGGAGTGTTTGGAGGGTTTATCATAAGAGTATCATGGAATTTAGTGTGTATTATAGTGTGGTGCACACTAGGCGTTTGTATTTATGAGTATTGGTATTTTGGTATACATTATGATGTATTGTATAGTAAGTTTAGTGGTGATAGACTTGTCATGGTGTGGGTGTATCATGCTTTAGCTAGTGTCAATGCACATGTAAATGGTATATGTGTATTTGACCAAGTATTTTGAGTGTTAGGTGTATACATGTGTAGGATTTACACGTTTAAGTCTGTGCCAGTAATGCCTTTGTTATGGATGGAAATTAGGGAATCTGGGTTAGGCAGTAACAGTAAGTGCTAATCAGGGAATCCGATGAGGGGAATTGGTTATATTGGTGTTTGAGTGTAGTATATATTTAGAGGTGTGTGTGTTCCAATATATATAATTGTGTCTGTGTATTAAGGGGATGTGTTGATCTACCTGTGCACAGGTCAGGAGTAGTGGGGATGCAACTGGGTTCTGTCCACATTGGGAAAACTTGTGTGCAAGCAGTAGGGTGTTTTGGTGGACTGAATACAGTAGTAAGGAGATGCAGATGTGTGCATGTTCGAGGTAGGGTAAGGTTAGTACAGTGCATTAGGCACTGAATTCAGTTGCAGTTTGGATTTGGGGTTACAACAGCATCTGAGATATGGTGTAAGGGGTTTGGTTTAGATGCGTTGCAGTCAAGGGTTGATGTGTAGTGCTAGCTGCATTTGTTGGCATCTCAAGCTTAGCATGGTAGAACTGCTGTTTGGCAATACAGGGAATATGAGAGGTCGGGTGACTTGCTGCAGGGGTGCAGGGGCGTTGCGAGGCTTTGTATAGTTGCTGTTGTGTTGCCCTTTGGCAATGAGAGGGTTGCAGGCAACTTAGTAACTGAACTCGAGTTCAAGTTTTAGAGGGGGAATTAGGTGAGCAATACAGCAGCAGTAGTACTTAGGAGGTAAGATATATATATATATATATATATATATATATATATATATATATATATATATATATATAGTATGCTAGTTTAAGAAGTGAGTTGGTATTGTGATTACCTTGGTACACATGTACAATAGGTTGGTTATGGTAATAGGTTAGGTAAGATATTGTTAGATAATATTATATATAAGTTTATATAGTACCAATATGGTATCTTAGATGTCAATATTAATTAGTATAGCCTAGAAATCTAGTTTAGCAAGGTATTGACCTAGAATACCTTAGAATTGACTAGTTGACTATATAGGCCAACCATGTTGACAATTTAGAACTCAAATTGGGTAATCGTTCTAGTTTAACCTAGTTTGACCTAGTGTGACTTAGTTTCACCTAGAGACATAGTTTTCAGATAGTTTAGCATGTTTATACTACCAAAATACTTTCTAACATGATAATTCAAAGTTAGATCACTTGGACTCCAGTTCAGGCACACTTTGATATTCATTGCTCAGGAACTCAGGCAAGTACATTCTCAGATAGTTTTCTTTATTTTAATGATTACTATGATATTATTATTATAGTGTTATACTTATTTTCTGCTATAATGGTACACGAGCGAGTACAGATAGATTCTAGTCATGAGATGTCGTGATTCGAATCCACTATATTAGTCGGGGGACGGGAAAGTATTAGTAGGTTATGTGATCATATTCCATATATACAAGCATCATAGCTAACCTTATACCTCACGTATGGTTAGCCTGACATTACTAGAAGCATCATAGCTAACCTTACACCTCACGTATGGTTAGCCTAACCTTACTACAAGCATCATAGCTTGCTACATATGATTGAGCCTGATCCTATTATATTACATGCATCATAGACAATCATATATAGAAAGACTGATCAAGATCCCAAGCCGATCACATAAAAACTAAAATTTCAAACACATAGCTAGTTTATTCTATTCTACTATTCCAACTTGTACTTGATGGGACTATCTTTTACCTATTTGGTCACTGCTCATTATTTACCTGTGATATGATTATCTGTTTTACCTGTTTTCTTATGAGCTAACATTTACTCATCCATCATTTATATCCATTACTTGCGATTTTATAGTCTTTAGCAATTTAATTAGAACAATTTTTTAGTTTATGTGCTTTGCTCGAATCTTGACTGGATAACATTTTTCAGTATTGACTTGGAGAGCTGGTGTTCGACTTACTATGGACCCTAGGAGGGTGTAGTTGAGGAGTATGTTCAGGAGCTTCAGGAGGAGCCAGTTCCTGTAGTGGAGACATAGTTAGTAGTTATTTAGCTAGCCTTTAGTATTATATTGTAATGGATTTATTTCTAGCCACCGAGACTTATGAGATGTTACTATTTGTTTCTTAGACCCATATTGGAGTTGCTAGACTTCTTAAAGTTGTGTTGATGATTTGAGATGTCTATGTCTAGACTCATGTTTTGGATTCTCTCATTATATCATTCGTGCCATTTATCTTCCTTATAGATCTCTTGTGATTAAGTTTTGATATTATTATTATATTATATTCTTGTCCTCCTTATGGAGTTGAGATATCATTGATAGGTCATGATATATTATTGTGTGAGATTGATAGTTAGTATTGTTGACCTAGACAATGTTCTATGTCGTCATTACAGAATAGGATGGACGTTGACACGTACTCGTGCCCAAATATCCGGTTGCTGGTCGTGACACATTTTTGTGGTTGTCCATACGGGTCAGGCTTCACAATTAGTACGATATCGTGGTAGTGCAACGGCTTAGTTGTACTACTGTGAGCGAGCAATAGGAATAGGTATAGGATGTAGGATGAGAGAATACTCAATCACAAATTAGGATTCTTGAGAGATTCCTTGGAAGACCATTGAGAATCTTACTATAAACTATATTTTGAAATCTGTTTTTACTTGTTTTTGTTCAATCTCACTTGTTCGTTGTTGAATTTGATTCTTGATATCGTTGTTGACTTTGATTCTTGTATCAAGATGAATATTATGGACCATATCTGTTAGCCAATTGGTCATGGTTGAACCGATTTTGATAATCAATCTAACCTGGACTCGATATAAGCTACTGTGACACTTTTCAGATGTACTGCGATGATTGCAACATCAACTGTTCAAAGATGCTTTCCGTCGCCGTATCTATTTTTATTTTCATGTATGCAATATAATTTTCTATTTCATTGAGTCTAGAAATATACTGTATACCGTGTCATACTGGCAATTAGGTACCCTAAATTATTTTCAAAATACCCTATCTTGAAATAGCTAAGTTGGACCCAGAACTCAGCCCAATTTCT
Organism: Iris macrosiphon; assembly: GCA_036927795.1. Taxonomy (NCBI): domain Eukaryota; kingdom Viridiplantae; phylum Streptophyta; class Magnoliopsida; order Asparagales; family Iridaceae; genus Iris; species Iris macrosiphon. The sequence goes on from JAYESA010000006.1 coordinate 13,134,701, forward strand.
GTTTTGGACTTGAACTAAGGGAATAGAACTCGGACCGAGTTCAGCCCGAGTTTGGCCGGAGTTTAGCCTTAGTGGACGTTTTGTTCAGAAATATGGTCTCCCTACAATTTCGGATACAACGGCTATTTTTTTATATTTTGCAGACGAACTCTGGCCGAGTTCTGGCCGAGTTCTATCCAAACTCTTCTTTGAGTAATCCTATAAATAGAGAAGATATTTTACTTTTCTAAACATTAAATCAATTCACTTTCAATCTTCTCTTCTCTTCTCTTCTCTTTTGGTATACGAGTTCTAAAAAGCCTTTATTTTCTCATCCCAAGCCAGTTATAATTCTCTAGTCTTAGTTGCCAGTACGGTATGGTCAAGAAGTTCAGAGAGTTGTAATTAGAAGCTTGTTAAGAAGTTTTCTACTTCATACTTGAAGTCTTCGAGCTCTTCGAATCAAATCTTGTGTCTGTAAGAAGTCTTCGAGCTCTTCGGATCAAAGCTCGTGTTTGTAAGAAGTCGGCAAGCCTTTGGATCAAAGCTTGTGTTCCATTCGTATAGTAAATTCTAACAGGGAGCTAGAGTCTTCCCGCCTGAATTAATCCTCACATTGAGGGATACCAGGATACATCCTTGTGTTTGTGTTTGCCTTCTCACTCTTTACTTTACTTTGGCTTATACTATGATAGCTGTGACATACCTGTAACACAATTGCTAGACTGTTATTATAGTTGTGACACATACTTATATCTGTGACACATATATAGTAGTCATGATACTTGTATAACTTGCTAGAAAGTTTTTTAATTGCTAAATTCTGATGCATACTCTATTCAACCCCCTCCCCCCCCTCTAGAGTGTATTCTATTATATTTTGATCCTACAATTGGTATCAGAGTAGGCTTATAGTATTTATCAATTTGATTATATACCTATCATTATCCTGCTTAGGTATAATTTTACTATTATTTAGTTAATTATTATTTAGTTGCTTATTGCCTATATATACTTTTAGTATCACTTATATCACATGGCTAACATGAAGGATGGCTAATCCACAAACAGACCTCCTCTGTTTGACAGAACAAACTACACTTATTGGAAACACAAATGAGCTATTATCTGAAATTTCTTGATTTTGATCTTTGGTCTATAATTATAGATGGCTACAAAAAGTTGGCTCGTATAATTGTTGATGGTAACCTGGTTGAGAAACCACATGATCAATATACTGATAATGAGAAGAAATAACCTAGTCTTGACGCACGTGTTATTAATGCTTTATTTTGTGCAGTAGACAGGACTGAGTTTAACAGGGTGTCAACATGCATAATATCTCACGACGTGTGGAAAATTCTTGAAGTAACCCATGAAGGAACCAACCAAGTCATGGAGTCAAAGATAAGCAGATTGACTCAAGCAGATAAAACATTCAAGATGAAGCCAAATGAGACGATTACACAAATGTTCACTCGTTTCCTCGATGTTGTAAATCCTCTGTCCTCTCTAGGCAAGGAGTACAGAAACCATGAGAAGATTCGCAAAGTACTGCGGGATCTCACCAAGAATTGGAACCCCAATGCTAAATCAATCATTGAAGAAAATGACCTCACAATAATTACGCTTGAAACATTGATGGGGAAGCTGATGACACATGAGCTAGACTTCAAGACTTCGAAGATTCAGCACCCAAGGAAAAATCAATCGTATTCAAGGCACATCAAAAGAACTGTTGAAAAAGAGTCTGAAGACGAAGACTCAGACGGTGAAGAGAAAGCTCTAATGGTGAGGAACTTTAAGAAGTTTTTAAGATTCAATCGTCGAGGCAAAGACCATCACAATAACAACAACGATGACGAAGAGCATGTATGCTATGGATACAAAAAGAAGGGTCACATCAAGAAAGACTGTCCGACAGCATCAGCAAAAAAGGTTACAAAATACGAAAAGAGGTGTACAAAGAATGCAATGCCTCGAAAATAAGCTAACACAAGCATATGGCACGAAAGTTTGGCCAACGACTCAGAAGACGATAGATCTCAAGAAGCAGCTAATGTGTGCCTAATGGAATTTAATCAGGTGGAGCATCCTACCCATTCTTGAAGCAAATAGATCCTCAACAACGGTTGCTCACAGCACATGATCGGCGATGCATCTTTGTTTGCAATACTATCGTAGAAGAAAGAATGACACGTCTCCTTCGGTAACAATCTGAAAGGTTATATAAATAGGTATCGGTAACATTGGTAAAGCTCCCTATCCGGTGATTAAAGATGTTTGTCTAGTAACCGAGTTAAAGCATAACCTACTCAGCATAAGTTATTTAGCTGACCATAGTTTTGGTATTAACTTTGTTAAAGACAAATGTACTATAGTTGATAGCTCAGTTGGCTCTACTATTTTTGAATAAATTAGGGAAGATAATATCTATATTTTCTATATTTTGAAAGATACTGACACTACAGGTAGATGCTTATACGCCAAAAATGACGAGAATCAAATATGGCACATGAGGCTAGGATATGCAAAAATGGACTCAATATCGATATTATCCACAAAGAAATTGGTACGAGGCTTACCGGATATAGCCTTCAAGAAAAACATGGTATGTAGAGATTGTGAAAAGAACAAAGTTACAAAATCAACATTTAAGTCGATCAAAACTATCATTACCACTCAACCTCTACAATTATTACATATGGATCTGTTTGGATCCAGCAGAGTTGCTAGTCTAAATGGTAAGTTGTATGCATTAGTAATTATTGTTACATCCCAGTCCCAAAATACGTAGGACCAGGTATACGTACACATCCCAGCTGTACGAACAAGTATAGGAACCCAATTTAATGGACCTAGCCAGTCGTAGTACGTTGTAAAATATAACTAAGTCACAACAACATAGGTAGGTATAATCTAGTCTCATCCACAACCATCACAGAATAAGGAACTGAATAAATAGATAAGTCTCAAGTCCACTACAAAAGAATATCTAGTGGAGAATAATCCACAAAAAATGAGTACAAATAATTATTGAAAGAATACAACTAAGCAATAAAGAAATAATAAAAATAGTTCAGGCATCATCTAACTAGATAATGACACCCAAGACTCTAAGCAATTGTCATCCAGGATGCTCAAGGAAACTCCATTGACTCTACCTCAAGGTCCTCGTCAGCAAGATCTCCATCTCCGTAGTCCGATGGGTACAAGTGCTCATCGAGATCTGGAAAAGGTGCCAGGTCCTCAGAGGGACATAATAAGTACACAAGAATCGACATGCATGAAAGTAAAGCAGTAAACAATAATAGGGTAACTAACCATCTATGTGATATGCACTCGAGACATCTCTAATGGCGCATGATGGGAAAAAAATAGAAGAAATGTCATCCCACCAGGCGTTCTGTAGAACTCGAGGGTACACGATATACACTATTTACACCATTAGAAACAGAAATTCCATACGCTCATAAGTAGACTCTCCCCTCCCAATGTACTATCCGAACCGTATACGTGGTGTAGACATAATGCAACGACGTCAATAAAATCTAGAACCCAAACTAACACCAATAGCTAACATAAGACGCGAACTAATATGACAAACTCGAAAATCTCAATCGGTTGCTCCTCATATGACAAACTTGGTCCTACAGTGATCTCTGAATGATCCAATACATGGCTAAGATCCGCCACATATCTTCTCAATTGTGAGATATGGAACACATCGTGGACACCCTCCAAGGTCTGCGGTAATGCTAGTCTGTAAGCAACCTCTCTAACTCATTCCAATAGGTCAAACGGTCCGATGTACTTCGGACTAAGCTTTCCTTTAACTCCAAATCTGATGGTTCCTCTAGTAGGGGAGATCCTTAAGAACACATGATCTCCCGACTTGAACTCTAGGGGTCGACGGTGAGTACCTGCCAACTGTTTCTGTCTATCCTGTGCTGCTCGAAGGTGACCTTGAATCTTCTTGACCTTCTCTACTGTGTGAGTCACCAACTATAGTCCAAGTATATATCCCTTGCCCATATCACTCCAATATATTGGCAATCGATACTTCCTTCCGTATAATGCTACAAAAGAAGCCATCTGAATGCTTGTTGGTAGCTATTATTGTAAAAGAACTCCACCAAATGTAAGTGGTCCTCCCAAGATCCTCCAAAGTCAAGCATGCATGCTCTCAACATATCCTCCAATGTCTGAATAGTGTGCTCTGATTGTTCGTCTGTCTGTGGGTGATAAGAAGTGCTAAACTTTAATCTAGTTCCTAGGCTCTCTTGCATACTCCTCCAAAAGTGTGACGTGAATATTGAATATCTGTCGAAAACTATGATGACTAGTACTCTATGTAGGCTTACAATCTTCTTCATATACATCTTTGCCAAAACGTTTGTAGATTGCCCAACTCTAAAGGGTAAGAAGTATGCCACCTTAGTCAATCTATCCACAATTACGCAAACTGTATCTCGGCCAACTGGACTCCTCGGAAAACCTATAACGAAGTCCATAGTGATGTGCTCCCATTTCCACTCCAGAATTGGAAGTGGTTGGAGTAGTCTTGGTGATCTATGATATTCAACCTTAATTTGCTGACACACTAAGTACTTCGCCATAAACCATGCAATCTCTCGCTGCATCCCGTGCCACCGTTAATGCTGTCTCAAGTCTCTGTACATCTTCGCACCTCCCGGATTAATAGAGTATGTTGAACTGTGTGCCTCCGACATTAGCTCCTGCCGAAGCCCTCCATTAGAAACATAGAGGCGATCCCCGCACCTCAAAGTCCCATCTTCATGTATCCTCAGCCCAGTCTGCAACCCAGCCTTAGTCCTCTGTCTAAGCCTTTGAAATCTCGTATCAGTCGGCATAGTTGCCTTGATACGCTCCACCAATGATGATTATACTTGAAGGTTTATCAACTTTGCGACTTCTCCTGGCATAACAACCTCTATGCCCAGCTGCTCCAAATCATATAACAATTCTTTCTGTGTTATCAAGAAGTATGCCATCGGTCTCCTACTCAACGAATCCGCTACTACATTAGCCTTGCCTGGATGGTACTGCAGCTCAATGTCAAAATCTGCCATCAACTCGAGCCATTGTCTATGTCTCTGATTCAGATCCTTCTGAGTATAGACAAACTTTAAACACTTATTATCTTTATAGATCTCCATAGTCTCTCCGTATAAATAGTGCCTCCAAAGCTTCAGAGAAAACATTACTGCTACAAGCTCCAAGTCATGCGTAGGGTAGTTCTTCTCAAGGATCCTCAACTGTCGAGAACCATAGGCTACCACCTTCCCATGCTGCATCAAGACACAACCTAATCTCTTTCCAGAAGCATTGCTATAAATAACAAATTCGTCCGGTCCAGTAGGTATGGTCAAGATCAGTGTTATAGTCAAGCGTTTCTTCAACTCAACAAACACCATCTAACACTCCTCTGTCCAAATAAACTTCTGGTCCTTGTGGGTCAACCTTGTCATAGGCTCTACAATCCTCACAAAATTATTCACAAATCTTCGATAATATTCGACAAGTCCTAGAAAACTCTGCACCTCTGAGACGTCGGTTGGGGTCAGCCATGTCTCTACTGCTGATATCTTAGATGGATCCACTGATATGCCTTCTCCCGAGATAACATGCCTGAGAAAAGAGACATGATCTAGGAGAAACTCGCATTTGCTCAACTTAGCATATAAATTTTGTTGCCTTAATGTCTCCAACACCTTCCTTAGATGCTCTTTGTGCTCCTCCTGGCTCTTCGAGTACACCAAAATGTCATCAATGAAGACTACCATGAACTTATCCAAATACTGGTGGAATACTCGGTTCATTAAGTTTATGAACATAGCTGGTGCATTTGTCAACCCGAAAGGCATTACCAAGAACTCGTAATGACCATAACGAGTCCAGAAAGCCGTCTTCTAAATATCTTCGTGCCTCACCTTTACTTGATGGTATCCTGACCTTAGATCAATCTTAGAAAACACATGTGCTCCTATCAGTTGGTCGAACAAGTCATCAATCCACGACAGAGGGGACTTATTCTTGATGGTCACTGCATTAAGGGCTCTGTAGTCGATGCACATACGAATTGTTCCATATTTTTTTTGGCACGAACAAAACTGGGGCTCCCCAAGGTGATGCACTTGGCCTAATGAATCCCTTGTCCTACAACTCTTACAACTGCACCTTCAGCTCATTTAGCTCCTTCTTTGTCAGCCGATGCATATTAGAAGATATCGGTGCTTCTCCAGACACCAACTCAATAGTGAACTCGACTTCTCGGTCCGGTGGTAGACCTGGCAACTCAACTGGAAAGACATCTGCAAACTCCTCAATAATCGGTGGTGGCGCAACTTTCATCGTCATGCAAGCTCCACCATACTGGCCTACTCCCTTCTCCATAGTTTCTCTCATGAATTCAAACTCTGGCTGGCCTGGTGGCTTAAATATAGCACAACCTCTTTGGCAATCTAACACTGCATGATATTGGCTAAGCCAATCCATCCCCAGCAATATGTCAAAATTTAGCATTGGGAATACCAAAATTTGAGCTCTCATCTCCCGACCATAAACTATAACTGAACAAGTCCTACAGGTACTAGTTACAGGAACTATTCCTCCCCTGGTAAGAATCCTCCAACTCTTCGGCAAGTGTGAAGGAGCTATTCAATGCATTGCTACAAATCTATATGATATGAATGAAAGGGTGGCCCTAGAATCAAATAAAATAGTGGCAGGTACTGATCCGACTAGAATAATACCTGTAATATCCTCTCCTTCAGTCTCTGATCCTCCCTGAGTCAGTAAAAATATTTGTCCTTGCCTCTGATTTACTGCCTGTTGTGTCACGCCCCAGTCCCAAAATATGTAGGACTAGGAATACGTAAGCATGCCAGCCGTATGTATATGGAGACTCCAATATATAGAAAACCATAACACATACGTACACTGTATTATGAACAATAATTCAAAAGTAGTATATATTTGTCACAAGAAATAGGGCATAACTAAATCTCATCCACAGAATCAAATAGAAATGAATAACCAATCAACTATATAACTGAATCAAGTATTAGACGCTTGATAAGAATAAGTAGTTGGGTGGAGGCAAATCCACTACCAAACTAGAATATAAAAGTTGTACATCAACTAATGATCAGAGAGGCTCGAAGAGAAGACCTCATCAAAAAAGAATGGAGTAGCAAGTCCTGATCCGTGCTCCTGTGAATAGTCATGATCGTCTACACCTGAAAAGGGACCAGGTCCTCAGAGGGACATAACAAGATACATAGAAGCATGCCAATAAAGTACTGAAAAATAAACATCCAATGGGTCGCCTAACCATCTATGTGAATGCACTTTGAGAATAACTTTCCAACACGTGGGCTATCTGGCTAAAATAGGATTGGCATGATTCTCTCGGAGAATCAGGGGCCTACAAAGCATGACGTCTTTTGAACCACAGAGGCCGCCAGGTAATATATAGGGGTCATCATGACCGCGCATCTCCGGCGGAGCGTACGGGTTACACAAGGAAAGTGCAAAGGAGCCCAAACGCCTTACTTGTTGTTCTCCCTACCCTATGCTCTAAGCATGTCATATCCATGACACGACGATATCTCCAATAACTACCAAGTCTTCTAGCATGCAAATTCTATCATCAGTTATTCCCTATCGTACGTTCCATACGTACAGGAGGCCAGCCTGTCATGCAACTCCGTATCCTACATGAGACTCACACTCGTGTAACAGATGTGTCACGGCCAATGAAACCTAATGATGCCTACAAATCATGTGGTGGTCTCGTAAAACTAGGTCGATATGCATAATATATAATAAGGATAAAATACGACGCCATCATCGTTGCACCCAAGTTATTCTTGGACGCGCAGTTTATATAGCAGTTAAAATATATGAACTAAATAACAGAAATAAAATGCATGCACTATATGGAATATAAATCATAGTATAATGGCAAGGTATACTTGCCTGGTTTGAAAAAGAATAAAGTCCCAACTCAAGGCGTCGTCCGATCTACACGTCACATAAATTAAACAAGTTAGGTTACAAAAGTGGGTAAATAAGTTCCTCCATTTTAATCTATTTTAATTCTGAATAATATAACCTAAAATAGTATTTTAATCTTATTATAATCTGATTTTATTGTTAAACCCTAATTTTGGTCCCAAAAAAGTCAATTTTATGGATTTGTGATTCGTGGCACGCAAATCGAGGCAATCCATTGACCAAAAAGTCAACCGACTCAAATCCTGGATTTGTGTGTTGAATCCTATAGATTTAAATTCTAAATGAATGCCAAAATCGACGGTTTTATAAAATAACAAGTCGGTAAAGGGTTATGTCCACAAGAGCGCACAGATGACAGTTTTCGGTGGTTTCCTATTTACGTCTATGTTGCACGAATTTTATAGTAGACTAACTTGCATATTAAATTCTGGAAAAATAATTTTATATAATTTTATCATGTCAGATTTTCGAAACTTCAAACGTCTTGTAATTCCGAGTTTGGGATCTCCCGAAATCTTGAAAACACAAAAATGCATCTGATTTTGAACAACAGGCACTTTTAGAATTTTCTAAAAAAATAAGTTCTTGAATTATTAAAATAATTTATATATTCAGAAAACTAACCTTCATATGATTCTAACAAAAAAACTGGAGCACGTTTGGAGTCCGAAACTAGGAGTTATCGTCTTTTTAAGTCGTCAAAACTATTAGAAAATGAGGCTGAATTTATGATGAATTTTGACTATTTTTGGACGAAAAAGAGAGGAGTTTGGGGAAGAAAAATATGAAAGAAGAGTTTATTCCATAAGTCTAATAGGTATTTATAATGGTGGAGACTACTTAATTGAATACGACTATGATTGGCTAAGTTGGATATGATTAGGTTTAGTTTAAATAAGGATAGGATATGCATGAAGTTGCTCTCCTAGTAGGCTCACGATTTGAATTAATTTAAAATAGAGTTTAAATTTATCTCAATAATTTATAATCTCAAATAAAATTAAATATAATACAAATAATTTATATATAATCTTATTAATATCTATTAACACTAAATTAGCATCTATCAAATATTAAGACTTTATATATCCAAATAAATCCTCAATAATTCAAAAAATCCAATAATTCCTTAAAATTCTAAATAAATTACAGAAAAATATATTTAAATATTTTAACTCTAAAATAAATGTTTGGTAGTAACAACATTCAAGTATGGTCTCATAGTAAATCATGGAAGTCCTAGAAATTTACGTTTTCTATGTTTTAATTACCAAAAATTCTAGAAAAATCTCCAAAAATCTAAAATAGCCTAAAAATGATTCTAAATAAATATTTATATAATAAATGTATTAAGAATTTTATTTTCTAATTAACTAAGAGAATACTCTAAAGAAATTTAACAACTATAATAAATATAATAATATAAAATACACACAAAATACCTATTTTGGGTGAGGGAGTTTACAATCTACCCAACTTACAAAAAATTTATCCTCTAAATTAAAAATAAGGAATAATTTGTTAAATCTTTCATATTCGTATCTAAGGCAAGTCAACCGCAATCTTCTTAAAATTTAAATGACAAAATCTATTCAAATCCATCATAATCTCTTCAAAATTAAAATAACCACTGTTTAAATCAAAATTTAACCTATCATAATCTCTTCTAGATTTTCAAATTATCAACATCCAAATTTAAGTCAAATCCATATAACATCTTCAAGATTTAAATAATCTACATCAAATTTTATATCACGATCTTCAACTATAATCTCCTCTAGATTTTAAATAATAAACAATTTTAATCAAATCTTATTCCTATTCTCAACTTAAGAATTTTGTACTCTTCAAATTTTAAATTTAATTTCCATCCTCAACATTTCAAATAGGTGATCCAATAATCAACATTCAACTTTTAATTTAAATTATCAAATTATAAAATTTTAAATCTAATTCACCAATTTTTCAAGTCTAAAATTCTATATTTATCCTCAAAATTTAAATCGATGATTCAACCTTCAATATTCAAAATTTAAATCATGTGCTCAAAAAATATCTGGTCCAATATATCAAAGTTTCAAAATTCATTCCATAAGGTATTCTTCTCTTTAAAGTTAAATCCTCATCATCATAATCATTCTTCTAAAAAAAAAATTCGAAGTTAAAATGACTTAATCACTCAATCTAATTTTACTTGATCACAATCTAAAATAATTTACCTCAAGTTGACAATGCAACTCCTACCCAACTTAGAATTTAACGATCTATCACACAAGACTATACTTTTAAGAAAAATATTCCTCAAATTATTTAATCGTGTTATTCAATCCTTAAAAGTTTTTAACACACAAAATATCTCACATGTGATGTGTCCTTAATTACGAAAGATAGTCACCAAGTAATGCGATTGGCCTATGGGGTATATCGAGTACTCTTCGTGTATCAAACTTGTACCAAGCACGAGCATTCGTCTTTTCGAAATAGGGAAAGATGGAAAACAACAATAAAGAATTCAAGGACGAGGTGATAGAATACAAGTACCGGGTTCAAGGTGTTTAATGAATTCAAAAGGGAGTTGTCAAGACAGTCGTGGATTAAAATCTTATTTTGATAAATTCATATTCGCATATTCATATCAGAATAGTTATGTACCTGATATGATATGCTCAGACCTGTCTAGAGGGCAAGTATATTCGTCTAACAAGCTGAGTCAACTATATCTCAATCCACGTAAAGTAGTTATGCGAAGAGCGAACTAAGCGCACTAAGGTTGATCAGACTGTAATACACTGATTCTAATTAGACAATGTATTAGTGTGGTTGATCAGACCCCAATAACACATATGTCATGAACAAGCTCGATAAAAGAATAAGCTTGCAAAACTAGGCTATAATAGTAGCATAGGTCGAGGTAGTTCAAAAAATATAAGTACACTGGATTATGATTAAAGAAGGTACAAAATAATTTAAGTTCACAAAGAAGATAAGACTCGTCCGGTGTTGTGCCTCTACAGTTGCCATACTAACTCCTTGTCTAAGTCTCTAGTCGACCAAATAGGGGTATGGGCCTCTAAGTTCTACAGTCTGGATAAACACTATCGTCTTATGCTAGCATATAGTTAATGTCATTCAATTACACTTCATTAATGGGTCAAAAGGACTATGTGATACTAGGTTGTGAGGCATACTACCCAACTTACATGAATAAACTAATACTGTAACTGCCTTAAGGGGATTCTACAAAATAATATTGTTCTTGAAAATAAAGTATAAACTCTTGTTGGGGTACACGAGGAAAAGATCTTGGTACTTATTAAGATATCATATTGCATTATATAGGTAATAGTCATCTTAAGTCTTAATCATAGTGCTTATAGAACAAAAGTGCTAATATTAAGAATGGAGAAGTTACTGACTCTCAAGTGAAAGAGGATATAACCTGTATTGAGATATGGATACAAATTACGTGATTTGAAACTAAAGGATAATCATAAAATCATAATCTAAATGAATAACTCAAACTATCAAGTTCTAACTACAAAGCACATAATTTTAAAATTTAATATTAACAACTATAATCCAAGCAAACTATATATCCTAACATGAAAGAAATCATTTGGCCTACAATTAGAAGGGTTAGGTGGCACGAATTGAAAGATGAAGGAAAATTTTAGTCGTCACACAAATAGCGAGCGTTAAGGTTTCGGAGGAACAAGATATGAAATTAAATAGAGAGACTCTTGATAATATCATAGTTTCCTAAGGAAAAGGTGGTATTCTAATCTCTGTATTCGAGGTATGATCATGGAGAAATATTCTATTTATTTCTCTTGGCTTCCTTAGGTACTGCTATGCTAATATATCAAGACAAGGAGATAAATTTATAGTTCTCTAATACTATCTCACTATGAAAGTTAGGTTTAGTCCTAATATTCAACCTTGGATTTCTATTGGTTCCTCAATACTAGGGTTAATTAATATGGTCAAATTTTTAACTAACCCTAGTAGTGTCTATACTACTCTCAAGTCCTTCATAAATATATCAAGGGATAATGGTCAATTAATTTATAGGTAAGCAATGCTAGGGTTCATTAGGTATTTTAAACTTAGTGATGTGTCAATATTCTAGTTATATTCTTACTAGGAATGTTACCCTAATTATCATCCTATCAACAAGGATTCCTATATTATAGCAGAAGGCTACACTCAAGGAACTATTAGAGAAGTACATGAATCAAACATGATATAATTATTTAAATAGAAAGGATTGGAAGGAAGGTGAGTCTTAGCCAAATGTGGATGAGACCTAAAACTCTAATCCTAGGTGCAGGCTTGCTCGGTACAGTAACGTAACCGAGATAATATACTCTTGACCTGCATGGGCCACCACTAAAAACATGTCAAGCCCCAGTCCCAAAATACGTAAGACTAGGAATACGTAAGCATGCCAGCCGTATGTATATGGAGACTCTAATTATGGAAAACCATAACACATATGTACGCTGTATTATGAACAATAATTCACAAGTGGTATATATTTGTCACAAGTCACATGGCATAACTAAATCTCATCCACAGAATCAAATAGAAATGAATAACCAATCAACTATATAACTAAATCAAGTATTAGATGCTTGATAAGAATAAGTAGTTGGGTAGAGACAAATCCACTACCAAACTGGAATATAAAAGAAATAAAATAAGTACATCAACTAATGATCAGAGAGACTCGAAGAGAAGACCTCCTCAAAAGAGAATAGAGTAGCAAGTCCTGATCCGTGCTCCTGTGAATAGTCATGATCGTCTACACCTGGAAAGGGACCAGGTCCTCAGAGGGATATAACAAGATACATAGAAGCATGCCAATAAAGTACTAAAAAATAAACATCCAATAGGTCGCCTAACCATCTATGTGAATGCACTTTGAGAACAACTTTCCAATACGTGGGCCATCTGGATAAAATGGGATTGGCATGATTCTCTCGGACAATCAGGGGCCTACAAAGCATGACGTCTTTTGAACCTCAGAGGCCGCCAGGTAATATATAGGGGTCATCATGATCGCGCATCTCCGGCGGAGCGTACGGGTTACACAAAGAAAGTACAAAAGAGCCCAAACGCCTTACTTGTTGTTCTCCCCACCCCATGCTCTAAGCATGTCATATCCATGATACGACGATACCTCTAATAACTTTTAAGTCTTCTAGCATGCAAATTCTATCAGCAATTATTCCCTATCGTACGTCTCATACGTATAGGAGGCCAGCCTGTCACGCAATTTCGTGTCCTACATGAGACTCACACTCGTGTAAAAGATGTGTCACGGCCAATAAAACCTAATAATGCCTACAAATCATATGGTGGTCTTGTAAAACTAGGTCGATATGCATAATATATAATAAGGATAAAATATGACGCCACCTTCGTTGTACCCAAGTTATTCTTGGATGCGCAGTTTATATAGCAGTTAAAATATATGAACTAAATAACAGAAATAAAATGCATGCACTATATGGAATATAAATCATAGTACAATGTCAAGGTATACTTGCCTGGTTTAAAAAAGAATGAAGTCCCAACTCAAGGCGTCGTCCGATCTACTCGTCACATAAATTAAACAAGTTAGGTTACAAAAGTGGGTGAATAGGTTCCTCCATTTTAATCTATTTTAATTATGAATAAAATAACCTAAAATAGTATTTTAATCTTATTATAATCTGATTTTATTGTTAAACCCTAATTTTGGTCCAAAGAAAGTCAATTTTACGAATTTGTGATCCGTGGCACACAAATCGAGGCAATCCGTTGACCAAAAAGTCAACCAACTCAAATCCTGGATTTGTGTATGGAATCCTATTGATTTCAATGCTACATGAACACCAGAATCAACAGTTTCATAAAATCACAAGTCGAGAAAGAGATATGTCCACAAGGGCGCACAGATAAAAGTTTTTGGTGGTTTCCTATTTACGTCTACGTTGCACAAATTTTATAGTAGAATAAACTTGCATATTAAATTCTGGAAAAATAATTTTATATAAGGTTATCATGTTAGATTTTCGAAACTTCAAACAGCTCATAATTCTGAGTTCGAAATCTCCCAAAATCTTGAAAACATGAAAACGCGTCTGATTTTGAACAGCTGGCAATTTTAGAATTTTCTGAAAAAATATGTTCTTGAATTATTAAAATAATTTATATATTCAGAAAACTAACCATGATATGGTTCTAACAAAAAAAACTGGAGCGCGTTTGGAGTCCGGAGCTAGGAGATGTCGTCTTTTTAAGTCGTCAAAACTACTAGAAAATGAGGCTGAATTTATGACAAATTTTGACTGTTTTTGCACGAAAAAGAGACGAGTTCGGGGAAGAAAAATTTGAAAAAAGAGTTTATTCCATAAGTCTAATAGGTATTTATAATGGTGGAGACTACTTAATTGAATACGACTATGATTGGCTAATTTGGATATGATTAGGATCAGTTTAAATAAGGATAGGATATGCATGAAGTTGCTCTCCTAGTAGGCTCACGATTTGAATTAATTTAAAATAGAGTTTAAATTTATCTCAATAATTTATAATCTCAAATAGAATTAAAGATAATACAAATAATTTATATATAATCTTATTAATATCTATTAACAATAAATTAGCCTCTATCAAATATGAAGACTTTATATATCCAAATAAATTCTCAATAATTCCAAAAATCCAATAATTCCTTAAAATTCTAAATAAATTACAGAAAAATATATTTAAATATTTTAACTCTAAAATAAATGTTTGGTAGTAACAACATTCAAGTATGGTCACATAGTAAATCATGGAAGTCCTAGAAATTTATGTTTCCTAGGTTTTAATTACCAAAAATTCTAGAAAAATCTCCAAAAATCTAAAATAGCCTAAAAATGATTCTAAATAAATATTTATATAAGTAAATGTATTAAGAATTTTATTTTCTAATTAACTAAGAGAATACTTTAAAGAAATTCAACATCTATAATAAATATAATAATATAAAATATACACAAAATACCTATTTTGGGTTAGGGAGTTTACATGCTGTCTGGCTCTTTCGAACTGTACTACCTGCGATGATAAGGGTGGTCCTCTCTGCTGGCCACCTGGTGCTGGTAAACGAGGTAAACCTCCTCCTTGGTTGGTTGCTCCTGGTGTCGGTACTGCTGGTTTTTGAACACCTACTGGAAAAATGGTCCACGCTGGAGACACTTCCGAGTCTGATGTTATCCCGATCCGCAAATCATGCATGTTCCCAGTCTCTTCCTACACTCCCTTTGCACATGCCCCTTCTTACCACAGAAGTGACAAGTCGAAGGTTCTCTAAGCTGGTAGGGTCCCGTCCTCTGTTGTTGTTACTGATGTCCCATTAGTTGTCTGATAGGCCCTCCCTGTTGCATCTTTGTTGGTCCTTGTTGAATTCTCTGCTGATTTAATTTTTCCTTGCTGATGGCCTCCTGAACTTTGCCCTCCGTTAATATTTCAGCATAAGATATCCGGGTTTGTGAGCTGGTATAGTGTTAAAGCTTCTGAGTCATCCCGTGATGAAATCTCTTAGCTTTTTCTAAATTATTGTGTATCAGAACGGCGCCATATCTACTAAGGCGGCTAAACTCTGAGTAATACTCATCGACCGTCTTGTTCCCCTGCTCTATATGGAGGAACTGATTATACAATGCATCATTCATAGTGTCCGGAAAGTATTTCTTCTCAAAGTACTCCAAGAATTGCTCCCAAGTCAGGTGTGTACCTCATTGGTGCTCCATCGATTCCCACCAGTGATGAGTGTTCCCTTCTAACTGAGTCCTCACGCTTGTCATCCATAAGTTCGTAGGCAGCTGTAATATCTCCAAAAGCTTCTTGGTGCTGGTTATCCAAGTTATGGTCTCCTCTGGACTCTCATTGCCTTTATATGGCTTGTCATTCATTTGCAAAAAATCCTTAACTGAACCAACACGTGCTTGTGGCACTGGAGCTAATGCCTGGACTGGTACAGGTTCTGGTGCAGCCATCCTCTCAAGTGCTGACAGGATCCCTGCCTCATTTCGACGGCTTCTTGCGTCTGCTTTGTCGCTTGCTGCTTTTGCTCGCCAGCCAGTATGGCAGCCTGCTGTCTCTGTTCCTACATCATCATCTGGAAGAATTAGAACATCTGCGTCTGGCCATCCTGTGGTGATACTGGAGCTGGGGGAGCTCCATTAGGCACTACGGGAGAAGCTGGTGGAACCGGATTGTCTATATGCTCGTCTGGTCCGGGAAGTAGAGGAGTCGTCGAGGTCTCTCCTAGTTTATGGCCATCAACCCCAGGAGACGTGTTGCCCCCGGTAACGGCACGTCTGTTACGCAAATTCATCAAGAGATGAACGAAAGATAAGAAAGAGTACATGAATCAAGCAGGATGTAAGCATTTATTCAAATAGGACGGATTGGAAGGAAGGATATAGTGATAGTCAAATATTGATGAGACCTAAAACTCCAATCCTAAGTGCAGGCCAGCTCACTACAGTTATGTAATCGAAACGGCCAACAGGACCTGCATGGGCCACAACTAAAAATATGTTACGTTCCAGTCCCAAAATACGTAAGATCAGGTATACGTACACATGTCAGCTGTACGAACAAGTATAGGAACCCAATTTAATGGACCTAACCAGTCGTAGTACGCTGTAAAATATAACTAAGTCACAACAACACAGGTAGGTATAATCTAGTCTCATCCACAACCATACAGAATAAGGAACTGAATAAATAGATAAGTCTCAAGTCCAATACAAAAGAATATCTAGTGGAGAACAATCTACGAAAAATGAGTAAAAATAATTATTGAAAGAATACAACTAAGCAATAAGAAAATAATGAAATAGTTCGGGCGTCAGCTAACTAGATAATGACACCCAAGACTCTAAGAAACTGTCGTCCAGGACGCTCAAGAAAACTCCAGTGGCTCAACCTCAAGGTCCTCGTCAGCAAGATTTTTAACTCTGTAGTTCAACGGGTACAAGTGCTCGTCGGGATCTAGAAAAGGTGCCAGGTCCTCAGAGGGACATAACAAGTACACAAGAATCAACATGCATGAAAGTAAAGCAGTAAACAATAATAGGGTAACTAACCATCTATGTGATATGTACTCGAGACATCTTTAATGGCGCATGAGGGGAGAGAAATAGAAGAATAGTCATCCCACCAGGCGTTTCGTAGAACTCGAGGGTACACGATATACACCTTTTATACTATTAGAAAAAAAAATCCAATACGCTCACAAGTAGACTCTCCCCTCCCAATGTACTATCCGAACCGTATACGCGGTGCAGACATAAAACAATAACATCAATAAAATATAGAATCTAAACTAATACCAAAAGCTAACACAAGACGTGAACTGACGTACCGATGGCCAGTCAACACGCCAGTCCATGCACTCACTCACTCAGTGAACGTGTTTGAAATTATGTCAGGTCAAAGATACCATGTATCTTTACCATACCAGGTAGGTCAACTACTTCTAGGATGCTTGCACACAAATAACACAATAAAAAGAACTAGGCATAATATAAACTGCGCAATGCAAACAATCAAGGTGTACTTGCTTGGCAAGCCAAAATGCGAGAACAATGAATCTGGTCCAGAGCTCTCCACAGGAACGTCACAAATACCTACCAATTTATTACACTAAATAGACTCTTACTATCTAGTAAAAAATTAGGTTATTAGCTAGTTATTAATTCTACGTTGATTGCATATGCAAGTAACTAGCCTCAAAATAATACTAACAGTTAATCATTACCAAAATAATTTTTAAAGACATTAATTAAATAAAATAAAAATTCTGAAATTAATCATAAAAATAAGCAAAATAATGGTTTTCCTTCTACAAAGGGTTTCTACGAGGATTGTCAACTAGTCATACTAATATAGGTGCTAAGAAAGGTCTTTCCGACATGCAATTTCACAAAAGAAGAAATCATAAAAATGTTAAATTCTGTCAATAATTCTAAAATATTAGAAAATAATGATTAAATGAGTTCCTACATGCATCTTTATCAATTATACTTATTGGTCTTTCCATTGGACACATACTAGTCTTCTAGCAATAGTATTGGCAAAATTTTGCCATTATAACCCTACTATTATGCTTTGCATAGAATTCTAAATTCATAATTAATTCTGGGAAAATAAGTTTTTAATCATTAGTAATATGAAAGACATTTATGTAAGGCTAAAGAACATGTTACAATAGATTTATATGAAAACTAGGTCAACTAGGTGACTTTTTACGCATAAAAATTATTTAAATTAATAATAATATTTTTTGAATTATAAATTAAGAACTTAATTTTAATATAGTTTAATAATATTAAAATTTAATTATTTATAAATTTTTAGAAGGGTTCGATGCGGGGTTTTGGAGAAAACATAAAACTATGTCACCATTCCCATTGTACATGCAATTTATTCAAAAAAAATAATTTAATAAACTAGAATAAATAATAAAAATATGAATAAAAATAATTTAAATATCATATTTCTATATTAATAACAAGGTTTAATCAATGGTTCTACCGATGGGTGCATACATGCATTCATGGGTTCAATTCTTTACATGCAAATCCTAAAATAAAACTCTACTATGAAGAACATGACAATAGATTGCAATAAAAATAAAAAATATTTATTTATATATAACAATAATTATTTATGTAATTATATACATTAGAGAGGATTTTGAGGAAGAAGGAGACTTACTAGAAGAAGAAGGATGAAGAACTAGGGTTCTTGGATGATGGAAGTGATGTTGTCCACGTGAAGGAGGGTCGGCCTTGGTGGTGATAGTGGCAGCTAGGGTTTTTGGAGGAGGGAAGAAATTAGGGTTTTGAAGGATAATTTTGGTTAGAATTTTTAAAAGGGAAGATGAGAAAGAGAGTATATATATATATATATATATATATATATATATATATATATATATATATATATAGAGAGAGAGAGAGAGAGAGAGAGAGAGAGAGAAGAGAGAGAGATGGAGAGAGAAAGAGATAGTGGGGGGTCGCGTGGGTTTTGAGGAAGGGCGTCGCGGGTAGGAGGGGTCGGTCAAGGGTTTGGGTAGGAGTAGGATTATGTTTAGTTTAAATTGTTTCCTAATTAGATTATTAGTTATTTAAAAGTCAACAACTAGTCAATTAATTAATTAATGAAAAAAATTTGATTTGATTCTATGAAATTTAAAATAGTAATAAATAAATAATTAAATCCTACAAAAGAGGAAAGTGGCCTAATTTGGCATAGATAATTTATGGGTTGCTTAATGAAGAAGGTTTGATTGGAGCATAATTACATAGAAATTATATATATAAAAATATCTAAATTTTAAACATAATAATCTACGGTTGTTACGCTTGTGCCATACTAATGCTAAATGGTCAAATTTTGTGTCACATGAAGATCATACGAGTAGTGTCTTCCGTGTAGGCTACTTCCTACGAAGGACGATATAGATTTTGGGGTCGTCCTATGTCATTAATATTCAGATTACGGTGAAGTATCCTAATGCAATAATTAGATTTAAATTAATTTTAAAAATAATCTAAATAAACACAATAAATATAGAATACACACAAAATACCTATTTTTGGGTGAGGGATTTATAATTGTATATGATTACTCTAGATACACGTGGGTATATTTTCTTGCTCATAAGAATGATGCACTTTTAGAACTCATCATAATTTGTAAAAAGGTACAAAATAAGAAATGATTCATGATCACTCGCATTAGAAGTGATCATGGTGGCAAATTTGAAAATGCTGACTTTGACCAATTTTGTAACACACACGATTATTTACACAAAATTTTTTGTCCTAGAACTCTACAACATAATGGCATTGTTGAGCGTAAGAACAAAACTCTTAGTGAAATGGCTAGCGTAATGTTAAACCATTTCAGCCTACCTAAGTATTTCTGGGCAGAAGCTGTCAATTCAGCGTGCTATGTTTTGAATAGAGTTTTGATTCGACCTAAATCGAAGAAAACTTCCTATGAATTATGGTTTGATAGAACTTCCTCTGTTTCCTACTTTAAGATCTTTGGATGCAAATGTTTCATTCTCAATACCAAAGACAACTAAAGCAAATTTGACGAAAAGGCCGATGAAGGTATTTTTCTAGGTTATGCGGCAAAGAGCAAAGGATACTAAGTCTTCAACAAGAAGTCAATGACGATCGAAGAATCAATCAACGTCACCTTCAAAGAGATGAACAATAAAACAAACAATGATAGTGACGATAAAGTTATAGGTACATCAAGCAAAGCACCAACCGAAACGGAACCCAGTATCAGCTACTTGGAGAATCTACCAAAGAGGATAAATTTTATGGCCGATCACCCCAAGGACTTGGTAATAGGTGAGATCATAAAAGGTGTAAGTACTCGTTCCTCTAATAGAGATATTGTATCTAGTATAGATTTTGTTTCACAGCTTGAGCCTAAAAATATTGAAGAAGCATGTAGTAATAATTACTGGATAGAAGCCATATAAGAGGAATTAAACCTATTCGAACGAAATCAACTTTGGGAACTTATTCCCAAGCCTAATGATCATTCGATCATTGGCACCCGTTGGGAATTCTGAAATAAATTAAATAAGATTACTTTAGTTATACGTAACAAGGCTAGACTCATAGCTTTAGGATACAACCAAGAGGAAGGTATCAACTACGATAAAACTTTTGCCCCAGTCACGCGTTTAGGATCCATTCGCATGCTATGTGCATTTTCATGTTTTAATAATTTTAAATTATTTCAAATGGATGTCAAAAGTGCCTTTTTAAATGGTTTCATAGAAGAAAAAGATTTTGTAGCTCAACCACCTGGATTCACGAATTTCAAAAACCCTAATCATGTTTTCAAGTTGAAAAAATCCATAAATAGACCGAAACAAGCCCCTCACACTTGGTATGACACTACACTATTTTCTAAATCTTTTAATAAAAATCTTCTTTTAGTTCCAATTTATGTTGATGACATTATCTTTGGATCAACTGATAAATTTCTTTGTCGAGAATTTTCTGAGTGTATGCAGATTAAGATTGAGATTAGCATGATGGGAGAGCTAAAGTTATTTCTTGGACTGCAAATAAAACAAACTCAAAATGGAACGTTCATCAACCAAGCCAAGTATACAAAAGACCTCTTAAAGAAGTTCGATCTGGAATCTGCCGAGCCCTTTGGTAATCCAATGGCAACTTCAACAAAGCTTGACATAGATGAACAAGGCAAACCGGTCGACATACGTAAGTATCGAGGTATGATTGGTAGTTTACTTTATTTAACTACTAGTCATCCTGATATCATGTTTAGTGTTTGCTTGTGTGCACAATTTTAAGCTAACCCTAAGGGATCACATATGTGCACTGTTAAGCGTATCTTTCGATACCTCAAAAGCACTTCTTCTGTCGGCTTATGGTATCCCAAAACCACGTCCCTTGACCTAGTCGGTTATTCGAATGATGATTTTGCTGGATGCAAAGTGGATAGAAAAAGTACTAGTGCTACATGTCATTTCCTAGGCAAAGCTTTAGTCTCTTGCTTTAGCAAGTAATAAAATTATGTCGCATTATCAACTATTGAGGCTGAGTATATCGCCGCAGGACGTTGTTGTGCACAAATTTTGTGGATGAAGCAAACTCTAGAAGACTATAACTTGCAATATTCACATATTTCTATTTACTGTGACAAAACTAGCACTATTAATTTGACTAAGAATCATGTATGTCACTCACGCACTAAGCACATTGAGATTCAACATCATTTTCTTAGAGATCATTCAACAAAATGGAGACATTAATTTAGAATATATAGACACGAAAGAACTATTGGCTGATATCTTTACTAAACCTTTAGTAGAAGATAGATTCAACTACTTACGTCGAGAATTAGGAATTTTAGATATCAATAATATTAATTAATCTTATCTAATTGAATTACTTCTAATATACAAATTTATTTTGGAAACTAGCTTACAAAGGATCTGTATGTCACTACGGCTACGACTAAAGTGAAACAGAACTTAAGTGTCCCCCGGTGGACCTCCACTAGCTAGGACAGTACCCCTATAGCTAATCTGATACAATTGCGGTATACGAAAAGTAATTCATAAAATAATTTTGATTATATTTATTGAAATTTAAAATTAATAGCTTCTGATGTTGAGTAGATATCTACCTGTTTTGTTTTTAGTTGGATTTTTCACTTTATGTTTATGTATCTTGGAAATGTCTTCTACATTCCAATAATTATATTTTATTGATGTATTTCCAGTTATAGTACTTTTTGTACAGTAAAACTCTTTCAGTTAGTTGTACTCAAAAGTTTTATCTATTTAAGTTTCATTCTATTTACATGCATATTAACTTTCCTGTCTCGCTTATCATTCATATTTAGCTACTGCATTTATTTAAAAATGCTCTGTTTCTGTGCAATATATGCAATCTATTTTTTCTTCACTTGTCCGCCTTTTTTAAGCACATTTTGTGGGGGATCTTTATTCTCCTAGAAATTTTGGTAATTGGCATGGGGGAAAAAAAGATACAACATCTGGTGACTACAATTGAAATAGTACAATTAATTTTCAAATTAGCTCAATCAAGCTGTTATATTGGTCAAGTTTTGTCAATTATCAAAATGGGGAGATTGTTAGCCCATTGGTCATGGTCGAATCGATTTTGATAATCGATCTAACCTGGACTCAATATAAGCTACTATGATGCTTTTCAGATGTACTGCGACAACTACAATATCAACTGTTCAAAGCTTCTTTCCGTCGTCGTGTCTATTTTTATTTTCCTCTATGCAATATAATTTTCTATTTTATTGAGTCTAGGAATATACTATACAACGTGTCGTACTGGCA
The DNA here is from genome assembly GCA_036927795.1 of Iris macrosiphon. Classification (NCBI taxonomy): domain Eukaryota; kingdom Viridiplantae; phylum Streptophyta; class Magnoliopsida; order Asparagales; family Iridaceae; genus Iris; species Iris macrosiphon. The sequence goes on from JAYESA010000006.1 coordinate 13,157,646, forward strand.
ATTAGGCTGCCCTAAATTGTTTTTAAAATAGCCTATCTTGAAATAGCTAAGTTGGACCCAAAACTCAGCCCAATTTATGTTCTGGCCCTAAACTAAGGTAACATAACTCGGCCCGAGTTCAGCCTTAGTGGACGTTTTGTTTAGAAACTTGGTCTCCCTGCAGTTTCAGATACAACGACTATTTTTGATATTTTGTAGATGAACTCTGGCCAAGTTCTGGCCGAGTTATGTCCGAACTCTCCTTTGAGTAATCCTATAAATAGAGAACAAATTTCATATTTCTAAATATCAAATCAATTTACTTTCAATCTTCTCTAGTCTTCTCTTCTGGTATACGAGTTCTAAACAGCCTTTATTTTCACATTCCAAGCCAGTTACAATTCTCTAGTTTTAGTTGCCTGTATGATACAGTCTAGAAAGTCAGAGAGTTTTAATCAGAAGCTTGTTCAGAAGTTCTCTACTTCACACTTGATGTCTTCGAGCTCTTCGGATCAAAGCTCATGTCTGTAAGAAGTCTTCGAGCTCTTCGGATCAAAGATCGTGTCTGTAAGAAGTCGACAATCCTTTGGATCAAAGCTTGTGTTCCATTCGTATAGTGGATTCCAACTGGGAGCTAGAGTCCTCCCGCCTGGATTAGTCCTCATATTGAGGGATACCAGGATACATCATTGTGTTTGTGTTTTCCTTCTCACTCTTTACTTTACTTTACTTTGGTTTATACTATGATAGCTATGGCATACCTGCAACACAATTGCTAGACTGTTATTATAGCTGTGATACATACTTGTATCTTTGACACATATATAGCAGTCATGATACTTGTATAACTTGCTAGAAGGTTTTTTAATTGCTAAATTCTGCTGCATACTCTATTCACCCCCCCCTCTCTAGAGTATATTCTATTATATTTTGATCCTACAATATCAAGTTATATTCTGATAACGTATTTGGATAAGGACAGTGAGAAATGTAACCTTCTGCTTTAATTATGGAGATTAGAGTTTTTCGCAGCCATACTAGCTGGCGTGGCGAAGACATAGAACCAATTTTTGATATACTAATCTTGGTCATGGAATCTAGAGTTTTTGCAGCCATATAAGTTGGTAATGCGAGAATTTTAGACAACATGATTGGAGAGGTATATACCTTAGTTATGGACTCTATAGTTTATCGCAGCTATGCATACTGATGTGGCAAGGATTCTGGGTAACATAATTTTAGATATACGAATATGATTATCAGATTATAACCTAAATTGATTTGTAACATATCATCTCTATCATTCCACTCTTATTAACATTGAATTTTGTTCCATCACCTCTGCTAGCTTAGGATAGAAATATCTTTAGTGCCTCTAGTTCAGTTCCTTATAGAAATTTGCCCTCCTTAGTTCCTGAGATTCCTTGGTGTCACGTACCAGTACCAAAATACGTAGGACTAGGAACACGTTAGCATGTCAGTCGTATGTATATGGCAACTCCAATATATGGATGCCATCATACACACGTACGCTGTAATATGAATAATATATGTGGTATATATTTATTGTCACAAGTCACAGAATACTAATCTCATCCACACAACAAGTCACAGAAAAGAATATAACTAAACCAGAATAAATAGTCTGAATAATCCAACAATGCTAGTCGGGTGGAGACAAATCCACTACCAATAACTATATCAAAACCAAAATGAGAGAGAAGAGTAAAATCCCCAATATAAAAAAGGTGATGATAAAAGAGTGTCAGCTAAGGGATCCATCGCTAGAGATAATCAATGATGCTCAGTGGGTAAGATCTCCTCGACATAAAGTAAAGCGTCAGGTCCGGGTCCGTACTCCTACGGATACTCCTGGTCGTCTATGCCTGGCAACGGACCAGGTCCTCAGAGGGACATAACAAGATACATAGAATCAAGATAATTGAATACAGTAAACATGCATAATGTTTGAAAATATATAAGTACGCTGTACAAGACAATCTATATGAATGCTGTAGAAGCATAAAAAATACGCTGGACATCTCTACGCAGCACGGTGATGCAGGGCAGCGTAAACAGAAGCCTCAGAGCCATCAAGCGTGCAACGGAGCTTTTCCACTGAGCACAGCGTAAAATATAAAGGACCATCTGCGTAAGTGCAGTATGTCCAGGCCGCTTCAGCGTAGAACTGAGGGCTTCGTCGCCTATATGGCGTAAAACACATCCGCTTTCAATGCAGCATTAAAGCGTACGAGGAACGCTTCGTGTTCTCCGAAGTGAACCTGTCATATCCTGCAAATGAACCTGACGTCTGGACTTCTGACAAAGGGATACTGCTGGACTACCCAGGCGACGGCTATAATGATGGCGCGACACTGCAACCCAGGCTGTCGTTTACTCCCTTTCCTTTTGCGTAAACCATTTTTTTGCGTACAGAGGACTACGCCACCTAGTTTTACACAGACGGATGCAAGCTATTTACGCTCCGTGGAAGACAAACCGCTGCCACGTCGAAAGCTGCACTTCTTACAGGGCTTGAGGCACGCCTCTGCATTTAATGCACAGAGCGGTGACAGTTTCTCGAGGCACGCCTCTGCATTTAATGCACAGAGCGGTGACAGTTTCCCGAGGCACGTCTCTGTGTTTGAGGCACAGAAGGGCTGCAGACCTTCAAAACACGCCTCTGTATTTAATGAGCAGAATGATGGCGGATCTCTGCATTTAATGCAAGGGATTTGATTTAATGTCACCGAACCGTCGTTTAGTGACATCCCCTTCGCGTAAACTACCCCTACGCATGCAAGGAAATATGCTGCCTAGTTCTACACAGGCAGACGCGAGCTTCTTACTCTCCGCGGAGGGCAAACAGCCTGCCACGTCAGCAGCTACTCTGCGCACAGGATTCGAGACGCGTATCTACATTTAATGCGCAGAATGATGGAAAATCTTAAAGACAAGCATCTGCATTTAATGCACATGATGGTGGCAGATCTCTGCATTTAATGCAAGGGATTTGATTATATCTTCTGCGCCTACTCAGCTAAGACGTCCACATCAGCGGTCTGGCACTTTACGCAGCGGCTTCTACGCCCATTCAGCTTCTGTGCTCACTCGGCTCCTACGCCTACTCGGCTCCTACGCCCATTCGGCATCCATGACCATTCGGCCTCTATGACCATTCGGCCTCTATGACCGCTCGGCTTCTACGTCCACTCGGCTTCTATGCCTACTTGGCTTCTATGCCATGGTGACAGACATTGGCTTCTACGCCAACCTCTTCTACACGAGGGATACCTACCTGCATGGCTTTTACGCCATGATCTTCGTAGCAGTTATACGCGTTTTGTCCCTTAGTTGGACCCACGTCACACGCTCATTCAAAAGATCATCTATACGCAGGCATTGGTTACTTTAACCGTTGTATAAAAGGGTGCTGTGCTATCCACTCCTCGGTTTTTACACCGACTGAGTGGTCACTGTCACTAAAAACTCTATAAATAGAGACCTCTATCAACAGAGGAAAGGAGAGATCGATCAACAGAGGAACAGGTCGAAAAATTGATCAATGGTGGAGGAATTGATCAACGGTCGAACTTTTAAAAGGAAGATCGAACAAGGAGGAGAGGTCGAAGAGTCTTCGAAAGAGAGAAGAGTGCGGAGCTCAGGCAAAGAGTAGGGATCGACGACTTTGGCATCGTACATCCACCCTCTTTCTGCAACCTTCGAAGCTGCTTTCCGTCTTCTACGGCACTTCTTCATCATCGTGTGGTCAAAGGGCTAAAGTGATCGATTGCAGATCATACACCTATAGCAATATTTACCCAGATTAAATAAATTGTACTCCCACATCCTCGTATAGGATTAAATTGTACAAGTTTGTTTGTAAACCAAAGAAAATGGGTTTCGTATAAACCTCCACTTGAATACATTTCATTATCTCATTTTTTACCACAAACAAGATGGCGAATCTGCTGGGGACGTCTTTCTCTTCTGATGAGGAAGTAATTGCTCAACACGATGCGGTATCTGTAGGAACCGTGAAGAAGACACTGGTCGTCCAATTCGACCAGTCTGCCTACGAAGACATGCTTCGAATCGGGGGTAGCTCTCACCCTCTCTTCGTCCAAGACAACAGAAAGTTGCGCAAGGTCTGGATGCCCAAGACATCCTCTACCATTCCTGTGGACTCTCCGATATCTCCGATCTCTCCGACCAATGAGGTTGTAGCATTGCTCCCTCCATGCCCTGCACGTAAAATTCAGTCGCCTGTCCCTGACAGGGCCGACAAAACTTCTGGCAAGGCCTTAGCGCTAACCCAGGAGTATACTCCTTGCCCTGCACGTAAAATTAAGTCGCCTGTCTCTGACAGGGCCGACAAAACTTTTGGAAATGGCTTAACGCTAGTCCAGAAGTCCACTCCGCGCCCTGCATATAAAATGCAGTCTCCCGTCACTGGCGGAATAGACAACATTTCTGATAAAGCCTTGGCGCCAAATCAGAAATTTCAAACGCATTCCACGCATAAAACTTCATCTGCCTTCCGCGAAAAAGCAGATGATCCCTGCAATCCACGCAAGGGAAAGCAAGCGGTGGACTACTCAACTTCTCGGCCTTTACGCCAGCGAGGAAATAATTTGCCTACCCTCCGGATTACGCGAGATGCTGACGGCCAACTGAGGACCTCTTCGGCTTTACGCCAATCTAAGCAAATCTCCAAATTACGCCAGACGAAGTCCCTCGGCGTAAAGCAAGCTCAGGTTGCGGGAAGACACCCTCCTCAGGGATTATCCGCCACCCGGATGGCCAATCTGTTGTACACAGGTGGCACGGGGAAAACCATGGTTCCCAACCTCCGCATGCCCACTAATGGGAACAGAAGGAACAAGCCGTCGTCTTCTTCTTCTGCGACTCCTCCTGACCTGCGCAAATATCTAATCCAGAAGCGTAAGGAGAGGGGATCTTCCAACATGTCTATTATGCCTCCTAAGGAGCACTGTTGTAATAGTCATAAGGTTGTGATTAATTGTTGCTGTTCCGAAGCAAAACGGTCAGTTTTTGACCGGTTGAGCTACTCTCTGTCTTTCCAGGAAGAAGAGCCCGCGCATGCCTTCGTGAACATGGCTTCACACATACCTAGAGGAGGGTCGAGCTCAAGACGTCATCCCTCTAGGCCTCCGAGCCGAAGGAGATTTAATGAACTCCTCAGGAACGCTGAAGCTGGGGTGTTCCAAAACACTCATGCAAGATCACAACAACCAGCTTCGTACTCCTCTGATTCCGACGCTGGGGGTGGCCAATCCCCCGAATCAGATGCTGAAAGTATAGAGTCAACCTCTACGGCGACCTATACTCATTCTTCAATGACACCCAGGGAGATGAGAGTTTATGCCGTTGAAGATGAACGCGAGAAAGCTTCGCCGTCAGGGAGTGCGGAACAACGCATCACTATACTGGAGACATCTCTGAAACAAATACAATCCATGATAGAGAACATGCACCAGATGATGCTAACTCAGCACACAACTGCCATGGCTCAAGCATCGGTTCCGCCAACTCAGATACGTGTGGGGGTGGACTTACCACCATCTAACCCGAGCCAAGAGCCTGCTCTAGATCAAGAGTCAGCAGTTCCTCCGCTTCCTCACTCGGAGAATATATTGCCTCCCGTTGGAGTCACGATACAACCAACTCCACACCACTCCGTAGTCCCGCTTCCGGCTAAAAATCCAATGCAGGCAGTACGGGAGTTGAAGGCCCAGTTTGACGCCTTGAAGCACAAAGATCAGCTCAAGAAACTGGGAATCAACCAACCTTACCCAGCTATCTGGGAAGAGGTCCCTTTCCCTCCGAGATACAAACCTCAAACTATGACTCTGTTCGAGGGAAAAACATCACCAAGTCAGTACATGAACTATTTCAGTATGATGACGGTGTTGCTGCAAGGGAACGACGCCCTCCTCACTCGGGTGTTCAAAGGTTGTCTCTCGGGAGTAGCCTATCAGTGGTACCGTAGCTTGGCGGACAACTGCATTACTTTCTTCGAGGACTTCAAAGCTTTATTCTTCACACGATTCTACGAGGGAGGAATGGACATGTCTATGTCCTATCTCATCAAAGTCAAGCAAAGAGAAAAAGAGGACGTTCGCACCTTCATCGAACGTTTTCGGCAGGCCACCTTACAGATGCCTCCAAGAGTTCCAGACTCTGCGTTGGTAGACATTTGCAAGAAGAACCTCCTTCTCGTGGTCTCGGTGTTCACAGGACCATATCAGTTCCGTGATTGGCCCTCGTTCATCATCTCGGTCGTAGCCGCCGAAGACAACAGTCACAAGGCGCGCGACAATGGCATCATGATCTCTGCCTCTGACAGAGGCAAGAAGTCATCTCCCAGCAACGACCATCCTCGTGGTCCCAAAGGGAAAGAAGCTCTGGCGATCAATATGTCTAGACAAAAGATTGCGGCAACCACGCAAACGAGACCAGGGACTTCCAAGCCCATCGAAGTCTACTCTTTCGACGACGACGATATCCCAAGTATATTCGAGTGTCTCATCAAGAGTGGCAAGATCACCCTTCCGGAACAGAGACGGCCCAAGAAGTCAGCAGTACTAACGACCCCAAATACTGCATCTTCCACAGATACGTACACCACCCGACAAAGGCATGTTTCATACTTAAAAGGAAGATCCAGGGGTTGATCGATGCTAAGGCCATCACTCTGCACAACACCGAGAAGACGGTCACGGCCAACATGATCTCTCTGCAGTTTGGCAATCTGTCTCCCCAAGAAGTCTCGGACGGTATCACACCCATTTCCCATACCACGATGAACATCGTCAATCTCCCTCCAGCAAGGGGTCAAAATCATGACCTGGTACCCCTAACCACCCGGCAGGGCAAAATTATGTGGGTTCATCCCGATTTGGTGTCAGAGCTCGAGGAGGAGACTAATGCTACTAAGGCTACGTCTAGAAAGAGCTCCAAATGCAAACCATGCCATATGGTTGCAACTTCTTCGGCATCAGACAAAGACGAGGTACTGGCTGCAACCCGCTCAGGGAAAGCTTACCTCAAGGACTCCGGAGCAAGTCAGGAAGATGCGCCGGCTGACGCTTCAGCCACCAAACCTTCGGAACCAGAGCCCGTCGTACCAGAGAACGGTCCTTCAAGACCAACCTCGGCGGACAAGGGGAAGCAAAAAGAAGTGCGCTTCGATAAACCTGTGAAAAATATTCCAAACAAAGGTTTAGAGAAGCCGTACAACTTCGACATCCTGGCCCAACTGGCCAATACACCAGCCAGGCTGTCCATCTTCGAGCTACTCAGGCTCTCCCAAGACACTCGTCTAGCCCTGAGTGAAGCACTGATGCAGGCGGTGGCATACTTAACCCAGATCAAGTCTCCCGACGAAGAACCCGTGGCGTGTCCTCAATGCCACAGTGTGATGGAGGTGGTCCCAAATATCACTTTTACTCAAGAAGACATGCTGTTAAAACATAACAGACATGATAGACCCCTCTATTACACTGGGTACGTCGGTTCCATGGAGGTCGATCGGATCCACATAGATTCGGGATCATCGATCAGCATCATCCCTCACAGTCTGCTCAGACCGCTGAGGATTCCCACTAGCGAATTGGCTTACACCACCACTACAATCGTGGGTTTCAACGCTGGAAAAAGTAAGCCATTAGGGAAAATTTGCCTGAGGATCCATATTGGCAACCTCAGATCGGTGGCCACATGTTACGTCATCGATTCAGAGGTGTCCTACAACATTTTGCTGGGAAGACCATGGATCCACGACCACGATGGTTCCTTTAACTCTACATCAATGCCTTAAATATGTAGAGGCCCAAGGAACAGTACAGACGGAGGTTGCTGACCTGAACCTGTTTAAAGGAGTAGAATCCTACTACTCCGATGCCGTGTTATACTCTCAAGACCACACGGAAGACGTGTCAGCCCAAGCAGAGAAGGAATCCCACCGGGAGCCAGAAGAACCCTCTGCCACACTACCGCTGTCAATCAGAGTGAAAGGACGAACCACTCGTCTAAGAGCCATGGAGCCTATGGCTATCAACCTGAACAAGACCAGGTCAGGAAAAGGGGGTGATCCTCTAATGATCATGTTGAACCAGAAGCCTCCACCCTTGGTCATCAACCTTCGCCGCAACAAGCAGCCGGCTGATGTAAATGCAACCAGGAACGGAGTTCCAGATGATAATAAACATCCTCTTTTCCAGTATGTCGACGCTCCGATTCCAAATCAGGAATCCTCTCCCCATGACAATATAGGACCTATAGCGCAAAAATTCTTGGAAGCTATGGATTCTTATCACTCTTACATATGGGAGGTAGCGTCATCATCCAATATCGTCACAACATATGGACCACATGAAGATTCCATCTTCATTGTTCCACCTACCAGCAGTAGTCAGCATCCAATAGTCTTCGGCCGCGTGCGCAACGAGTCGACTATACGAGAAGATGTCTTCGACGACGATACTGGGAAAATGCAAGTTTACCGATACAGCCCACAAGCATTGAGGATCATGCAAAACATGGGCTACGACTTGAAGTGGAAGCCAGGCCTCAACTACGGAAGGGGCAGACGAACGCCGCTGCTCGGCAATCCCCACTATCAACAAACCCGTTTCGGGTTAGGGTATGCCACCTCCCTTGCAACTTCCAAGTCAAGCAAGGATGCCTGTTCCTCTTTTCAAGATGGCTCGTCGCCCTCCGACTCATCTCATGCTCTCGAGCAAGCATACCAGTAAATATGGTAGTGACGGATACCTTCGAATCAGACGAACAAGAATCCGAGCCGTTTGAGAATGACTCTTGGGCTCAACAAATGGATACACAATGGGAGTTCCGCTTCGAGCAGAGAGAACCTTCCACTAAAGATGAAGTTATCCAGGTTGATGTTGGGGGTGAACTTTCGCCAAAGCGGATATTCATCAGTAACAATCTTTCTCCAGCTGAAAGGGAAGAAGTTATTCAACTGATAAAAGAATATATCGACGTCTTTGCGTGGAATTATGAGGATATGCCCGAACTTGATCCAAAGGTGGCTACTCATAAACTCAACATACTGCTCGATTCAAAGCCTGTGAAGCAGCACCAACGCCGGTTCCGCCCGGATATGATGGACGCCATTGAAGCTGAAGTCAAGAAGTTGACAGCCTACGGTTTCATCCGGGAGGAACAGCATCCCGATTGGGTCGCCAATGTTGTCCCGGTCATGAAGAAAAATAGGAAAATACGTATCTGCATCGATTACCGAGATCTGAATGCAGCCTGCCCCAAAGATGAGTTCCCTCTTCCCATCACAGACATCATGATCGACAACACCTGAAGTTTTGCACGCATGTCTTTCATGGACGGATTCTCGGGATACAATCAGATCAAGATGCATCCTGAAGACGAGAAGCATACTACTTTCCGGACACCACTGGGAGTATATTGCTATACAGTCATGCCCTTCAGATTGAAGAATGCCGGGGCAACATACCAATGGGCTATGAGTAACATATTCCACAAGCATTTATGCAAGACAGTGGAATGTTACGTAGACGATATAGCTATCAAGAGCCGCCTCAAAGATGATCACATCCAAGACTTGAGGACGGTATTCGAGTTAATGCGCCAACATCAACTCAAGATGAATCCTACAAAGTCCTTTCTAGGGGTATCTAGTGGCAAGTTTCTGGGATTTATCATTACCGCCAAAGGCATTCAAGTGGACCCTGATAAAGTCCAGGCCATTTTAGAAATACGACTACCCCATAATCTGAGGGAACTCCGGGGATTTCAAGGCCGTCTAGCTTATATCCGGAGATTCATATCCAACCTCTCGGGGAGGTGTCAGCCCTTTTCTCATCTCATAAAGAAAGGTGTATCCTTCGTATGGGACGAAACCTGTCAGCAAGCGTTCGGAGATATCAAGCGCTACCTCACTAGTCCACCAGTTCTGGTGCCTCCCGTCATGGGAAGACCATTCTTGCTGTACGTTCGAGCGATGGATCATTCACTGGGAGCTCTTCTCGCATAGAAGAACGACATGGGTCATGAACAGGCTATCTACTACCTCAGTAGGACGATGGTCGGAGCCGAACACCGATACAACCTAGTGGAGAAAGAATGCTTGGCTCTAATGTTCGCTATCCAGAAGACGCGATACTATGTCACGGGCCAGACGATTCATATCATCTCCAGGATCAACCCTCTTCGAGTACTGATGAGCAAGCCAAGTGCTCTTAATTCCCGACTCGCGACTTGGGCGATGCTGTTAACACCATATGACATGGTGTACGTCCCTCAGAAGTCCATCAAAGGCCAAGCATTGGCCGACTTCCTAGCTGCTCATCCGATCCCGGAGACCTCCAAGCTATACGAGGACATCCCTGATGAAGTTGCAGAATGTAATTCCGCAATAGAAAGTGACGCATGGCAACTATTCTTCGATGGTGCCTCCAGAACTGGTCCCAGAGGAAACATAGTTTCAGGGGTAGGAATTGTCCTGGTTACCCCCGACAAACTCGTTATCTACCGAGCATACTCTCTTAGCGAGCCCTGTTCCAACAATGTAGCAGAGTACAACACTCTGCTAATCGGCCTCCAAGTCGCTAAAGAATTGGGCGTCGAATCTCTGGAAGCTTTCAGTGATTCTCTGTTGATCGTCAATCAAGTCAGGGGAATATATGAAGTCCGGAATCCAGACCTCATCCCCTATCACCAAGCAGCAGTCGAGATAGCCGTGACATTCAAAGGATTCTTCCTATAGCATGTACCTCGATCTCAGAATCTGGAAGCTGATGCCCTGGCTAGTCTAGCTGCGGATTTAGCTACTCCTATAAGAAGGCAGAATTCGGTAATCCTTCTTAACAGAGATTTATTCTGTGTAAAGAACAATTTCCACACAGAACGCAGCTACGCTGTGAACACCGATCCTCCCAGGAGGGACTGGAAGAGTCCCTTCGTAGATTTTATGGCATACGGAATCTTGTCGGAGGACCCTAAAGAAGCAGTATCCGTCAAAAGACGATCATTACGCTTCTACTTTGGTGCATCCTCACAATGCCTATATCGACGGACCTACGACGGACTGCTACTGAGATGCCTCTCCGAGGACGAAGCACAGCAGATTATCCGTGAAGCTCACGACGGCGTATGCGGAGCGCATCAACCCGGTCCTAAGCTACAGGATCGTATCAGGAGAATGGGCTATTACTGGCCCACTATGATCGCAGACGCAATCAAATATGCAAGACAATGTAGAGCCTGTCAGGTTCATGCAGACTTCATACATCAACCGTTTGAACATCTACATCCTACGGTCGCATCCTGGCCTTTCGAAGCATGGGGTATGGATATCATTGGTCCTATTCACCCTTCTTCTTCCAGAGGTCACCGGTTCATACTGGCCATCACGAATTACTTCTCCAAATGGGCAGAGGCGGTCCCTCTTGCTGAGGTGAAGGCATCTAATGTGATCAGCTTCATCAAGCATCACGTCATTTATCGCTTTGGGATTCTCCGAAGGATAATCCATGACAATGGGTCTGAGTTCATCAGCCAAGCGTTTCATCGATTTTGCGATAAAAATCGGATACATAATATTGCCTCTACGGCATATTATCCAGCTGCTAATGGTTTGGAGGAAGCTTTCAACAAAACCATTATCAAACTCTTGAAGAAGTTCGTCTCTTTAAACAAGAAAGATTGGAACGAGAAGCTGGGCGCATGCCTCTGGGCATACCGCACGACGGTACGAACACCGACAGGTTGTACCCCATTCTCACTGGTTTACGGGAGCGAAGCAGTTCTCCCCATTGAAATCCAGATCCCGTCACTCAGAATAGCCGTGACTAATGAGCTGACTCAAGAAAAGAATGACCTTTTAAGGCTTCAAGAGCTAGAAGGATTAGACGAGAAACGCCTCCAAGCTCAACAGCGCATCGCGCTCTACCAAGCACGCATTTCCAGAGCCTTCAATCATAAAGTAAAGGAAAGAGTGTTCAAAGTCGGCGAGCTAGTTTTAGCCGTAAGAAGGCCGATGATTCTTACTCACAGGAGTAAGGGCAAATTCCAGCCCAAATGGGAAGGCCCTTATGTGATCGAGACAACGTTCTCAAACGGCGCTTACAGGTTAGCCCAGCCTAACGGAGACCTGTTAATGGCTCCTATCAACGGCAAATTCCTGAAAAGGTACTATCCTTAATCTCCTCTACTCAAGTGGAATATAGCGAAAACCTTAATTCTGACAAAACTACTTCCAAAACGAAACTAGTTGGGTCATATTCTATCATGTCCATATAACCTCTGAATAGATATGTTCGACTAATTTGGAAATGCAATACCTATCACGTCCATATTACCTCTGATAGTGTCTTATCTACAAACTTTAGTCAAAATATATTCTATCATGTCCGTATGACCTATGAATAGATATGTCCCACCAAAGCATATTCTATCATGTCCGTATGACCTATGAATAGATATGTCCTACCAAGGCATATTCTATCATGTCCGTATGACCTCTGAATAGATATGTCCTGCTAAAGTTTACCGAGGGTATATCACGTCCATATTACCTCTGATATAACTTTCACCCAAACCTGTCATTTACATTCCGAAATGATGGGTCTACAAAGTCAGAAAAGAGTCGCTTTATTTATTTCCAAAAAGAAGAGCAGAATTATACTAGAAAGCAAAAAGAAGGAAGGGTACATCATTGTGGGGGAGCGGTTAGATCGTAAATCAGATGCATCAGTGCAGCTATCCTCTCATTTCTGGTCCCCGTCTATGTACGTCAAGGGCTCTCTGTTAATCATGTTCAGCAGCGTCCGCTCACCCTGAGCCGATATCAAAATCTCCCTTCCTTCAGGATACTGGGGCCCGGAGATAGGAAATGCCACGTGGGACAGATCCTCCAGATAGTTTGAGTGCAGCATCCCGGCAGCGGAACCCATCACCTCGGCCAGTGGGGACTCATGCAAGTTAACTGCAGAAGTGCAAAAAGAACACGTCATTACAAAATCTTGCAACATAAAAAAAACCAAGGAACGACAGTCTGTGCTTTACGCCAAGACTGTACAAATTTGGTCATTTTTACGCCAGAAATCTCATCCAGAAGCGTAATTGGCGGTATACAGTCCGTGCTTTACGCCAGACTGCCAAAATTCTAGTCATTACGCCGGAGGTTCCATCCACAAGGCGTAAAGCTAAAATTTTATAGTATACACCAAGTTTTCGGCAGTCAGAGCTTTTACGCTCAAAACTGCGAAAATATAGAGCTTTTATGCCGGCACATTAGAAATGTGGGCGTAAAAGATGAAAACGACTCCGTGTATCATCTTTCTCAAAGAGGCTATTAGCACAGAAGACGACCTAGCGTGATCACGTTCAACGTGTGCGAAGGATTTTTCGTCGTTCTTTGTCATCCCAAAGGCTCTACCTCTAAGGCCGGGAGCGCTGCTCGTCGGCAGGATACTTCGCTCGGAATGAAGTTCACCTTGCCCGACCGAAGACTCTCTCGCTGGGACAGAAGAACGAGAAGGAGAACCTATACTCTTTCCCTTAGTGGAGGGGATTTGTTTCGACGCCATTTCTGAAGACTCGGAGTGCTCGGAGGAGGAACGAAGAAAAAATTCGAACAGTCGAAGGCTCTCTTTCGCAGAAGACGGATGAAAAGTTTTTCTCTCAAAAGCTTGGGATATATATAGAGTTCAGATCGACTCCTCGAATCCTCGGACGGACTCCTCGAAACCCTAACCAAATCTCGCAATTGATATTTGGTTATGATTGGGTACTACGTCAGCCCACTACTCTCGAAAGGCGGACAGTCAGCAAATTTGAAAAGTTTTTCGTGCAAAGCAGATTCGTGGTTCTACGTCAAAGAGCTTTCTACGCTCGACCGCTACAGATCTACAGTTGTACGCTCGCAAGCTATAAGTCTATGGTTTTACGCCTGGATGCCTTTGTGCTCGGTAGCTTTTACGCTCGAGAGGCTACAAAACTACGACTTCACGCTCAGCAGATACAAATCTATGGTCTCACGCTCGGTGGCGTTTAGTTTACGCTCGGAGGCGACAGATCCACGACCTTAAGCTCGGAAGATTTCTTTTTCATAGGCTACAAATCTACAGTTCTACGCCAAGGAGCTTTCTATGCTCGATAGCTACAGATCTACGGTTTTACGTTCGCAAGCTATAAGTCTATGATTTTACGCCCGGATGCCTTTGTGCTCGGTAGCTTTTACGCTCGAGAGGCTACAAACCTACGACTTCATGCTCAGAAGCTACAAATCTATGATTTCACGCTCGGTGGCTTTCTACCCTCAATAGGCTACGAACTCAGGATTTTCAGCTCATCTACACTACGGATCTCTGACTTTCCGCATATCCGAACAGTTCTCAAGGTGGTCAATTACAGGAGTTCACACAGAAGATACTCCTTGTTGACCTCAAAATATCCCAAGTACCCGAAGCATACAAGAGTTCAACATTGAAAAATTACTCTTCTTCGTGGGTCGATTGGAAGTTCATCCAGACTCCAGTCTGAATATTTCATCTACAGTTCAAGATGGCAACTCAGTTTGACAGCCGCTTCTTAACCCTGTTCCAAGAGATTTTCGAGAAGTCATTCTTGAAGATGATGTCTGAACCAAGAATTCTGTCTATCAGAACCAACAGTTTAGAATTCTACGCAGTTCCTCATTCCTAAAGAAGCTTCCTGCGCGTCACTAGCTATGCATAAAAGACAGGACACGTCCTAGCACTCTTTCTAGGCAGAATCAGCGTAAAGAATCAGACGTGTCGAAGCTACACATATTCAGACTTTACAGCAATATATGGCAAAACGATCATATGCGGAGAAGAAAGACGATTTTATTAAAGATTAAAATCACGATTACATATGAGGGAAATCCTATCTACAAGGGGTTTTTCTTCATCTCTGTGATTACATATGAGGGAAATCCCATCTACAGGGGACTTCCTCGTCGTCATCAGAAGGCCGCACCCAGAATCTGTCCTGCCAGATTCTCGCATCGGTGAAGGTCTTCCTCTTCTTCCATGGCAGTTCATCGACTTCCACAGTCATGAACAAGGAGATCAGTGGCGGGAGGATACAAAACTGGGCGTGTTATACGCAGACCCATCCTCCTATACGCCATGACGGATTGAGTTGAGGTACTTCACCCAACTCAACTTTCGTGGACAGCAGTTACACTTTGTCTGCTCTCCTCCACAAAAGTATCAGGGGAAAATTTACAGCTTGCAAGCTGTCTGGTCAAATACGACCCTTCCTCTCTCTCCGGAAGAACCGCCATATGAAGTTGCTGATTATCCCGAGCAAGGGAGGCTAAGATATCCTTCCATGATCCATCGTCGCAGATGACGCTTGCTCGAAGACGTCGTCTTTTTTGGCTCCTTACATGCTGGAAGAACATGGTCTTCTTCTTCCTCAGATCGACCCGACGAACTCCGGCGATCATCTCTGCGTGATGAAGGGAACGTGGGAAGAACAGGTTAACTCCTCATCCTTTTTATAGGCGAGAGAGGTCACACCTATTCCCAATAAATCCGCCATAAAGACTGGCCTGAAAGAATATGTCAAACTTGACCGTTTTGGGCTCCATTCAGAAGACGTTTCGAGTTACGAGGAACGGTTCATGCTTCATTTAAAGCGTTTCAAATTCCGAGGAATTTGAAAGCTTTGAAAGGGGTCTTGTAGAAGCATGAAAAATACGCTGGACATCTCTACGCAGCACGGTGATGCAGGGCAGCGTAAACAGAAGACCTCAGAGCCATCAAGCGTGCAACGGAGCTTTTCCACTGAGCACAGCGTAAAATATAAAGGACCATCCGCGTAAGTGCAGTATGTCCAGGCCGCTTCAGCGTAGAACTGAGGGCTTCGTCGCCTATATGGCGTAAAACACATCCGCTTTCAATGCAGCATTAAAACGTACGAGGAATGCTTCGTGTTCTCCGAAGTGAACCTGTCATATCCTGCAAATGAACCTGACGTCTGGACTTCTGACAAAGGGATACTGCTCGACTACCCAGGCGACGGCTATAATAATGGCGCGATACTACAACCCAGGCTGTCGTTTACTGCCTTTCCCTTTGCGTAAACTATTTTTTTTGCGTACAGAGGACTACGTCGCCTAGTTTTACACAGACGGATGCAAGCTGTTTACGCTCCATGGAAGACAAACCGCTGCCACGTAGAAAGCTGCACTTCTTACAGGGATCGAGGCACGCCTCTGCATTTAATGCACAGAGCGGTGACAGTTTCTCGAGGCACGCCTCTGCATTTAATGCACAGAGCGGTGACAATTTCCCGAGGCACGTCTCTGCATTTGAGGCACAAAAGGGCTGCAGACCTTCAAAACATGCCTCTGTATTTAATGCGCAGAATGATGGCAGATCTCTGCATTTAATGCAAGGGATTTGATTTAATGTCACCGAACCGTCATTTAGTGACATCCCCTTCGCGTAAACTACCCCTACGCATGCAAGGAAATACGCTGCCTAGTTCTACACAGGCAGACGCGAGCTTCTTACGCTCCGCGGAGGACAAACAGCCTGCCACGTCAGCAGCTACTCTGCGCACAGGATTCGAGATGCGTATCTACATTTAATGCGCAGAATGATGGCAAATCTTAAAGACAAGCATCTACATTTAATGCACAGGATGGTGGCAGATCTCTGCATTTAATACAAGGGATTTGATTATATCTTCTGCGCCTACTCAGCTAAGACGTCCACATCAGCGCTCTGGCACCTTACGCAGCGGCTTCTACGCCCATTTAGCTTCTGTGCTCACTCGGCTCCTACGCCTACTCAGCTCCTACGCCCATTCGGCCTCCATGACCATTCGGCCTCTATGACCATTCGGCCTCTATGACCGCTCGGCTTCTACGCCCACTCGGCTTCTACGCCCACTCGGCTTCTATGCCTACTTGGCTTCTATGCCATGGTGACAGACATTGGCTTCTATGCCAACCTCTTCTACACGAGGGATACCTACCTGTGTGGCTTTTACGCCATGATCTTCGTAGCAGTTATACGCGTTTTGTTCCTTAGTTGGACCCGCGTCACACGCTCATTCAAAAGATCATCTATACGCAGGCATTGGTTAGTTTAACCGTTGTGTAAAAGGGTGCTGTGCTATCCACTCCTCGGTTTTTACACCGAATAAGTCGTCACTGTCACTAAAAACTCTATAAATAGAGACCTCTATTAACAGAGGAAAGGGGAGATCGATCAACAGAGGAACAGGTCAAAAAATTGATCAACGGTGGAGGAATTGATCAACGGTCAAACTTTTAAAAGGAAGATCGAACAAGGAGGGGAGGTCGAAGAGTCTTCGAGAGAGAGAGGAGTCCGGAGCTCAGGCAAAGAGTAGGGATCGACGAGTTTGGCATTGTACATCCACCCTCTTTCTGCAACCTTCGAAGCTGCTTCCCGTCTTCTACGTCACTTCTTCATCATCGTGTGGTCCAAGGGCTAAAGTGATCGACTGCAGATCAGACACCTATAGCAATATTTACCCAGATTAAATAAATTGTACTCCCACATCCTCGTATAGGATTAAATTGTACAAGTTTGTTTGTAAACCAAAGAAAACAGGTTTCGTATAAACCCCCACTTGAATACATTTCATTCTTTCGTTTTTCACCACAAACAAATGCAAATGAGGACAACTTTTTGACGTATGGGCACGGGTAAGCTACTCGATCTAAATCTCACAACTCACACACACGTCAGGGGACATCAGAAATTGACATACCGCGGGGGTAGCGACCAGCGAGACTCCAAAAATTGACATAACGCATGGGTAGCGACCAGTACGACACACTACCGTAGTGCGAGATAGATACTACGGTTTACTAGAGTGGTTAAAGCCCATACGCCTAATGGTTGTCCTCTCATGATACTAGGTGTCAAGTGTGTGTCAACATATCTAATATATAGTAATGAATGAACGAAACTACACATGCAATGAATATACAGAAATATAAATAGCATACAAAGTACTGTAAACAATTTGGCAAGGTATACTTGCCTGGCAAGAAGCTATGTAGTCCCAATATCCTGCTCCGGAGGTCGCGTAGAGCAATTCAATATCCTCGGGTCAGCATACACAGGCACGAAAATTGGGGGTGACTGCTACAGGTTGTCTTCGGCGAAGGTGACGGGTCCACGATGACGACGATGACGAGGGTAATGAGGATGATAACGAGGGTGATGATAGATATTGATTAGGGTTAAGGTGATAATGATTACAATAGTTATGATGATGGTAAGGATGATGGAAATAATGATAATAGTAATGATGTGGATGATGACTAGGACGTTGGTGATGATGTGGATGGTGATTGGGATTATGGTGATGATATGGATGGTGATTAGATGATGATGAAGGTGGTGATAATGAGATGATAATGGTGATGGTGTTTATATTAATGGTGGTGATGATGATGATGATAATGATGTTGATGAGATGATGATGATTATGATGATTGATGATAATGATGATGAGGTGATGATTGTGCTCCGGCCAGGGGGGAGGTCCGGCCAAGGAGGATGAGGACAGTGGTTGTGATGGGTGGTGGACAGGGAGGTCGAGGGAGATGAGAGCAGGGAGGAGTAGAGGTCAGGGAGGAGTTCAGGTGGTGGTTGTGCTGGAGTTAATGGTGGTGATGATGATGGCAATGGTGGATGGCCGGAGACTGCTGGAGGCTCGGTGCTGCTCCGGCCAGACTCAGGTGGCCGAGGAGGAGAGGGCAGGGAAGAGGGGAGAACGGGGTGGTCGTATTGGTGGTGTGGTGGTGTTGATGGTCGAGGGGGAGAGGTGAACGTGAGGTAAGGCTTTTGCACTGCTGGTGGATGGCAGGGAGCAGGGGAGGTCCGGCGAGTGAGCTCAGGCGAATAAGGAGGGGATGAGGACAGTGGTGGTGGCTGTGCTGTCGACTCCGACGTCTTGGGGAGATCACCGGAGGAAGGAGGGAAGGAGATGAAGTCGGGGAAGGAGAGATCAGGGAGATGGCTGGTGGCATTCGGTTGTGTCGTCCGGCGGAGATGGGAGCCAGGATGAAGGAGGAGAGGTGGTGGAGATGTCTCGGGGTCGTTCTCCGGCGAGTCGCCGACGGGGTGGCCGGGATGTGCAGCGGTTGAAGGGGGCTGCTCCGGCAGGTGGTCAGGGCTTGGGGGAGGGGATGATGAATAGTATAGGGGTCGGCTAGGGTTGGTTTGGGTTTGGTGAATGAATGAGAAAAAAAAGAGAAAAAGTTGTATAAATACATGTGGACTTTGGGTTTGGGTTTGACCTAGGTAGGTGGGCTTGGTGAACATCTTCTTGGGATGGGCTTGGCCTTACATGGGGATGTTTGGAGGGCTATAATTTATATTGTTTAAATACAAGGGCTAGGTTTAAATGAGGGGACGATGTTGCTCGTTGCACATTCCAAAAATTATGGAAAAAATTCATGAGAAGGGAAAATTGGGTTTCTTCATTTATTGTCCAATGGTATAGACACCTTAATGCATTTTTGCATACAAGCGCCCAATAATTAGAAAATTGCACAAAGATAGAAATTGAATTAATTTAATTAAAATTAATGCACATGGTGTTCTAGAATTAATTAGAAGTACATGGGGCTAAAATTAGGTGGGACACAAGTGTCATGGACATAGGGCTCAGAGTAGAATTTTATCATAAATTTGGGTTGCACAAAACGGTCAAGATTGTGTCTCCAATTTCGATTGAAACGCACAAGGATACAAGGTCGTATTTATATTGAATTAAATAATAACGTCTGCGATAAATATTGTGCGACTAAAATGTAGCACAAGAGAGCAGAATTATAAGTTACACCGAGGTCAGAATAGAAGGCGGTCATGTCTAGGGCAAGAGTGTGAAATTTGTAGGAAGGCAATGTCTAGTGTAGTGCTCCAAATATCGAAGCAACGGTAAGGTGCGCTAAGTGTTATAAATATTGCAAAATTAAATAAATATCGTGTTCTATTTCTATTTGGGTTCAAACTAGCCCTAGTTTCTCTATCTAAGCCAAGTAGGCCTAATTTTGGGTGAGGGGGTTTACAATCTACCCAACTTAAAACAATTTTGTCCTCAAAATTAAAATAAGGCATGGGTTCTCTCTATCTAATCTCACTTTGTCACAATCTAAAAAGAATTCACCTCAAGTTAATATTGCAATTTCTACCCAACTTAGAATTTACCCATCTATCACCTAAGGCTATACCTCTAAGAAAATATTCCTCAAATTATTTAATCATGTTATTCAATCCTCAAAGTTTTAACACCAAATATATTACCTATGATATGTCCTTAATCAATTATAAAAGAGAGTCACCAAGTCATGTGATTAGCCTATAGGGTTTATCTAGTACTCTCTGTGTATCAACTTATACCAAGCATGAGGTTTCGTCTTTCTAAAATAAAGGAAGACGAAAAAACAATAATAAAGAGTTCAAGGGGGAGGTAATAGAATGGAAGTATGGAGGTCAAGGCGTTTAAAGAATTCAAATGGGAATTGTCAAGGCAGTTGTGGATTAAAATCCTATTTGGTAATTTTTTATTCGCATGCTCGTATCAGTACAGTTATGTAACCGATACGATACGCTCAGACATGTCTAGAGGGCAAGTACATTCGTCTAAGGAGCTAAGTCAATTTTATCTCAATCCACATAAGTAGTTATGCGAGGGGCGAACCAAGCGCACTATGGTTGATCAGACCATAAAACACTAATTCTGAAATGTATTAGTGTGTATACCCAATAATACATATATCATGATCAAGCTCGATAAAAGAGTAAGCTTGCAAAACTAGGCTATAATAGCAGCATAAGTCAAGGTAGTTCAGAAAATATAAATACGCTGGATTATGATGAAAGAAGGTACAAAATAATTCAAGTTCACAGAAGACAAGACTCTACAATCTCTATAGTTGTCATACTAACTCCTTGTCTAAGTTGTTAGTCGACCAAATAGGGGTATGAGCTTCTACGTTCTACAGTCTGAATAAACACTATCTTCTTATGCAAGTCTATAGTTGGTGTCATTCGGTTATACTTCATCAATGGGTTAAGAGGACTATGTGATACTATGTTGTGAGGGCATACTACCCAACTTAAAAGAATTAACTAATATTATACTATCTTAAGGATACAATAGAAACTCCTGCTAAGGTTTACGAGGAAGGGTCTTGGTACTTATTAGGGTATCCTATTGCATTAAAAAGGTATTGGTCGTCTTAAGTCTTAATCATAGTGCTCATAGAACAAAAGGGTTAATATTAAGAATGGAAGGGTTACTGGCTCTTAAGTGAAAAGGCATAACTTGTATCGAGGTGGGGATAAAAATTACGTGATTTAAACTAAAAATAATCAAATCACAATCTAAAGGAACAACTCAAACTATCAAGTTCTAACTACAAGGCACATAATTTCAAGGTTCCAGATTACAACTATAATCCTACCACATAAAATAAAATTGCTTGGCCTACAATCAGAAATGTCAGGTGGCACGAGTTAAAAGAAAAGAAGAACATAATTAGTCGTCGCACAAATAGCGAGCGCTAGGTTTTCAGAGGAACAAGATTTGAATTTAAATAGAAAGGCTCTAGATAATATCATGATTTTCTAAGGGGGAGGTGGTATGTTAATCTCTATGTTTGAGGTATGATCTAGAGAAATGTTATTTTATTCCTCTTGGCTTGCTAGGGTACTGTATACTAATATCAAGACAAGAATCTAAATGTATATTTATATAATACTATCTTACTATAAAAGTTAGGTTTGGTCCTAATATTCAACCTTGGATTTCTATTGGTTCCTCAAGACTAGGGTCAAACAATATGGTCAAATTTCTAACTGACCCTAGTAGTTTTTACACCACTCTCAAGTCCTTCATAAATATCTCAAGGGATAATGGTCAACCAATCTACAGATAAGGAATGCTAGGGTTCACTAGATATTCTAAACTTAGTGATGTATCTATATTCTAGTTGTATTCTCAGTAGGTGTGTACCCTAATTATCCTCCTAATAAAAGGGATTCCTATACTCTAGGAGAAGGCTATACTCAAGGAACTATTAGGGAAGCACAAGAATCAAGCATGATATAATTATTCGGTTAGAATGGATTGGAAGAAAAGTGAATCATAGTCAATTGTAGATGAGATCCTATACTCTAATCCTAGTTGCAGGCTTGCTCGGTACAGTAACGTAACCAAGACAATATGCTCTCGACCTGCATGGGCCACCACAAAAACATGTCACGCACCAATCCCAAAATACGTAGGACTAGGAACACGTAAGCATGCCAGCCGTATGTATATGGCAACTCCAATATATGGATGCCATCATACACACGTACGCTGTAATATGAATAATACTCATATGTGGTATATATTTATTGTCACAAGTCACAGAATACTAATCTCATCACACAACAAGTCACAGAAAAGAATATAACTAAACTAGAATAAAGAGTCTGAATAATCCAACAATGATAGTCGGGTGGAGACAAATCCACTACCAATGACTATATCAAAACTAAAATGTGAGAGAAGAGTAAAATCCCCAATATAAAATAAGGTGATGATAAAAGAGTGTCAGCTAAAGGATCCATCGCTAGAGATAATCAATGATGCTCAGTGGGTAAGGTCTCCTCGGCAGAAAGTAAAGCGTCAGGTCCAGGTCCGTACTCTTGCGGATACTCCTCCTCGTCTATGCCTGGCAAGGGACCAGGTCCTCAGAGGGACATAACAAGATACATAGAAACAAGCCAATTGAATACAGTAAACATGCATAATGTTTGAAAATATATAAGTACGCTGTACAAGACAATCTATATGAATGTAAATAAGGATAACTTTTTGACGTATGGGCAAGGGTAGGCTACTCGATCTAAATCTCACAACTCACACACACGTCAGGGGATATCAGAAATTGACATACCGCGGGGGTAACGACCAGCGAGACTCCAAAAATTGACATACCACCAGGGTAGTGACCAGCGCGATACACTACCGTAGTACGAGCTATATACTATGGTTTACCAGAGTGGTTAAAGCCCATACGCCTAATGGTTGTCCTCTCATGATACTAGGTGTCAAGTGTGTGTCAACATATCTAATATATAGTAATGACTGAATGAAACTACACATGCAATAAATATACCGAAATATAAATAGCATGCAAAGTACTGTAAACAATTTGGCAAGGTATACTTTCCTGGCAAGAAGCTATGTAGTCCCAATATCCTGCTCCGGAAGTCGCGTAGAACAATCCAATGCCCTCGGGTCAGCGTACACAGGCACAAAAATTGGGGGTGACTGCTACAGGTTATCTTCGACGAAGGTGACGGGTCCACGATGACGACGATGACGAGGGTAATAAGGATGATAACGAGGGTGATGATAGATATTGATTAGGGTTAAGGTGATAATGATTACAATAGTTATGATGATGGTAAGGATGATAGAAATGATGATAATGGTGATAATGTGGATGATGACTGGGATGTTGGTGATGATGTAGATGGTGACTGGGATTATGGTGATGATGTGGATGGTGATTAGATGATGATGAAGGTGGTGATAATGAGATGATGATGGTGATGGTGTTTATATTAATGGTGGTGATGATGATGATGATAATGATGTTGATGAGATGATGATGATTATGATGATTGATGATAATGATGATAAGGTGATGATTGTGCTCCAACCAGGGGGGAGGTCCGGCCAAGGAGGAGGAGGATAGTGGTGGTGATAGGTGGTGGACAGGGAGGTCGAGGAAGATGAGAGCAGGAAGGAGTGGAGGTCAGGGAGGAGTTCAGGTGGTGGCTATGCTAGAGTTAATGGTGGTGATGATGATGGCAATGGTGGATGGTCGGAGACTGCTGGAGGCTCGGTGCTGCTCTGGCAAGACTCAGGTGGCCGAAGAGGAGAGGGCAGGGAAGAGGGGAGAACAGGGTGGTCGTGTTGGTGGTGTGATGGTGTTGATGGTCGAGAGGGAGAGGTGAACATGAGGGAAGGCTGCTGCGCTGCTGGTGGATGGCAGGGAGCGGGGGAGGTCCGGCGAGTGAGCTCAGGCGAAGGAGGAGGGGATGAGGACACTGGTGGTGGATGTGCTGTCGACTCCGGCGGCTTGGGGAGATCACCAGAGGAATGAGAGAAGGAGATAAAGTCGGGGAAGGAGAGATCAGGGAGATGGCTGGTGGCGTTCGGTTGTGTCGTCTGGCGGAGATGGGAGCTATGATGAAGGAGGATTGGTGGTAGAGATGTCTCAGGGTCGTTCTTCGGCGAGTCGCCGACGGGGTGGCCGGGATGTGCAGCGGTTGAAGGGGGCTGCTCCGGCGGGTGGTCAGGGCTTGGGGGAGGGGATGATGAATAGTAAAGGGGTCGGCTAGGGTTGGTTTGGGTTTGGTGAATGAATGAGAAAAAAAAAGAGAAAAAGTTGTATAAATACATGTGGACTTTGGGTTTGGGTTTGACCTAGGTAGGTGGGCTTGGTGAACATCTTCTTGGGATGGGCTTGGCCTTACATGGGGATGTTTGGAGGGCTATAATTTATATTGTTTAAATACAAGGGCTAGGTTTAAATGAGGGGGCGATGTTGCGCGTTGCACTTTCCAAAAATTATAGGAAAAATTCATGTGAAGGGAAAATTGGGTTTCTTCATGTATTGTCCAATGGTGTGGACACCTTAATACATTTTTTCATACAAGCGCCCAACAATTGAAAAATTGCACAAAGATAGAAATTGAATTAATTTAATTAAAATTAATGCGCACGGTCTTCTGGAATTAATTAGAAGTACATGGGACTAAAATTAGGTGGGACACAAGTGTCATGGACATATGGGGCTCAGAGTAGAATTTTATCATAAATTTGGGTTGCACAAAACGGTCAAGATTGTGTCTCCAATTTCGATTGGAACGCACAAAGATACAAGGTCGTATTTATATAGAATTAAATAATAACGTCTGCGACGAATATTGTGCGACTAAAATATAGCACAAGAGAGCAGAATTATAAGTTACACCGAGGTCAGAATAGAAGGCGGTCATGTCTAGGGCAAGAGTGTGAAATTTGTAGGAAGGCAGTGTCTAGTGTAGTGCTCCAATTATCAAAGTAACGGTAAGGTGCACTAAGTGTTATAAATATTGCAAAATTAAATAAATATTGTGTTCTATTTCTATTTGGGTTCAAACTAGCCCTAGTTTCTCTATCTAAGCCAAGTAGGCCTAATTTTGGGTGAGGGGATTTACACTTGGATAGTGGAGTAACTTGGTAACTTACAGACAGATTATGTGAAGTCTGAGTATTTGTATTAATTATTAGAGGTATAACCTATGAGTCTGAGGGTGGTTCCTGGTTGAGTATACGAGCATCAAGTATCCGTATATAAGTTTGGAGATAACTCATAGTGTGGTACCATTTGTGGCAATAGTTCTATTATAAATGTTCGAGTATAGTTAGTAAGTAGTACTAATGGTATCGTTAAGAGGAGAGTAGCATACAAATTTAAGATTTTAGGTATTGGTATCATATCGTTATGTATGTTTTAGATAGATATAGATTCATATAATTGAGGGATCCAAGTATCAATCGAGTATCATGAATTTGTGTTGGGTATTGATAGGGCATGATATTCTATTAGTGCTTGATACTTGATTGCGTCATGAGGAGGAGAATGTATATCCAGGAGAGATAATAGAGAGTGTTTCATGATAGAATGGTACCCATAAGTGTATAGGAGAGTGTGATAGTAATAGAATATGTTGTTCTAGGTAATAGGACTTGTGCTATATACTGAGTGTTGGGCATTGGTGTGGGCATATGTGAGTGCACATATATATGTCTAGTAAGGATATATCAATAAGAACTTGAGGGTGTTGATGTGTTAGGGAGTGATATGTGGGGGGGGAGGTAGTGTGTCAAGAATTATGTGCACAAGTTATCACTCTTCGTTCCTGATATACGTATTTGGAACATATTATTTCTTGCTTGAATGATAATTATGTTGTATGAGAATAGACCCATTTTTTGGTTCAACTTGGTTCATGATTTATTTGTGAGGTTGGGTTTGGTCATAATTTGTACCCATAGTCTAAACCTCAAACCCTAGCTATACAAGCCATCATCTTTCTCTCTCTTCCTTCATTCTTTATTTTTTTCTCCTTCTTCATTTTAGGCAAGTACATCTTGCATGAGAATCATGAAGAAACATAGAATTTTCATTTTTTTGATTTTTTTTTGTATAATATTAGTCTAATATGTGTTCCATGAGTTTCTAATCATGTTTAGCACTTGAAGTTTTCGGTTTTGTTGGATGGATTTGACTAGATCTATAATTTTAGTTAAGGGTTTTCATGGGTTCCATGAGTTTTTCTTGGTTTTGATCTATTAAAGTTGGTATTTTAGAAAATTAGTTATTCTATTTGATAGAGCATTCAATTTTAGGTGTTTTGGCTTTTGGTTCACTTGATTTGGAGTTAAAATGAAGATTTTATGAAGAAAACAAGTTTTTGGGTTTTTGGAGTTTTTTCCATGGAGTTCGTGCTGTTTTGGGATGAAGGATTCTCATGCGGACCAGCTTCATGTGCCCTTCTAGCATGTGATGTATTTCTATGCTGAATGCATAGAATACTGAACGCATGAGATTTTCCAAGGCCAGAGTTCATGCGGCCAGGAGTCCATACGGCACGGAGCTCATGTGGTCAGGATTCCATGCGGCCATAGTGCATGCGGCCAGCTTGTCATACGACTTAGAAATGACATATGTATCTCTTTTTTGCATGTCTTTTCGTGCACACCTTTTTATGACTTATCTTTTCCTCAGCCACATCCCAGACATGCATTAAATGCCCATCACTCAACACTCGTCCCTAGGCGCTGACTTTGTCCCGAGAATGTGCTACTGACCTATGCGGCCAGGACTTCATGTGGCTCTGACTTCATGCGGCAACTAGTTCATGCGCTAGACTTACTTTTATGCTGCTTTGACTCATGCGGTAGACTTATTCACGTATAAGACCCCATGCACATGTTTTGTTGATTTTCCTTGGTTTGGGTATTTTATTGGACTTTGTGATTTCATGTGTGATCTTGAAGATTTTTAAGTGTATGTGAACTAAGTGACCAAGTGATAGACTTAACTATGTGCCTGAGCCGACTCTGTGTAGAACTAGAACATGCGCCAAATGGCCATATTACCCATACGCCAAGTGACTATGTGTACCCATGTGTATGACATGACCTATGTGTTGTAATATACTAGAATTTATGTGAATGACTGATTGGTAACTTGACTCGACCACTCGTATCCGTACTGATACACTTACTATTTGTTATACGTTCCTATATGATATGTGTTACATATGCACTGATGTGCGACATATCTTGCTACGTGCTATATGTTACATGTTCTGGGTATGCACCGAGTTACCCCTACCCTACGTGACATGTGATACTATGTTATTTCTTCATCATAGACATGATGGTTAGTCAATAACCAAGCGTGGCTAGAAATTATTTGATTGTTGCATCATGCTCGGGTGAATCCAAATTGAACTATTAAGTGACAAATTGGATTCGTATCTAGCGTGCCCGTATTATGGTACACGACATATAAGGGGAGTAACATGTGACCATGACATGTGATTCCAGATAATTGTAGGGTTAACTAGATAACTAAAACTTGTTGAACATTGGAAGGGATGGAATCCCGAATTTGTCAATATGAGTCACCTCAGACAATCGCCATGACGTGCAAGGCTAGCCCCATGGATATTGTGTCATATTCGAATTAGTGGACAACAATATCCGAATACTATATTGTACAAGTGTTCTACGTGATTTAGCACGGTGGCCTTATGAGGGACTTGTGCATATACAATGTGATACATGCTTGACATGGCATGACTAGCCATGTTTAACAACTCACGATCTGAGGATTTCTAGTTATGCATTAATTCTGGGATAACCCAGACTCCACCTAGCAAGCCATACAAATAATTGGCCGATTACGTAACTGAGCTTGATTGTGTATTATATCTTCTCTTATGTAGCCTAGGAACATGGACTATCATAGTGCGGTGATCTAACCCCATTGGTTTTGTACGGCCAGGTTTAGAACCAGCACCCAAGGATCCAGCTTACTTTTTTCGAACAATGGCACACACCAGACGGATGGTCGCTGAGGGACACGAGTGGATTTCTTCCTTCCTGCTCGTTGTCGTACATTTTACTCTTTTGGGCATTTAGCCACCGACACTTATTAGCCGACATATGCAGGCATTAGTTTCCCTTACATTATTGTAATTAATCAAACTGTACTGATCACGGTCATGTACTTTTTTTATTCAGGTAGCTCCTCATTTTGTACAGCTAGATTCCAGAATATTTTGACAGAGCATTTCGAACGCCTTTCTGCTTTATCATATATGTTCTATGTTTACTACTTCTTGTTTGATTGATTAAGACAATAGATTCTATATGAGATCCTAGGTGAATTGATTGTAGTATGCACCCCTTGTCTAGTTACAGTCATGATCGTCGTACGATGTTCTATACCTTGTACAGGATAGCTGGCTATGTCCGTCTTCATATTTTGGTACTAGGGCGTGAGGTGCATCAGTTAGGTGCATCAGTGCAATATTGAGGTAAGGAATGGAAGAGTGTCATGGGGAGTAAGGTGCTGGTGTTTCAAACATTAAGAGAAAAAGGGTAACCAGAGTAGGGGTAAGTTTCAGTGATATGGTCATTGCTAGTGTATTGGAGTATAAGAGTAGTTATGTATTAGTGATATATTTGATGGATTAAATGATACCATTATGATATATTAGTGTGTTAGTGCCATGGTGGATAGGAAGTATTTATATGTTTATGTTTATACCAAGGTACAGGTTACTATACTAGAGTAATTATTAAGTGTTAGTGTATTGGTTAGTATCATGATACCAAGATGAGAGGAATATCAGGTAAATTCTAACCAGTTAGTGAAATTAGTGTCTCTTATTTCCAGGGTAGTGTGTCTATTAGAAAGTGTTGTATCAAAATTTGTTTGTTTATACTAGAGTGATGTACAGTTTTAGATAGCAGGGTTCAACCTAGGATGTTGAGAAGGAGAGGCTAGTGATAACTGTAGAAAAATGAAATAATTATTGATAGTGCTCAGGTGTTAGTGTCAATTGGCCTTGAGGGAGTGTTTCTAAGTGTCAAGACCTAGAGTATCTCAAGTATCAGGGATATTTGAGATACAAATAACCTAGTGGCTAGTGTATTAATTACATATGAGGTATATAGTATCTTAGTATGAGGGTATCATGAGTGTCACATATAAGAGTTGTGTCTTGTGTGGGCAGTGGCAGAAATTTAGAGAGGTATCCTACAGATAGTATCCTAAAGAGATGAGTGTGTATCAATAGGATATATAAGTGCATGATAGTTGGGTGTCATGATTATATGACTAATATTAGTACCAAGTATAGTATCCTTGTCATGTGTCATAAAATATTAAAGAGTCTGAGATGCGTAGATATACATATATGGATCACTATATGGGAGATAATTAAGGATAAGATATTAAGGTAATGTTAAGGTAACAAGGTACCTAGAGTTGGAGTTTATGATTTTAGTCTTGGAGTACTCCTCTTCCTCACGATTTTTAAACGGTAAAGTTCTTTTGATCTAGAGCCTGCCCTTTAGTGTCAGTATTGATTGCCAATAACCATGTTCTTGCAATGCAACATCGGTCGTTCCCTCCACCATCTTCTAGTAAATGATTTAGAACCTTAAAGATTGAATTTATTGTAGTATTTTATGTCCTTTCTCCAAAAATTTAGGATGTAGACTGTTTATAAGGTTCTTGTTTGCATTCAGGAAAATTTTTGAGAAACTCTTCTTAAACTATTGAAGATGATCGTATTTTCTGATCATCCTAAACTTTTCATGTTTTTCCTATTCTTTCTATTACGATAAATTCCTTAATCTTGTTACCTTGAGAGGTAACGTATAATCTCTTGATATTTTATCTCGTTTCAGTACTAGTACCTACCTTAAATTTTGAGGTCAAAATTTTTCTAAGGGGTGTAGGATTGTAACCACCACTTTCCACCATAGGGACATTTTGGTAATTTTATATGTTATTATTTTTTTATATATTATTTTATATTAGTGTTTGCCTAGAATTATATTAGTGTTTCCTAGTGGATAGACAATTAGAATTTGTAAGTATTAATTAGTGCTAATTATTGTTATTCATGACTTTAGTAATTATAATTAATTAACTATAGTGGTCATGAAGAGAATATTCATTTTAGTTGTAGAGATTCCTTCCTTTAGTTAATTAGATTCCATTCATGACAAATGGAAAAGGGAAAACTTAATATTTTGGCATGACCAAACCCTACTATAAGAGATAAGTTCAATTTAGGGTTTATTCATTAATTTTATTTCACTCATTAGCCGCATTTTTTGAAACCTTCTTTTTCCCCAAGCAACCCAATTTCCTACCAATTAGACTCAATCCACTTTCAATTCTACTCATTCTTACCATCATGAAGGCCTAGAGCATTGGAGAGCACAAGAAGATCTATTGGAGAGGAGCTTGCTAGGAGATCGTATCTGACTCATCTCTTCCTTATCCAAATTCAAAATTATCCAAAGAGGCTACCAAAACACAAGATAATTCTCTCAATTTCATCAAATTCATGGTTAGAAACACCCCTTGTACATGTAGAAAACTTTCTATGGTTAGATTTGACTTTACAATGGAAGATCTAGGCACTAGGAGCCATCAATTTGGTAGATCTAAGTTGGTGTCATAATTTTGGGGTCAATTTGGGAAAAATCCAATTATATCCATTAATTGTGTGTATTATGTCCTAATGAGGACTATTGATATTTATTTGATGGTATAAAGGTGTTCTTGTATCCAAAATTAGATACGGGGAGTCTGTATCATGATACGCCATGATACGGTGGTATAGGATCCTTTGTATTTGTGTTCCATATGTTAATTTTCCATATATTCATTGGTATTCTTCTATTATACTTAATTCTAGTTGTATTTGATATATAAATTGTGTCCATGGTGATTTGGTGGTGTGTGGGAGTGTTTGGAGGGTGTATCATGATAGTATCATAGAATTTAGTTTGTATTATAGTATGGTGCACACTAGGTGTTTGTATTTATGAGTATTGGAGTTTTGGTATGTATTATGATGTGTTATATAGTAAGTTTAGTGGTGATAGAGTTGTTGTGGTGCGAGTGTATCATGCTTTAGCTAGTATCAATGCACATGTATATGGTATGTGTGCATTTGACCAAGTATTTTGAGTGTCAGGTGTTTACATGTATAGATTTAAGTGTAGGTCTGTGCCAGTGATGCCTTTGTTATGGATGGCAATAAGGGAATCTGGGTTAGGCAGTAACAACATGTGGTAACCAGGGAATCATATGGGGGGAATTGGTTATATTGGTGTTTGAGTGTAGTATATATTTAGAGATGTATGTGTGTGTATGTTCCAATGTATATAATTGTGTCTGTGCATTAAGGGCGGGTGTTGTTGTGCCTGTGCACAGGTCAGAAGTAGTGGGTATGCAACTGGGTTCTGTCCATATTAGGAAAACTGGTGTACAGGAAGTTGGGTGTTTTGGTGTACTGAATACAGTAGCAAGGAGATGCAAATGTGTGCAGGTTCGAGGTGGGGGTAAGGTTAGTGCAGTGCATTAGGAACTGAGTTCAGTCATAGTTTGGATGTGGGGTTATAGCAAAATTTGAGATGGGGTATAAGGGGTTTGGTTCAGATGTGCTGCAGTCAAGGATTGATGTGCAGTGCTAGTTGTATTTGTTGGCAGCTCGAGCTTAGCATGGTGGGACTGCTGTTTGGCAATGCAGGGAATAGGTAAGGTCGGGTGACTTGCTACAGGGTTGCTTGGTGAGGCTTTATATAGTTGTTGTTGTGTTGATCTTTGGCAATGAGAGGGGTGCAAGCAACTAAGTAACTGAACTCAGGTTCTGGTATATGAGGGGGAATTAGCTGGGCAATACAGAAATAGTAGCACTTGGGAGGCTCAGGGCTTAGATAATACAACAATTGCCAGTGAGGGAGAGGTGAACTACAGGTATGGTGTTGGGGGTGTGTGTGTATCTGTCTAGTGAGTTAGTGTTTAAGTGAATATTGGAGCTTGAGGTAGTGTTAGCTGAGTGTGTATGTGTGAGTGGTGTAGTGATATAGTGAGGTGGGTTAGTAGTACCAAATGAGTATGGGTTGAGTTATGAGGGAAGATAAATTGGGTTATGAGCAAGGTATATTGATATTGATCAAGGTATTGATATAGGTAATGGGTAAGTATTAGGTTTATAGTAAGGTAATAGTAGTATTAGCTAAGATACTTTAAGTTATATATATATATATATATATATATATATATATATATATATATATATATATAGTATGCTAGTATGAGAAGTGAGTTGGTATTGTGATTACCTTGGTATCACACCCACTTGATGTGGTATCATGGTACACATATACAATGGGTTGGTTAAGGTAATAGGTTATGTAAGATATGTTAGATAATATTATATATAAGTTTATATAATACCAATACGGTATCTTAGATATCAATATTAACTAGTACAGCCTAGAAATCAAGTTTAGCAAGGTATTGACCCAAAATACCTTAAAATTGACTAGTTGACTATATAGGCCAACCATGTTGATAATTTGGAAATCAAATTGGGTAATCGATCTAGTTTGACCTAGTTTGACCTAGTATGACTTAGTTTGACCTAGAGACCTAGTTTTAAGCTAGTTTAGCATGTTTATACTCCCAAAACATCTTTTAACATGATAATTCATATATAGGTCACTTGGACTCCAGTTCAGGCACAATTTGATATTCTTTGCTCAGGACCTCAAGCAAGTACATTCTCTTACAGTTTTCTTTATTCTGATGATTACTATGATATCAGTATTGTAGTGTTATACTTGATTCCTGACACGATAGTACACGGGCTAGTATAGATTAATTCTAGTCATGAGATATCATAATTTGAATCCATTATATTAGTCGGGGGAAGAAAAAGTATTAGTAGGTTATATGATCATACCACATATATACAAGCATCATAGATAACCTTACACCCCACGTATGGTTGGCCTGACCTTACTACAAGCATCATAGCTAACCTTACACCTCACGTATGGTTAACCTGACCTTACTATATGCATCATAGATTGCTACATATGATTGAGCCTGACCCTATTACATTACATGCATCATAGCCAATCATATATAGAAAGCCTGATCAAGATACCAAGACGATCACATAACAAAGTAATATTTCAAATACATAGCTAATTTATTCTATTCTTCTATTCCAACTTGTACTTGATGTGACTGTCTTTTACCTGTTTACTCACAGCTTATATTTTACCTATGATATAAGTATATGTTTTACATGTTTCCTTATGAGCCAGCATTTACTCTTCCATCATGTATATTCATTACTTATAGTTTTATAGTTTTTATAAATTTAATTGAAACTGTTGTAAGTTTATGTGCTTCGCACCAATCCTGAATGATAATATTTTTCATTATTAACTTGGAAAGCTGGTGTCCGACTTACTATCGACCCTAGGAGGGTATAGTTAAGGAGTATGTTTAGGAGCTTCAGGAGGAGCCAGTCCCCGTAGAGGAGACACGGTTAGTAGTTATTTAGCTAGCCTTTAGTATTCTATTGTACTGAATTTGTTTCCAGCCACTGAGACTTATGAAATATTATTATTTGATTCTTAGACTCATGTTGGAGTTGCTAGACTTCTTAGAATTGTGTTGATGATTTGAGATGTCTATGTCTATACTCATATTTTGGATTCTCTTATTATATCATTCGTGCCATTTATCTTCCATATAGATCTCATATAATTGAGTATTGATATTATCATTATATTATCATCGTATCCTCCTTATAGAGTTAAGATATCATTGACAGGTTATGATATATTATTGTGTGAGATTGATAGCTAGTATTGTTGACCTAGACAGCGTTCTACGTCGTTGTTACGGTATAGGCTGGAATTTTCCATGTACTCATGCCCGAACATCCGGGTGCGGGTCATGACACGCTCAATCTCCAAATTGAAAGTGGTTGCTAAACATAGTAACCCCCTGATAGATAACAACTTGATGACCAATGTCAAGAATATTTTATCGAATTCCATACCCTTTTGTTGATTGTAGCCTTTGACTTTCAGTCTCGCTCAGTATCGAGGGCGAGTAGCATCTTCTGTCTGCTTCACTCTGAACACTCATATATTCTTCAAATCCTTCTTGGCCATTGGTAACTACTTGCTCATAAGTGGAATTGGCCTATAAGAACTCATTTTCTCCTACATGTCCTTCATCGACTCATGCCCATTGTCTTCTGTCGCCTCTGTAAAAGTTTCAGGTTCTCCTTCATTAGCCATTAGCACGTACTTATCTGGCAATTACATCGTGAATGATCGACGCTCTCTCGTGCTCCTTCTCATAGCCTCATATTTTTGTTATGTCGAGTTACAAAGATTTTATAAAAGTACATGGAAAAAGAAAAATACAAACTTGACACTTACAACAACTTGTACGAACAAGAAGTTACAAACAAACTTGGAATACAAACTTTGAAATTATAAACTAAAAAGGAAACCAAGTTGCTACAATAAGAACAAAGAGAACTTGAAAAGCTTGCTGGAGTGTTCACAATCACTATTGATTAAAGCAAAATTCCACCATTTTCGTCGATCTACTCCCAGGAATAGAGCTTCTGGAATGCTCATTTGTCACCCTTTGCACGGAAAGAACTTCAATTCTCGGAATGCAGGAACGGACATCACTTGCAGCTTTTATCATCTCCTCATCGTGTGATCTCGAACGAAGTGATATTATTATAAAAAAAATTGCAAAAAATTGAAAATGTCGAAACTGCACATGAAATATGAGCTAGGGTATTTATACTAGGAATACAATGAGATACATCTCCAAACATCATCCACCATAGAACAACTATAAAGACTTTTTTTTTTCACAATCTCAACACTTAATTAACTTAATTAGAACATACTCAATAACTCTCACCAGTTATGACTGTTGGACCACCCTCGTGGAACAAACACCATAAACTCAAATCACACTGAAAAACAAAGAAAAGAAGGAAAGGTAATAGAAATATATGTTCTTACACAAACCAAAGCATCATCGATGGATGCTACTTATTTGAAAATCTTATATTAATTTGTAACTATATATAGTTAATGATATATCTCGATGATTGCACGGGTTCCCATCGCTGGCCATATCTTGTACTCTTTAAAACCAGCCGCTTCGAAGAGCTTCTTCCAATCAGCTTCAGTTCTATGCCTCCCGGGGGCCTCAAGCATCATGTACAGGTCGAAGTGGAGTTGCGCTTCCGTCTCCTTGGGATGCACGCCATCTGAAGTGTCCAGAACTTTGTCTATTATGATGACTTTCCCTCCATTTTCCTTGCTCGGAATAGCCTCCTTGCAATTTTTCAAGAGCTTCAAGCATTGCTCATCGTTCCAGCAATGTAATACCCACTGCAGGCATTAGAATATTTTGCTAAGAAATATGTCTGAATCTGACATTCATCAAGCACAACAAAAAATAAATAAATAAAGGCCTATATCTCATATTATCATTTTCTAATAAAAAATTTTAGAAATTAAATTATCAAAAATTAACATCGACTAAAGTAAAACATTCAACTACAATATCTTTCAATTTACTTTATATTTATATTTTTTAAGTTTATAGAATAGTGATCGTAATAAAGATTTAACTATGGGTCAAAAGTTTAATTACTAGTTTTAAACTATATGTAGTTATATATAAATAAACGTAAAATATATAACATATGCATACCAAAAACAATTGGAGGACTATGAATTTGGGAGGTTTAGTGCGGTCGTACTCATTTCACTACTTCAAAATCAATCCTGCTACAAAATTGTAACTTATTTCATATATAAAGTCTACGTACTACTGGCCCTTGCAAAAAAAAAGAAAAGAAAATAAAGTTTTAAAAAATAAAAATAAAGAAGAATATTGAGATCATATTCTTAGAGTGTAAAGCAAAATAATAAATAAGTGGATTAGTTATGTTTCAAAAATTGAATTTTAGTCTCTATAAACGACAACAAATTAAACCTTTGTCGTGAATCATATTATTAGAGTAGATGAACCAACCAAAAATCTCTAGGAATAATATTGCAGCATGAAGCAGTTGTAGGAATTTTAACAAACAAGTTAGTCCATGCCAAAACCTATAAATATACAATTATTTTGGACCTCTTTTATGTTTAAACTCCACAAGGTATGCTCCTGGAGAACAACTCAAATATACATATATTCCTATTACATTTGTTCTACTTAGGCCACCCTTGGTTCACATAATCATGGTCTTGGAAAAGGAAATTCATTATTTTCTATGTTTGGATACATGCACGGAGGAAAGGGGGGTGGAAAGAAAAATGATTCCCAAAGGGAAGGAAATTAGGAAAAAAAAGTGATTTCTTCCACCCAACCAATGATTCACTTTCCCAACTAAGGATTCACTTTTCCTTTCAATTTTTTTTGGCATTTCCAAACATCGGAAAGGTAAATTGATAGAAAGAGTAATTTTTCAAAGTAAAGAAAATATCAAGGAATTGAAAAAAAAAAATCCTACGAACCAAACGAGATCTTAGGGTTTTGGATAACTTACTCTAACATAGTTTTGACATATTTAATCTTTGAATTAAAAGGCCACAATTAGAAATTAATTACAGTTGAATTTATATATCTCTTTCACTTCATTGGCCACAACAGATGGTTACCACAGCCCTACGCTAACAACCAACTTGAACCAAACTCCATGCTAACAACCAATCTCATATGCACCGACACTCATGTGCATGGTACCAAAACATAAACATATGACAAATATTAGTAATAGCGTGCAGAGAAACCAAAAAAAAATGAAATGATATAAATTCGTAACTTTTATTTCTCAAAATACTGAGTCTTCGTGTAGGTGAGGGCTAAGGACTCTTTACAAATACTAAAAAAAAGCCTTTTAACTACTTAAAAAAAACTTTTTTTTCTAATATTCATATAACACCAGCTCACACTATTGTTCAAATTCCAGCTTAACCCAAGTTTATTTTACCCAGTTCAACTCTTAGCTCAATCTATTCCAACTGTCAAACACACATAATGAATCTCCAAAAATAAAAGTAGAAATTTTTTTAGTTTAGTCTAAGCTGCTTCCAATTATTTCCTAGTTCCGGATGACCCATCGAGGGACGAATTTATTAAATGTCCAATCCCTCCCCCTCCCCCCCCCACTTTGGAAATATTTTTAGTCAAATTTTGGGTTATTTAGTAATAGGGTCTAATATAATAGTGGATATTAGAGTTTGGGTCTCCAAAGTGTCCAACGTTAATAGTGATTTTAAGACCCATATTATAGTGCACCGCTCTGTGTCGGCACTATCTACAAGAGATATCGATTTGCTGACTCAAAAATAATATCTTCCTTTAGAGCTCCTTATTGAAGCAGGAGATGACTGATCAAGGTAAGTGGGCAGAACTGTATTCTCTGATTCTTGCATGACTTAATAATGAATCTAAGTTTTTGAATGCTTGTTTGCTTAAGAAGATAGTTTCATAAGAGAATGATAGAACCTGCCTTGCATGCTTAATAAGAGAACTCACATAACTTGTCTTTGAAACGAACATGTCTGCTTAACTAAGAGAACTTGAAACGCTTGTCTGAGAGTAAGAGATTGCTTGGTCATTTTTCACTATCGCTTGTGTTTCGAGAGAACCACATCATGCTTAAACTTGTTCAGAGTGGGCGGCTAGTCCGCACAGAGACATATGGTCTGCTGGTTTATCTCGTCTGCATCCTAGAGTTTATCTGATAGTGTTTCATGCATTCGCATTGGTCGGACAATGGCTATTGGTGAAGAGCTGAACCTTGGTCACGGCTGATACAGAGATAGTGAAGAGCAACCATGAGTCACAGCTGCTAATAACATCAGATAAATGAGTCATTGGTTAGCTGGTTTACCGCTACCGATCCTGAGTTTCTCGGGGACTGAAAAGCATATAGATAGTTCATCGTATTGGCTTAATAGAGGATAGTTCCTAGATGGTGCATTGTTCCTAGAGTCTTTGAGTATAGCTCACGAGACACGCTGCACACACCCTGATAGTAGAACAATCAGCTTGCCTTGTATGCTTGAATGAATCAAACATGAACTCTGTTTTTAAAGATGTTTCCAAAAGAAGTAATATGACTCCGTTCTTGTGCTGCATGTAACGAACATAGGTAAAACTAGAAAGATCACTGATAATATAATATTTTATCACATGATTACTTAGTGTTGGTTTTAGTGAATGTTGTTTATGTTCAGTTGTTTATACTCACCAGTACTTTCTAAGAGCTGACATGTAAACCCTCTTGACCAATTTAGGGTTTATTTTGAATTAAAACAAGAGACTAGGGTTTATTTGAATCTAATTAGAATTAACGTGCGACAATTATATGTACCCCTCTAACTATTGTGTAATCTTAGATACCGTCATCTCGTCGCATCTGAGCTACGTGATATTCGGTTAAAAAGGACGGCTAGCGTACTGCATTTAACCTATTTAAAGTGAGGCCAATTTTACCTCAAGCAGAACTCAATCTAGCACACATACACTCTTTCACATGGACCAGCCCCACCCCAACAAGGCAGGACAGGCCCAAATCCCGAGGCCAGCCCACAAACTCCATCACCATATAAATATACATTCTTCTCATTAGAAACCCTAAAAACCCTTTCTCTTCATTGCCTTTTGGAAACCCTAGCCGAACTATTCAAAACTGAGCCCTCACTCCTCCGACTTTACAACCACCCCACCACCACCTAAAGCCGCCACTCCCACTGCCCGAACGCCGCCTGACACTGCCAGCACTGCCCCTCCACGACCGGACCACCCTGCCAACCGCCTGCAACCGCGGGCACCGGCGACAACCATCCACCACCATCACCATCCTTTCACCCCGCCAAACCCGACCCCGAACGGCTCCCAGACGGACCACTGCCTCCAGCATCACCAACCACCACCGCCAGTCCGACCAGCACCGCTTCCCCGCCTTCCCAGCGTCGCCCCAGCCGCTGCAGACCGTCGCTGCCGCTATTGCGACTACTACAGTGCTGCGCTGCCGCTGCTGTCTTGCCGCCGTGCGACACCGGAGCTCCGCCACGCCGGAGAACACGTCGACGAGACCCCCTAGGCCTGACGATCAGGTACTCGATCACCAACCCCTCCTTTCTTGTATCCTATCGTTATACTGTCGTATTGTGTATCGTTGATTTGGACACGGGTAATATAAAAGGAAACCCTATATGTTTGCATGTATATTAAATGGTAATTAATTAGACTAGATAGTAATTAATAATTAGTAATCACCCCAAGGATATGAGACTGTCATCAAGGACTAATATTTCACCTGAACACCTGGACATAAACCAAGTATGTTTGGACAAGGAAACCAAGGACGTGTTCGTACAAATCAGAAATAGTTGGTAACCCCGTTAACTTTAATAAATTACTGTCTCAAGGCGCACGCTAACCGAGGACAGAATACGTGTACACCCTAGCTACGTGCACACGTGACGCTGTATTCGATCAGCCGTGAACTTGCGACAGTATCCAGGAGTAGCGTCGTAATCGTGTGTATATATATTGCTTAGTTTTTGATGCTAGATTGTTATACTATATTCTGTGTTTAGGGTCATTGGATCAACTAGGAGACACTGCAGGAACCGGCTATTGGCATTCACAGCTTCAGGACCCAGGCAAGATACCTTGCTATAATTACTATCTAATTTAAATTATGCATATGTTGTATTGTATCCTTTTTATTTTTATTTTATACAACTGTGCGCGTCCGAGATTGACTCGGGTGCATTCGACGGATACGTCGATGATTAGTATACTCGACCTAGTCATTAGTAGACTCACCCATTGGAGGATATTCTGATATCTTCCGTGACCTGACACTCTTACACGTTTTACTGTGACAAATTTATATTGGGATGTGAGTTCGCGTACTCGACTAGCTATCAGTGCGTGTGACTTACATCACGGTTAGTACGTAATTCAGGTTTATATTTTATATTAGTAGAGACTTGGCATATAGATATGTGGTACGCACGTCGAGTATTCGACTTGTGTATCTACATTGGGCGGGAAGGACATTAGTAGGCGTATGGGTTACACCCATTGGAGTCCGTACTATCCAGAGGAGCCACGGATCCAATGACTTCCCTTTACATTGCTGCCACATTCTTCGGAGCGATATGGACGATATATTGTACTGCTGCCACGTTCTTCGGAGCGATATGGACGATATACTGTACTGCTACCACGCTCTTCGGGGTATTGGATGTTATGCCTACGCCTACCCATACGTACCAAAGTTGTCCTCACATTGCATTCACTTAGATGGTTAGCACACCCTTTATTGTATTTATTTTATTCAGTATCTATATTTGGCATGTTTCTATGTATCTTGTTACGTCCCTCTGAGGACCTGGTACTGTTCCAGATTTGGACGAGGCATATTACCCCATAGTGTGCGGCCCAGGACTGCAGACGAGGTTTGCTACCACAGAGGAGCTAGAGGTACTACCGTCAGAGTTTCTGTGATCACTTGTAGGTCTTCTGCCTAGGATTGGGAGCATCATTATCTAGTCAGCCGATGCCCTAGTCAGCACTATTTTATCTATCATTTCAGTATTTTATTTTATCATAGTAGTGGGTTTGTTCCCACCTGACATTCTTGGTTGTACTATGATATTTTGAGACTGGCATTTATCTCTCAGCAGTTTATTTAGTACTTCTTGTTGTTTATATTGTGGATGAGATTAGATTACCTGTTGATGATTGATATTGGACTTGTTAGTCATTTAGGACAGCGTAGCACACTTGGTTGGATCCATTAAATTGGGATATCCTCGGAGACGTGACAGCTGGCTATTGCAACGTGACCTGGTCCCCTGTACTTTTGGGACTGGGGTGTGATATGGTTTTAGTGGCGGCCCATGCAGGTCTGACTTTATCGTTGAGGTATGGTAACATGTCCAGCGAGCCTGCAATAGGATAGAAATTACTAGGTCTCATCCACTCTGATTACGTCTTTGAACTTCCTTCGTGTTACTTCTAAATATCTGCATCCTGTTTACTTGATTCCATACTTTTTTTATTGAAGTCCTATCTCTTGCAGCAAAATGAACTTGCGCAGTGGACGAGGAGCACCCAGTGCCGTGGTGCCAACCGACACTACCCAAAGAGGGGAGGTACCCCAAGGACTACCTGGAGGGCAACCACCGCCACAGGCCCCGCTGATACATTGGCATGCGACTTCTCAGGACGATCCTACCCAGCAGCCCGAGGGACAGACTTCACAAACGATCCCCACACCGCATTTTGAGGGCCAGACTTCAGGAGCTACACCGATGCCGCAGACCGAGAGGCCGACATCTGAGGAGACACCTACCGCACATCCAGAGGTTCCATTACCACCACCTCCACCTTATACACCCCAGATGCCACAGCTAGATGGACAGCCACAGATGCTGCAGTTCTTCCAGACTATGATGCAAGCACAGTGAAATCAGACAGAGACATTGAGACAGAGTTTGATGGCAGTACTAGAGAGGACACCTGTCACAACACCAGTACCAGCACCTCCACCAGCCCGGACAAGTGGCACTGTAAGATGGTTCCGACAGATGGGACCAGATAATTTCTCAGGCAATGAGACTGTAGAGCAGATCTCTGATTGGTTCGCCAATACGGAGATGCTACTAGAGGCTTCATAACTGCACCCAGACCTCTGGATGACCGCAGTGAGGGCCCAACTAAAAGGCAATGCCCATCACTGGTGGAATTCTATTGAGCGCGGTATAAGCAAGAACCAGACTTGGGAACAGTTCTTAGAGCACTTCAACGCGAAGTATTTCCCAACTACAGTTAGGAATGCCCTGTACTCCCAGTTTCTACATCTAGAACAAGGGAATATGACTGTTGACGCATATGACGCGAAGTTTAGCCGTCTCAGTAGATTTGGTGCCGTCCTGATACCCAATGATCTAGAGAAGGCCCAGAGATTCCATCACGGCCTAACCTTCGAGCTACAGAGGTATACCACCGCACAGGCGAGGATTTCTTATGAAGAGGTTCTTTCGAAAAGGAGGGTCCAGGAGGCCATCGACAGAGGAGCAAGACGTTCCAACATGACCACACCAGCCAGAGCCCAGCCCGGAGTAGGAGGACCGATCCGTCGTCCCGGAGCACAGACACAGCAGAGGACAACGCCATACCAGCAAAAGGAGCTTCCGACTTGCAACCACTGTGGAAAGAGAGGACATTATGAGAAGGACTGCAGAAAGAGACTGATGTTTGTGGTGGAAAACGAAAAGAATGAAGTGTATTCAAGACGGGGTTTATACAGGACCCGTGTTCTTTTGTTTACAAACAAACTTGTACAATGTAATCCTATACGAGGATGTGGGAGTACAATTTATTTAATCTGGGTATAAATTGCTATAGGTGTCTGATCTGCAGTCGATCATTTTAGCCCTTGGACCACACGATGATGAAGAAGTGCCGTAGAAGACAGGAAGCAGCCTCGGAGGTTGCAGAAGAGGGTGGGTGCACGATGCCAAGGTCGTCGATCTCTATCCTTTGCCTGAGCTCCGGGTTCCTCTCTCTCTCTCTCTCTCGATCTCCTCTCTCCTTGCTCGATCTTTAATTGTTCGACCACTTCTCTAAGTCTTCAATTGTTCGATCTTTTAATTTTTTGACCTGTTCCTCTGTTGATAGAGGTCTCTATTTATAGAGTTTTAGTGACAGTGACCACTCAGTCGGTGTAAAAACCGAGGAGTGGACAACACAGCACCCTTTTACACGACGGTTAAAGTAACCAATGCCTGTGTATGGATGATCTTTTGAATGAGCGTGTGACGCGGGTCCAACTAAGGGACACAACGCGTACAATTGCTACGAAGATCATGGCATAAAAGCCACGTAGGTAGGTATCCCCCGTGTAAAAGAGGTGGGCGTAAAAGCCGATGTCTGTCACCGTGGCATAGAAGCCAAGTAGGCATAGAAGCCGGGTGGGCGTAGAAGCCCGACGGCATAAAAGCTGGGTGAGCATAGAAGCTGAGGAGGCGTAGAATCCATCTGGGCACAGAAGCTGAACGGGCATAGGCGCCACTGCGTAATGTGCTTAGGGAGGCGTGAAAGCCGAGAGAGCATAGAAGCTGAGGAGGTGTAGAAGCCATCTGGGCACAGAAGCTGAACGGGCATAGACGCCACTGCGTAATGTGCTGAGTGTTGACGTGGACGTCTTTTAGCCGGAATCACGGCTCTCGAAGATATTATCAAATCCCTCGCATTAAATACAGAGATCTGCCATAATCCTGTTCATTAATTGCGAAGGCGTGTTCTGAAGGCCTGCCACCATTCAGGGACGTGCCTCGAGCCATGTGTGGAGAACAGCTTTTGGTATGGCAGTCTGTTTGTCTTCCGCGGGGCGTAGATAATTCTCGTCCGCCTGTATAGAACAAGGCAGTGTATCCCTTTGTATGCGTAAAAGCAGTTTATGCAAAGGGGATGTCACTAAACGACGGTTTGGTGACTCTTTATCAAATCCCTTGCATTAAATACAGAGATCCGCCATCATTCTGTGCATTAAATACAGAGGCGTGTTTTTGAAGGCCCGCAGCCCTTCTGTGCGTCAGTCGTGCCTCGAGAAGACCGTTACTGCCTTGTGTGCCAATCGCAGAGACGTGCCTCGAGCCCTGCGCAAAGTACAGCTTTTGACGTGGCAGGCAGTTTGTCCGCTGTGGAGCATAAACAGCTCACGTCTGCCCATGTAAAACAAGGCAGCATATCCCCTTGTGTATGTAAAAGAAATAGTTTACGTAAGGGAGATGGCGGTAACTGACAGCCTGGGTCGTAGTGCCGTGCCATTATTATAGCCGTCGTCTGGGTAGCCGAGCCGTATCCCTTTGTTTGAAGTTCAGACGTCAGGTTCATTGCAGGGTCTGACAGGTTCGTCTCGAAGAACATGAAGCGTTCCTCGTACGCTTTGAAAGCGGATGTGTTTTTACGTCATAGGGGCAACGAGGCCCTTTGCTTTACGCTTGAGGCGGCCTGGACATACTGCACTTACGCGGATGGTCCTTCTATATTTTATGCTGTCGCTCATCGGAGAAGCTCCGTTTGTACGCTTGGTGGCTCTGGGGGTTTTCTGTTTAAGCTGCCCTGCATCACTGTGCTGCGTATAGATGTCCAGCGTATTTTTCATGCTTCTACAAGACCCCCTTCAAAGCTTTTAAATTCCTCGGAATTTGAAATACTTTGAATGAAGCATGAACCGTTCCTCGTAACTCGAAACGTCTTCTGAATGGAGCACGAAACGGTCAAGAAGAAGTATCTTCTGTGTGAACTCCTGTAATCGACCGCTTTGAGAGCTGTTTGGATATAAGGAAAGTCAGGGATCTGTAGTGTAGATGAGCTGAAAATCCTGAGTTCGTAGCCTTTTGAGCGTAGAAAGCCACCGAGCATGAGATCATGGTTTGGTATCTGCTGACCGTAAAGTCGTAGGTTTGTAGCCTCTCGAGCGTAAAAGCTACCGAGCACAAAGGCATCCGGGCGTAAAACCATAGACTTATAGCTTGCGAACGTAAATCGTAGATCTGTAACTGTCGAGCGTAGAAAGCTCCTTGACGTAGAACCGTAAATTTGTAGCCTGTGAGAAAGAAATCTTCCGAGCATAAGGTCGTGGATC
This sequence comes from Iris macrosiphon, assembly GCA_036927795.1. Lineage (NCBI taxonomy): Eukaryota > Viridiplantae > Streptophyta > Magnoliopsida > Asparagales > Iridaceae > Iris > Iris macrosiphon. The sequence continues at coordinate 13,202,576 of JAYESA010000006.1, forward strand.
TGTCGCCACCGAGCGTAAACTAAACGCCACCGAGCGTAAGACCATAGATTTGTAGCTGCTGAGCGTGAAGTCGTAGGTTTGTAGCCTCTCGAGCATAAAAGCTACTGAGCACAAAGGCATCAGGGCGTAAAACCATAGACTTATAGCATGTGAGCGTAAAACCGTAGATCTGTAGCTGTTGAGTGTAGAAAGCTCCTTAGCGTAGGAACCATGAATCTGCTTTGCACAAAAACTTTTCGAATTTGCTGACTGTCCGCCTTCCCTGAGTAATAGGCTGACGTAGTACAATATCATGTTTTGTTGAGGACATCCCACTAGGGGATCTTTGGTGGACCTATTATTTGTTGCGCACAATAGTGCAAATAATAAGTTCAAAAACAAGCCCTATCAGAGGTAATATGACTCTGTGGGGAAAGCAGAGAGACGTAGTTCAGAGGTAATATGGACATGACCTGACCTTTTCTCTGTTGGGGAAACACTCCATTAGGGATGGAGGTATATATCTGCTCAGAGGTGATATGGACATGGCAGTTTGTGGGCCTAACACCGCTGGCGTACTTAGAGTTAAGTACGGGTGTTAAGTTGATATGACAACCGATATCAGAGGTGATATGGACATGATAGTCGATAGTCAATTTTGGAAAGATTGTTCAGAGGTAATATGAACATGGCAAACTTTTGTAGACTCAACACCACTGGCGTACTTAGAGTTAGGTATGGGTGCTAAGTTGAGATGACAACCGATATCAGAGGTAATATGGACATGATAATCGATAGCCAAAAACTCGAAAAGTTTGTTCAGAGGTAATATGAACATGACAAACTGATGTCTATTGTAGACCTATTACTTGTTGTGCACGTTTAAGTGCAAGTAATAAGTTTAAGACAAGCTCTATCAGAGGTAATATGGACATGATAGGCTTTTGTGGACTTAACACCACTAGCGTACTTAGAGTTAAGTACGGGTGCTAAGTTGAGATGACAACCGATATCAGAGGTAATATGGACATGATAATCGATAGGCAAAACAGGAAAGTTTGTTCAGAGGTAATATGAACATGGCAAACTTTGTGGACTCAACACCACTGGCGTACTTAGAGTTAAGTACGGGTGCTAAGTTGAGATGACAACCGATATCAGAGGTAATATGGACATGATAATCGATAGGCAAAACAGGAAAGTTTGTTCAGAGGTAATATGAACATGGCAAACTTTGTGGACTCAACACCACTGGCGTACTTAGAGTTAAGTACGGGTGCTAAGTTGAGATGACAACCGATATCAGAGGTAATATGGACATGATAATCGATAGCCAAAACAGGAAAGTTTGTTCAGAGGTAATATGAACATGGCAAACTTAGCTGGGGATTTCAGCTCAGAGGTAATATGAACATGGCTGTCTTCCGAAAAATTCACTGTAGAGTGATTTTCTTGAGTGGGGATAGACCTGAAGAATCCACTGGGGAAAATTCAGGGATTCATCATCCGGTATTTTTTTGAGGGAGCAAATTGTCACGTTTAAAGTGAAGCCAATTTGCAGTGATCGTCCCCTCGTTTATAGATGCAAGGTAATGAATTTGGTGTCGATCAACTCATGGATTCTCTTTTTTAGTACATAGCACGCCCTTGTGGGGTGATGAACGTACCGATAAAAGAGACAATAATCTGGGTCATCGACTTTTCCAGCCCTCTCAGGGTATCTGATGTTGGGTAGCTGAAGTTTGTGTCCCTTCATCAATATATTAAAGATTTCGATGATGTCATCTTTATTGAAGGAGAAAGTCCCTTTCTGCTTTCGGGCTCCTGATGCCTGAGTTTTATGGTCTTCTGGGAAGATCGTCATCGTTGCATCATCTTCGGACTCAGAGGGAATTCTACCCCCAGCTTTGGATTCTGCCCTGTTTTGTCGAGGTAGGCTACCCCCAGATATGTCGTGACGTTTGTCCACAGAAGTTGATTTAGAAGGACCTGCCTCTGGTTGTACAGTTTTAGACTCTGAAGGTTTGAAGTTTGAAAGGGGTGCAGTGTATCCCAATCCAAAGCGAGTTTGTTGACAGTAAGGATTACTATGCAACGGCGTCCGTCTGCCTTTTCCATAGTTGAGGCCTTGTTCCAACTTCAAATCATAACCCATGCTCTGTATAATCTTCAGAGCTTGTGGGCTATACCTGTGGATTTGCATTTTGCCACTCTTAGACTCGCAAAATTCTTCTTGTATAATCGGACTGCTCCGTATGCGATCGAAGACTATTGGATGCTGGTCGTCGTGAGTTGGAGGAACAATGAAGGCATCATTTTCATATGGTCCATATGTCGTGATGACATTAGAGGTTGACGCATCTTCCCACACGATCTCTCCCCATTTGAAGCCTAGGGGATTTGGATCCTGCCCACGACTCCTGTCTTTGCGTCTCTGGATCAGATGTGTATGCAGGTTAGGAGGAGTCGCGAAAGGAGAAGACGACGGATTGTTTCTTCTGTTCCCGTCCGTGGGTATGCAGAGGTTGGGCGCCATGGTTCTCGCTGTGCCACCTGTGTACAACCGGTTGGCCGTCTGGGTGGCGGATAACCCCCAGGGAGGGTGCCTCTCCGTAACTTGAGCTTGCTTTACGCCGAGGGACTTCGCCTGGCGTAATTTGGAGATCTGACCAGACTGGCGTAAAGTTGAAGAGGTCTTCAGTCGGCCATCGGCTTCTCGCGTAATCCGGAGGGTATGCAGATCGTTCCTTTGCTGGCGTAAAGGCCGAGAAGTTGAGTACTCTGCCGCTTTCTTTCCCTTGCGGAGATTATAGCGCTCATCTGGTTTTTCGTAGAGGTCAGATGTCGTCTTGCATGTGGAGCGTGACTTGTACTTCTGATTTGGCACTAAGGCATCATCAGAAGTTGTCTGTACCGCGCGTAGCGGGAGACTAGTTTCTGCGCGTAGAGCGCAGTGGATACTCCTGGGTTAGCGTTGAGGCTTTGCCCGAAGTTTTGTCTGTACCGCGCGTAGCGGGAGACTGGTTTCTATGCGTAGAGCACAGTGGATACTTCTGGGTTAGCGTTGAGGCTTTGCCCGAAGTTTTGTCTGTACCGCAAGTAGCGGGAGACTGAATTTTACGTGCGGGGCACGGAGGGAGCGACCTACAACCTCATTGGTCGGAGAGATTGGAGAGATCGAAGAGTCCACAGGAATGGTAGAGGATGTCTTGGGCATCCAGACCTTGCGCAGCTTCCTGTTGTCTTGGACGGAGAGAGGGTGAGAGCTACCCCCGGTTCGAAGCATGTCTTCGTAGGCAGACTGGTCGAATTGGACGACCAGTGTCTTCTTCACGGTTCCTATAGATACCGCATCGTATTGAGCAATTACTTCCTCATCAGAAGAGAAAGATGTCCCCAGCAGAGTCGCCATCTTGTTTGTGGTGGAAAACGAAAAGAATGAAGTGTATTCAAGAGGGGGTTTATACAGGACCCGTGTTCTTTTGTTTACAAACAAACTTGTACAATGTAATCCTATACGAGGATGTGGGAGTACAATTTATTTAATCTGGGTATAAATTGCTATAGGTGTCTGATCTGCAGTCGATCACTTTAGCCCTTGGACCACACGATGATGAAGAAGTGCCGTAGAAGACAGGAAGCAGCCTCGGAGGTTGCAGAAGAGGGTGGGTGCACGATGCCAAGGTCGCCGATCCCTATCCTTTGCCTGAGCTCCGGGTTCCTCTCTCTCTCTCTCTCTCTCTCTCTCTCGATCTCCTCTCTCCTTGCTCGATCTTCAATTGTTCAACCTCTTCTCTAAGTCTTCAATTGTTCGATCTTTCAATTTTTCGACCTGTTCCTCTGTTGATAGAGGTCTCTATTTATAGAGTTTTAGTGACAGTGACCACTCAGTCGGTGTAAAAACCGAGGAGTGGACAACACAGCACCCTTTTACACGACGGTTAAAGTAACCAATGCCTACGTATGGATGATCTTTTGAATGAGCGTGTGACACGGGTCCAACTAAGGGACACAACGCGTACAATTGCTATGAAGATCACGACATAAAAGCCACGTAGGTAGGTATCCCCCGTGTAAAAGAGGTGGGCGTAAAAGCCGATGTCTGTCACCGTGGCATAGAAGCCAAGTAGGCATAGAAGCCGGGTGGGCGTAGAAGCCCGACGGCATAAAAGCTGGGTGAGCATAGAAGCCGAGGAGGCGTAGAAGCCATCTGGGCACAAAAGATGAACGGGCATAGGCGCCACTGCGTAATGTGCTTGGGGAGGCGTGGAAGCCGAGAGAGCATAGAAGCTGAGGAGGCGTAGAAGCCATCTGGGCACAGAAGCTGAACGGGCATAGACGCCACTGCGTAATGTGCTGAGTGTTGACGTGGACGTCTTTTAGCCGGAATCACGGCTCTCGAAGATATTATCAAATCCCCCGCATTAAATGCAGAGATCTGCCATAATCCTGTACATTAATTGTGAAGGCGTGTTCTGAAGGCCTGCCACCGTTCAGGGACGTGCCTCGAGCCATGTGTGGAGAACAGCTTTTGGCGTGGTAGTCTGTTTGTCTTCCGCGGGGCGTAGATGATTCTCGTCCGCCTGTATAGAACAAGGCAGTGTATCCCTTTGTATGCGTAAAAGTAGTTTATGCAAAAGGGATGTCACTAAACGACGGTTTGGTGACTCTTTATCAAATCCCTTGCATTAAATGCAGAGATCCGCCATCATTCTGTGCATTAAATGCATAGGCGTGTTTATTAAGGCCCGCAGCCCTTCTGTGCGTCAGTCGTGCCTCGAGAACACCGTTACCGCCTTGTGTGCCAATCGCAGAGACGTGCCTCGATCCCTGCGCAAAGTGCAGCTTTTGACGTGGCAGGCGGATTGTCCGCTGTGGAGCGTAAACAGCTCACGTCTGCCAGTGTAAAATAAGGCAGCATATCCCCTTGTGTATGTAAAAGAAACAGTTTACGTAAGGGAGATGGCGGTAACTGACAGCCTAGGTCGTAGTGCCGTGCCATCATTATAGCCGTCGTCTGGGTAGCCGAGCCGTATCCCTTTGTCAGAAGTTCAGACGTCAGGTTAATTGCTGGGTCTGACAGGTTCGTCTCGGAGAACACGAAGCGTTCCTCGTACGCTTTGAAAGCGGATGTGTTTTTACGTCATAGGGGCGACGAGGCCCTTTGCTTTACGCTTGAGGCGGCCTGGACATACTGCACTTACGCGGATGGTCCTTCTATATTTCACGCTGTCGCTCATCGGAGAAGCTCCATTTGTACGCTTGGTGGCTCTGGGGGTTTTCTGTTTAAGCTGCCCTGCATCACTGTGCTGCGTATAGATGTCCAGCGTATTTTTCATGCTTCTACAACTGAGGACATGCCTGATTTGTGGATCGAACCAGCACCAAGTCCGAGACTGCCCACAGCGCAGAGAGGCAGCACCGCCGGCAGGACAGAGACCAGCAGCACAAGTTCCGAGGATACTACCCCCGCCAGGAGGTCAACGTCCACCAGCACCTGGAGGATTTCAGAGGGGACCACCTTTGGCCCCGTATGAGGCACAGTTTGATCGAGCCCGACAGCAGACAGGAGGACAGAGGCACGGACAGGCCTTTGTATTAGCAGCTACGGAGGAGGAAACAGAAGGGGAGGCTATCACAGGTACTAATTTAGTTGCATCGTTACCTGCGACTGCATTGTTTGATTCTGGTGCTACGTTATCATTTATATCTAGTAGATTTGTAGCAATGCATAGAGTAGCTACCTCCCCCTTACCTAAGAGTTGGAAGATTCTTACCGGAGGAGGTATCGTGCCGGTTACCAGCACTATCGAAACGTGCTCGGTAGTCGTATGTGGTAGAGAGATGATATCACGATTATTGGTATTACCCATGCCGTACTTTGATGTTGTGCTAGGCATGGACTGGTTAAGCTAGTATAATGCCGTACTGAATTGCAGGAAAGGTAACGTCACTTTTAGACCACCAGATCAACCGGAGTTCGAGTACATGCGAGAGACCGTCGAACAAGGAGTAGGACAAATAGCTGGACCTTACATGGCTATGCAGATGGTACCCCCACCAATAGTTGTAGAATTCGAGGATGTGTTTCCGGAAGAATTGCCAGGCTTACCGCCAGATAGAGACGTAGAGTTCACCATTGAGCTAGTACCCGGAGCAGCACCGGTATCTTCTAATGTGTACCGATTGGCGAAGAAGGAGTTAGATGAGCAGAAGCTATAATTGGAGGAGTTGTAGAGCAAGGGATTTATCCGTCCTAGTGCATCACCCTGGGGAGCACCATTATTGTTTGTACCTAAGAAGGATGGAACAGTACGCATGTGCATTGATTATAGAGCCCTTAATGCTTTGACCATCAAGAACAAGTACCTCCTGCCGCGGATTGATAATTTATTCGACCAGTTGATAGGAGCAGTGGTATTCACAAAGATCGACTTGAGATTGGGTTATCATCAAGTGAAGGTGCGAAGAGAAGACATTCAAAAGATAGCATTCAGGACTCATTATGGTCACTACGAGTTCTTAGTGATGCCTTTCGGACTGACGAATGCACCTGCTGTATTTATGAACTTGATGAACAGAGTATTCCACCGATACTTGGACCGGTTCGTGGTAGTCTTCATCGACGACCTCTTAGTGTATTCAAAGAGCCACGAGGAGCACGAAGAGCACTTGAGACTAGTGTTAGAGACGCTGAGGAGAGAGAGGCTTTATGCTAAGCTGAGCAAGTATGAGATTCTCCTAGATCGTGTCGCTTTCCATGGACATGTTATCTCATGAGATGGTATTTCAGTAGATCCGGCGAAGATTTTATCAGTAGAGACATGGCCAACCCCTACCAATGTCTCAGAGGTGAGGAGTTTTCTAGGACTTGCCGGATATTACCGGAGGTTCGTGGAGAACTTCAAGAAGATTACAGAACCGATGACCCGCTTGACCCGTAAGGAGCAGGAGTTCACTTGGATAGAGGAGTGTCATAAGGCATTCGATGAGCTGAAGAAGCGTTTGACTACAGCACCTATCTTGACCATACCATCTGGACCCGGAGGATTCGTGATCTATAGCGATGCATCCGGGAAAGGATTATGATGTGTCTTGATGCAGCATGGAAAGGTTGTGGCTTATGCCTCTAGGCAGTTGAGGACACATGAGAAGAACTATCCCACCCACGACTTGGAGCTTGCAGCAGTAATTTTTGCTTTGAAGCTTTGGAGGCACTACTTATATGGAGAAAGAGTGGAGATATTTACTGATCATAAGAGCCTGAAGTATGTCTACACCCAGAAGGACCTTAATCAGAGACAGAGACGTTGGCTCGAGGTGATGACATACTTTGAGATCGAGCTACAGTATCACCCAGGAAAGGCCAACGTAGTAGCTGACGCGTTGAGCAGAAGACCCATAGCATTTTTCTTGACTACACAGCAACATCTGTTGAGAGATCTAGAGCAGATGGGTATAGAGGTTGTTATGCCCGGAATAGACGGACAGTTGTCGAGTTTTCAGTTGCAATCAACATTAGTGGAGAGAATCAAGGCTGCTTTGCCGCCAGATGCCAGATTTCAGAGGCTTAGACAGAGGACAGAGGCTGGATTACAGACAAGACTGCGTATACATGAAGATGGAACCTTGAGATGTGGAGATCGTCTTTATATTCCAAATGGAGAACTTCGGCAGGAGTTGATGATAGAGGCACATAGTTCGACCTACTCTATTCATCCAGGAGGCACGAAGATGTACAGGAACTTGAGAAAGTACTACTGGTGGCATGGGATAAATAGTGAGAGAGCATGCTTTGTAGCGAAGTGCCTGGTGTATCAGCAAGTCAAGGCTGAGCATCAGAGATATGCAGGATTGCTTCAACCGCTCCCTATACCGGAGTGGAAATGGGAGCATATCACTATGGACTTTGTTACGGGATTTCTGAGGAGTCCTAATGGTCGCAATGCAGTATGGGTAATTGTAGATAGACTCACCAAATCCGTACACTTTTTACCCTTCAGAGTTGGGCAATCGACGGAGCTCTTAGCAGATATGTACATGAGGGAGATTGTTCGTCTACATGGAGTGCCAGTTAGCATCGTGTCTGACAGGAATACGAGATTTATATCTTACTTTTGGCAGAGTATGCAAGAGAGCCTCGGTACCCGCCTAAAGCTTAGCACATCGTATCACCCACAGACAGATGGCCAGTCAGAGCGAACCATTCATACCTTGGAAGATATGTTAAGAGTGTGCATGCTAGATTTCGGAGGATCATGGGAGGACCACTTGCACTTGGTCGAGTTTTCCTACAACAACAGCTATCAAGCGAGCATCCAAATGGCTCCCTATGAAGCATTATATGGAAGGAAGTATCGTTCCCCAGTATGCTGGAGCGATATAGGCGAGAGACAGATTCTCAGACCAGAGTTGGTTGTTCGTACAGTAGAGAAGGTGAAGAAGATCCAAGGGCATCTACGAGCAGCACAGGACAGGCAGAAGCACTGGGCGAATGCGCATCGACGACCCCTAGAGTTCCAGGTTGGAGATCACGTGTTTCTAAAGATCTCACCTACTCGAGGGACTATCAGATTTGGAGGCAGAGGAAAGCTGAGTCCGAGGTACATCGGACCATTCGACGTGTTAGAACGCGTCGTAGAGGTTGCTTACAAATTAGCCTTGCCGCAGACTTTGGAAGAAGTCCATGACGTTTTCCATGTATCTCAGCTGGGGAGGTACATACCAGATCCGAGTCATGTACTTGACCATTCCGAGATCACAGTCGGCCCGAGTTTATCCTACCAAGAGGAGCCGGTTGAGATCCTGGACAGGAGCGAGAAGGTATTGCGAGGTCAGACTATCCCCCTAGTCCGCGTCGCATGGAGTCATCATGCACCAGGCGAGTCGACCTGGGAACGTGAGGTGGATATCCGACAGCGCTATCCCCGTCTCTTCGAATGCATAGGTATGTAGTAGTTTTAAATTCAGTCTGTAGTTTCTTACCATGCGTATGTTTTAATTTTGAGGACGAAATGCTCTAATGAGGGTAGATTGTAAACCCCCTCGACCAATTTAGGGTTTATTTTGAATTAAAGCAAGAGACTAGGGTTTATTTGAATCTAATTAGAATTAACGTGCGATAATTATAAGTACCCCTCTAACCATTGTGTAATCTTAGATACCGTCATCTCGTCGCATCTGAGCTACGCGATATTCGGTTAAAAAGGACGGCTAGCGCACTGCATTTAACCTATTTAAAGTGAGGCCAATTTTACCTCAAGCTGAACTCAACCTAGCCCACATACACTCTTTCACATGGACCAGTCCCACCCCATTAAGGCAGGATAGGCCCAAATCCCGAGGCCAGCCCACAAACTCCATCACCATATAAATATACATTCTTCTCATTAGAAACCCTAAAAACCCTTTCTCTTCATTGCCTTGAGGAAACCCTAGCCGAACTATTCAAAACCGAGCCCTCACCCCTCCGACTTCACAACCACCCCACCACCACCTAAAGACGCCACTCCCACTGCCCGAACGCCGCCTGACACCGCCAACACTGCCCCTCCACGACCGAACCACCCTGCCAACCGCCTGCAACTGCGGGCACCGGCGGCAACCATCCACCACCATCACCATCCTTACACCCTGCCAAACCCGACCCCGAACGGCTCCCAGACGGACCACCGCCTCCAGCATCACCAGCCACCGCCGCCAGTCCGACCAGCACCGCTTCCCCTCCATCCTAGCGCCGCCCCCGCGGCTGCAGACCGTCGCTGCAGCTGCTGCGACTACTGCAGTGCTGCGCTGTCGCTGCCGTCTTGCCGCCGTGCGACATCGGAGCTCCGCCACGTCGGAGAACACGTCGACGAGACCCCCTAGTTCTGACGATCAGGTACTCGATCACCAACCCCTCTTTCCTTGTATCCTATCGTTATACCGTCGTGTCGTGTATCGTTGATTTGGACACGGGTAATATAAAAGGAAACCCTATATGTTTGCATGTATATTAGATGGTAACTAATTAGACTAGATAGTAATTAATAATTAGTAATCACCCCAAGGATATAAGACTGTAATCAAGGACTAATATTTCACCTGAACACTTGGACATAAACCAAGTATGTTTGGACAAGAAAACCAAGGACGTATTCGTACAAATCAGAAATAGTTGGTAAACCCCTTAACTTTAGTAAATTACTGTCTCAAGGCGCACGCTAACCGAGGACAGAATACGTGTACACCCAAGCTAGGTGCACACGTAACGCTGTATTCGATCAGCCGTAAACTTGCGACAGTATCCAGGAGTAGAGTCATAATCGTGTGTATATATATTGCTTAGTGTCTGATGCTAGATTTCTATACTATATTCTGTGTTTAGGGTCATTGGATCAGCCAGGAGACACTGCAGGAACCGGCTATTCGCATTCACAGCTTCAGGACCCAGGCAAGATACCTTGCCATAATTACTGTCTAATTTAAATTATGCATATGTTATATTGTATCCTTGTTATTTTTATTTTATACAACTGTGCGCGTCCGAGATTAACTCGGGTGCATTCGACGGATACGTCGATGATTAGTATACTCGACCAAGTCATTAGTAGACTCGCCCATTGGAGGATATTCTGATATCTTCCGTGACCTGACACTCTTACACGTTTCACTGTGACAAATTCATATTGGGATGTGAGTTTGCGTACTCGACTAGCTATTAGTGCGTGTGACTTACATCACGGTTAGTACGTAATTCAGGTTTATATTTTATGTTAGTAGAGACTTGGCATTTAGATACGTGGTACGCACGTCAAGTATTCGACTTGTGTATCTACATTGGGCGGGGAGGACATTAGTTGGCATATGGGATACACCCATTGGAGTCCGTAGTATCCAGAGGAGCCACGGATCCAATGACTTTCCTTTACACTGCTGCCACGTTCTTCGGAGCGATATGGACGATATACTGTACTGCTGCCATGTTCTTCGGAGCGATATGGACGATATACTATACTGCTGCCACGCTCTTCGAGGTGTTGAACGTTATGCCTACGCCTACCCATACATACCAAAGTTGTCCTCACATTGCATTCACATAGATGGTTAGTACACCCTTTATTGTATTTATTTTATTCAGTATCTATATATGGCATGTTTCTATGTATCTTGTTACGTCCCTCTGAGGACCTGGTACCCTTCCATATTTGGATGAGGCATATTACCCCACAGTGTACGGACCAGGACATGAGATGAGGTTTGCTACCGCAAAGGAGCTAGAGGTACTACCGTCAGAGTTTCCGTGATCACTTGTAGGTCTTCTGCCTAGGATTGGGAGAATCATTATCTAGTCAGCCGATGCCCTAGTCAGCACTATTTTATCTATCATTTCAGTATTTTATTTCGTCATAGTAATGTGTTTGTTCCCACCTGACATTCTTGGTTGTACTATGATATTTTGAGACTGGCGTTTATATCTCAGCAGTTTATTTAGTACTTTTTGCTGTTTATATTGTGGATGAGATTAGATTACCTGTTGATGATTGATATTGGACTTGTTAGTCATTTAGGACATCGTAGCACTCTTCGTTGGATCCATTAAATTGGGGTATCCTCGAAGACGTGACAGCTGGCTATTGCCACGTGACATGGTCCCGCGTACTTTTGGTTAGCTGGTTTACCGCTACCGATCCTGAGTTTCTCAGGGACTGAAAAGCATATAGATAGTTCATCGTGTTGGCTTGATAAAGGATAGTTCCTAGATGGTGCATTGTTCCTAGAGTCTTTGAGTATAGCTCACGATACAGCGCACACCCTGATAGTAGAACAATTAGCTTGCCTTGTATGCTTGAATGAATCAAACATGAACTCTGTTTTTAAAGATGTTTCCAAAAGAAGTAATATGACTCCGTTCTTGTGCTGCATGTAACGAACATAGGTAAAACTAGAAAGATCACTAGTAATATAATATTTTATCACATGATTACTTAGTGTTGGTTTTAGTGAATGTTGTTTATGTTCAGTTGTTTATACTCACTAGTACTTTCTAAGAGCTGACCCACCAACAGTTTGCTTTTTACAGGTGCTGGATCGTCCGAGGAAGCGATCGGCGTGCCTCATCCCCAAGACCCAGAAATCTGGTTTCGATTGCCTTGAGCTGCTTTCGTATAGAGGGGCATAATGTATGGAACGATGCCATTGTATTCAGAGAACCATGTGCCTCAATTTGCCCCATATACTCAGACGGATAATTGCTTGCAACAATTTTCCTTCTCTGCTTACTCTATGCGATGATAGCAAAACTTTAACGATGTTGCCTTGTGCGGGCGTAACCCCAGGCTCGCACGGTATCACATCCCGGTACCAAAAGACTATATGCCCCGCGGGAGCACCGAGCGGTGATTCGCGTCCGACGGGGGCGTTGGTTGGGAGACCTTCGGGATCGGGGCATGACATAATAGTATTAGAGCGATTCGATCCTTTGCCTATTCTGTTGCTACGACTCTGAGATGTGCTCGATATTGTATTGCAATAGAGCGTTCCATACAATAAGTCCATAGATATTCTCAAAGTTATACAAAAGTTTTCTGGATTTGATTTGTTGCTTAGGAGTTGTGCTTTCGTGCTTATGTTTTGCTATAGTTTTCGATTGAGGATGCCGAGGGATGAGGACTATCGCTTCTCGGGATATCGAAAGGTTTCTCCTTGAAGTTTTGAGGAAGAAACTTTTTTTTTGTGGGTAAGTATGTAGTGCCTCGCTCCGCGTCGGCACTATATACAAGAGATATCGATTTGCTGACTCAAAAAAGATATCAACCTTAAGAGCTCCTTGTTGAAAAAGGAGATGACTGATCAAGGTGAGTGGGCAGAACTGTATTCTCTGATTCTTGCACGACTTAATAATGAATCTGAGTATTTGAATGCTTATTTGCTTAAGAAGATAGTTTCATAAGAGAATGATAGAACCTGCCTTGCATGGTTAATAAGAGAACTCACATAGCTTGTCTTTGAAACGAACATGTCTGCTTAACTAAGAGAACTTGAAACGCTTGTCTGAGAGTAAGAGATTGCTTGGTCGTGTTTCACTATCGCTTGTGTTTCGAGAGAACCATATCGTGCTTGAACTTGTTCAGAGAAGGTGGCTAGTCCGCACAGAGATATATGGTCTGCTGGTTCATCTCGTCTATATCCTAGAGTTTATCTGATAGTGTTTCATGCATCCGCATCGATCGGACAATGGTTATTGGTGAAGAGCTAAACCTTGGTCACGGCTACTACAGAGATAGTGAAGAGCAACCATGAGTCACAGCTGCTAATAGCATCAGATAAATGTATCATTGGTTAGCTGGATTACCGCTACCGATCCTGAGTTTCTCGGGGACCAAAAAGCATATAGATAGTTCATCGTGTTGGCTTGATAGAGGATAGTTCCTAGATGGTGCATTGTACCTAGAGTCTTTGAGTATATAGCTCACGAGACACGTTGTGCACACCCTGATACTAGAACAATCGGCTTGTCTTGTGTGCTTGAATGAATCAAACATGAACTCTGTTTTTAAAGATGTTTCCAAAAGAAGTTATATGACTCCGTTCGTGTGCTGCATGTAACGAACATAGGTAAAACTAGAAAGATCTCTAGTAATGTAATATTTTATCACATGATTACTTAGTGTTGGTTTTAGTGAATGTTGCTTCTGTTCAGTTGTTTATACTCACCAGTACTTTCTAAGTGCTGACCCACCAACAGTTTGCTTGTTCGCAGGTGCTGGATCGTCCGAGGAAGCGATAGGCGTGCCTCATCCCCAAGACCCGAAAATCTGGTTTCGATTGCCTTGAGCTGCTTTCGTATAGAGGGGCATGATGTATGGAACGATGCCATTGTATTCAAAGAAACATGTGCCTCGATTTTTTCCGTATACTCAGATGGTTAAATGCTTGCAACAATGTCCCTCTGCTGCTTACTCGATGCGATGATAGCCAAACTTTAACGATGTTGCCTTGTGCGGACGTAACCCCAGGCTCGTACGGCATCACGTCCCGGTAGCAAATGATTATACGCCCCGCGGGAGCGCCGAGACGCGGTGATTCGCGTCTGGCGGGGACGTTGGTCGGAAGACCTTTGGGATCGGGGCGTGACACATATACTACCGCCGGACAGTTTGGAGACCCAAACCCTAATTTTATATATTACATTAGACTCTATTACTAATTAATCCTATATTTTTTGCTATTGAAATCTAATTAACATAAAAAAAATTTAGAATTTCTATATGTAGTAGCTAGGGTGGCCCTCTCACATGCTTCCTTTATCAATCGACAATGGAGTAAGTCATATATATAGATATTGAATATATATACCTTGAGTATGAGGGCATCTGCTGGAGGGATGTGCTGGAACATGTCTCCCTTCACATACTCGACCTTCTCGTTCTTCTCCAAAGCATCAATCATATGAGGCAGGTCCAGAACGGAGCACTTCACGTCCGGGAACGCCTCCGTGATCGCGAAGGCCATCGTTCCTGTCCCCCCCGCCACCTCCACCAAGGCCCTTACCCCTCGGAACATCTCCCCGCAGTGCTCGATAACGGCTCTAGTAATCGTAATAGACTCGGTTCTCAAGCCTTCCCTTATCAGCCTGCCGAACCCGGGCATGGTCCGCGTCGCCTCCCAGATGAACACCTTGTGCGCCATCTCGAAGGCAGTCGACGGCTCCTCGCTCCTGAACCACGCGCTCGCCGACTGCCATCTCGATGAACGGAGCAATGGAAGCTCCCATCTCGTTTATGAGCGGAAGGGAGTTGGATGTTATTGCGTAGGCGTCTTCGTTCGATTCGGTAGCGGCGGTTATGGTGAAGAAGCCGGAGTGGGTTAGGAGCGCCATGAAGCGTCCGAAGCTTGGGATTCTTACGGGAGGGATGGAGAGCTTGGCTGCCAACTCCGAGAGAGGGATGGGCTTGCCGTGGCTGTGGACTGCGTCGGCGATGCCGAGCTCGACTGCGCATTTGAGGGACAGGGAGTTGATGAAGCTGAAGATGTGGAGCCACAGATGTGACTGAGCTTCGAGTAGCTCTTTGGAGCTTGCTCCTTCGACTGATGATGCCATTGTTGCAGAAAAATTGTGGATGATGGTCTGTGTTGATCTAGTGTCCTTTAAGTAGAGGTTTGGTGATAGAGACCAGTAGAGGTTTGGTGATAGAGACCGGTGTAGCGAGGGAGTATTAAAATATAGCTCGTGCTACTTGCTTATTATTTTTCTATTCAGGCGGGTGAATTGGAATAACTTCTATATGTATTATTTGTTCAAATATACTAGTTAAATAATTGACAAGGATATCCTATCTTAAGATATTTACTAAAAGCAAAAGTTACAAGGACTTATATTTTTTTTATTTCAAAATTTGTTATCCAATAAATTTTTACTAAGGGCTGCCATCCTTCTCCCGTCTCATTCTCCAAAGCCGTATCACTAAATTCCTTCAACACTACTAGAATAAGCGGGATTAGCGACGTTTTTTAGCGACGTCAAAGGAAAACGTCGGTAATAAAATATAAATTAGCGACTCCATGTAAAAACGTCACTAGACGTCGCTAATTGGCGACATTTAGCGACGTTTAGCGACTTTTATTCATTTTTAAAAGATTAGTCGCTATAAGTTCAATTAAGGTCGCTAAACGTCGCTAATATGTTTCATTTAGCGACGTTTAGCGACGTATTTAGCGACGTATCTCTTTTAGACAATTAGCGATGTCAATAGCGAACTTAAAGACATCGCTAACTTAGCGACATTTTTATTGGCGTCGCTAAAACGTCACTAAATTTTATTCATTTAGGGCTGATTCCCCCTATTTCTTTCGATCTCTCCCTCTCCCTCTACCAAATTTCAAACCCGAACCTCCTTCCTCCCTCCGGCGACCCCCTCCGGCTCGTCCTTCCTCCCTCCGGTGACCCCCCTCCGGCCGCGTCCTCCCCCTCCGGCTCCCCTCCTCCCTCCGGCGTCCCATCCTCCCTTCCGACGACCCCCCTCCGGCCGCGTCCTCCCCCCTCCGCCTTCAGCTCCTCCTTCCTCCGGCTCCCCTTCTCCCTCCGGCGTCCTTCCTCCGGCTCCCCTCCTCGGTGAGCTCCTCTCTCTGTCTCCTTTCTCTGTCTCTCTCTTTCTCTCTAACACAGACACGACACAACACGATATAACACGACACAACACGACAAGACATGACACAAACTAACCCTAACTCGAACACACACACACACACACGCACGCGGACACACATTAACCCTAACTTGAATTGAAGCTGGTACACTCGAATTGAAGCTGGTACACGACACGACACGATAAGCTATATTGTTGCTGTCCCTTTTGAACTACAGTCATAACCTTGACCAACTCTTTGAGGTCAGATTTAGGGAGATTTAACCAAAATGGATCCATGATCCTGTTGATATCAATAGCACTGGTTTAGATGAGAAGAAACAACACACAACCAACTTTATAGTAATTTTGTTTACAGAGGAGACCATTGCTGGTGCTGGTAGAACACTCGCTGGTTGCTTCCTTTGTGTCGTACGCCTTGGATGTAACATTGATCTTCAATGTGGTCTCCATTATGTGAGAGTTCATGTTTATGATGCCGATGTAGTAGCTGTCGTCCTCGTCGATCTCGTAATTTGCCTCCTCCTTGCTAGTACTTGTAAAACCCTATATTTTTAAATATTATTTAATTAATTAGTTATTGAATTTATCTATATTATTTCGTAGTTAATTAGATAATATATATTGTTGATGTAAGTACCTAGATAATTAATCATTTAGAATTTTTGTACAAAATCTATTATTTTTATTTTAGGAATCTTGTGGAGGAGTGATAGAATTTTTAGAATTTATTTTGGGTACGAATGTATTTTTTTTATATACCTCAAATATATGTGCAAATTAATAAATAGCGTAATAATACGATAATAGTAATAAATAATAGTTATAATAATATACTAATAATAATAATTGTTATTTGTATTTATAATGATAATAATAATAGTGTAATAATAATAATTATAGTAATAATAGTAATATATAGAAATAAAGAGAAAAATAAAATAAAATAAAAGAAATCAAAACTTTTCTAAACCCAAAACCCATCTCCTAAAAGTAAACCCACAGTAGATATTCCCTAAAACCACTGCTAGTACTAAAACTGCAACCCGAGCAGCAAGCCGTGCGGCCCAGGTCTCCCCTCACCCGCAGATCACCCGCTCCCCTCTCCCTCGATCTCTATATAAATATGATTGGATTGAAACCCTAACCCTAAGTTCCACCTCGACCCTGCGGCCGCGTCGACCCAGAGCCACTGTCGTTGTTCGCCGGAGAACCATGTCCGCCGCGCACGCCCGCGTCAACCGCAACGCCGCGACAGGAAATTCACAGCAACTTACTCCTGTTCACGCCTCGATTCCCGTGCCATCGCTCGACCAAATTTGATCCCGTCTTCACCAGTATGTTCACGACCTATCCCTCTTCCAACTCTGTGTATTAGTTTACTTCGAACAACGCGTAACCCTAGGTGAAAACCGAGACCAAGTTGAAGAAAAACGACAACTTTTAATCTCAGAAAAACTGCGGTAACCACCCATATTTATGGACTCGTATCTCCCACCACAGAGATCCAAACCTAGAAATTCCTTTTGCTATGTGAAGACCACCTAATCTAGATTATTTTGTGTCAATTACATTATTTTATTTGGTATTATATGCAGAATTAAATTAGGTTGAAAATCCAGAAAAACCAGTTTTTAAAATGATAAAAACTTATGATACGGTCAGCCAAACGAGACATCCCCGTCGCGTACCAATTGCACCGAAAGGCGCGTATGGTCTGTCCAGAAATATGGGCTTTCGCGAAAACTGATTTGGACGCGTGTGCGCATCGAAATCAACCCGTATCCGCAAATAGTTCCTGTATCGCGACTTTTGTAAAATACTGCACCATTTAGTGTACACTCGTCAGAACGCGACAAATCGTGCCATTGGATTCGTGGTATCACGCTGGTCCTGTGATCCAAGTTTTACGCGATTCTAAAATAGTTGACCAAGCCGCCTATTTGCGGGCCCTACGGTTGACTTTTTGGGCGAATTTCTGAGGCCGTAGTTTCTGATCCTGTGTGCTTGACTCCTGGACGTTACACTTTGCAGCTCCCTTGCTTGGCAAGATACCTTGCCAAATTGCTTAGAGTACTTTTCTTGCTTATTATATTCTGTATATTCATTGCATGTGTATTTTTTCAGTCATAAGTATATGCTATATATATATATATATATATATATATATATATATATATATATATATATGTTGACACACACTTGACACATAGTATCATGGGAGGGGAGGACAATCAGTAGGCGTATGAGCTATAACCACTCTGATAAACCGTAGTAACTAGCACGCACTATGGTAGTCGTGTCCGATGGTCGCTACCCCCGCGGTATATCGGTCGATGGTGTCACGATGGTCGCTACCCCCGCGGTATGTCGGCTGATGATGTTCCTGACGTGTGTGTGATTTGTGAGATTAGATAGAGTAGCCTATCCATGCCCATACGTTGAAAAATTGTCCTTATTATGCATTCATATAGATTGTATTGTACAGCGTACTTATATATTTTTCGCCTATATTGCATGTTTTCTGTATTCAAATTGGCATTCTTCTATGTATCTTGTTACGTCCCTCTGAGGACCTGGTCCCTTTCCAGGTGTAGATGTTAATGACTATTCGCAGGAGCACGGATCATGACTTACTACTTATCTCTTCCGATGAGGTCTTACCTTCTGAGCATCTTTGATTATCTCTAGCGATGGATCGCTTCGTTGATGCCTTTATATCATCATCTTATTTCATATTGGAGATTTACCTTTCTCCCTCATTTTAGTATTGATATAGTCATTGGTAGTGGATTTGTCTCCACCCGACGATTATTTTGGATCATTCAGACTCTTTATTCTAGTTTAGTTTTTTTTTTTTATGACTTGTTGTGTGGATGAGATTAGTATTTCTGTGACTTGTGACTATATATATACCACATGTGAGTTAATATTCATATTACAGCGTACGTATGTATTATGGTATCCATATATTGGAGTTGCCATATACATACGGCTGGCATGCTTATGTGTTCATAGTCCTATGTATTTTGGGACTGGGACGTGACATATTTTTGTGGTAGCCCATGCAGGTCGAGAGCATATTGTCTCGGTTACGTTACTGTACCGAGCAAGCCTGCGCATAGGATTAGAATATAGGATCTCATCCACTTAATTATCACCTCCCTTGATTTTGTTCCGCATTCTTATTTGATTGCTTGCATTGCATCTTGCTTGATCCCTTCTCAATGTCAATCTTCTCTTATCTTTTGTGCTTGATAGGGGTTAGGAAGGTGCCTTGTACCAGGTATATACACTCTAGTATTCAATAGTACTATTAGTTAAATCTTTGTAAGTTTGGTAGTATGCCTCATAACCTAGTATCACATGATCCTTTTTACCCATTAATGAAGTATAATTGAATGATACCAACTATAGGCTTGCATAAGAAGATAGTGTTTATCTAGACTATATAACTTTAGTGTTTATCTGGATTGTAGAACTAAGAGGCCATACCCCTATTTGGTCGACTAGAGACTTAGACAAGGAGTTATTATGGAAACTGTAGAGGCACAACCTCGATCTTCTTGGTTAACTTAAATTGTTCTGTATCTTCCTCCATCATAATCAAGTGTACTCATATTTTTACTACCTCGACTTATTCTGCTATTATAGCCTAGTTTTCCAAGCTTATTCTTTTATTGAGCTTGTTCATGACATATGTATTATTGGGGGCCCACACTAATACATTATCTAAATCAGAATCGGTGCATTATGGTCTGATCAACCTTAGTGCGCTTGGTTCGATCTTAGTATCACTACTTTATGTGGATTGAGATATAGTTGACTCAACTTGTTAGACGAATATACTTGCCATTTAGACATGTCCGAGCATATCTTATCGGTTACATCACTATACTGATATGAGCATGTGAATAGGGATTTACCCAAAATAAGATTTCAATCCACAACTGCCTTGGCAACTCCCTTTCAAATTCTCTAATCCCTTTTAATCCCGTACTTGTATTCTATCACATCCTCCTTGAATTCTTTATTGTTGTTTTTCGTCTTCCTCTATTTCGGAAAGACGAACGTTCGTGCTTAGTATAAGTTTGATACACGGAGAGTACTAGATATACCCCATAGGCCAAGCACTCATGATGACAAATAAGGAAGCGCAGGCACAGGAAGTCGTAGATATAGGTATAACCTTAGTTATATGTTTCATTTCATACTCATGACCCCATTGTGACACGAGATCTTAGGTGCATAGTAGACGTAGAAATATATATAAGGTAGTTTAGCAGTTATGAGGATATGTTGATATCCTAACTAGATGGCATATTCACGAAGCTAATGGATGACATGCGTAGCAGTAGTAGTATTCTCTTTCTATCACCATCTCGCCCCTTGGGGTGGCTCATCTTCTCTTCTATATCCATTCTTTATCTCGTGCTTAACTCTTCCTATCATAGTCGTATCCTTTCGTGCCATTATGAATTGTTTGAATTACTTCAGCCTCACCCTTATTTGGTTAGTTAAAACATAAATGTATTAGTAATGATTAACAACTAAAGGATGAGTTAATAATAATAACCCTTATGTATATGCACTATAACAAATATCTGTATCCTCTTATTATTAAAAAAAAATGTATAGCATCCCCTAGTCTAGTAGGAATTAGTTGGATTGTTGAAATAGTTTATACTTCTAATAGTTTATGAAGGTAGTCAAGACCTTAAGTGTTGACCTAAAACTTAGACTAAGCTTAGGAAAGAATTGAAGGCACTTGTTACGAACTGATGACTATGACAAATAGCTGGCGAAGTAGCGATAGCTGCAGCTAGACCGTTATAGTAGAGTATTCGAAGTATTTGTAGACATACTGGTCAGGTGGCGTGGCAGTATTAGACTATGATACTTGACGGTTACGGGAAAAAATCATAGTTATGAGATTCCAGACAGGTATCCCAAGATTCTCGACCCAATGAATATATTTTTCCTACAACCTAGACAATAGCTCAAGAGACTTTGACTACTAGTAGAATTCTTGTAAGTTGGGTAGTATAGATGAGTTAGAAATAGAATGGTGTATGGACAATAAATGAGGAAGTGTTAGAATGGGTGACCATGACTTTTAGGAAGCACTGCTAGATAGCAATAAAGTGTAATAGCTATAGTGATTATTGTGAATATGGGTTAGTGTCA
Source organism: Iris macrosiphon (assembly GCA_036927795.1). Classification (NCBI taxonomy): domain Eukaryota; kingdom Viridiplantae; phylum Streptophyta; class Magnoliopsida; order Asparagales; family Iridaceae; genus Iris; species Iris macrosiphon. Next base: position 13,223,869 of record JAYESA010000006.1, read on the forward strand.
ATTTCGAGGACAAAATTTTTGTAAGTTGGGTAGAATGTAAAATCCCATATTTTTAAATATTATTTAACTAATTAGTTATTGAATTTATCTATATTATTTTGTAGTTACTTAGATAATATATATTGTTGATGTAAGTACCTAGATAATAATCATTTAGAATTATTGTACAAAATCTATTATTTTTACTTTAGGAATCTTGTGGAGGAGTGATAGAATTTTTAGAATTTAATTTGGGTACGAATGTATTTTTTTATATACCTCAAATATATGTGCAAATAAAGAAATTGCATAATAATACGATAATAGTAATAAATAATAGTTATAATAATATACTAATAATAATAAGTGTTATTTGTATTTATAATGATAATAATAATAATAATAATAATAGTGTAATAATAATAATTATAGTATTAATAGTAAAAAATAGAAATGAAGAGAAAAATAAAATAAAATAAAATAAAATAAAATAAAATAAAATAAATCAAAACTTTTCTAAACCCAAAACCCATCTTCTAAAACTAAACCCACAATAGATATTCCCTAAAACCGCTGCTAATACTAAAACCCCAACCCGAGCAGTAAGCCGCGCGGCCCAGGTCTCCCCTCACCGGCAGATCACCCGCTCCCCTCTCCCTCGATCTCTATATATATATATGATTGGATTGAAACCCTAACCCTAAGTTCCCCCTCGACCCTGTGGCTGCGCCGAACCCAGAGCCACCGCCGTTGTTCGTCGGAGAACCACGTCCGCCGTGCACGCCCGCGTCAACCGCAACGCCGCGATAGGAAATTCACAGCAACTTACCCCTGTTTACGCCTCGATTCCCGTGGCTCCTCTGGATACTACGGAGTCCGATGTGTGTATCCCATACGTTTATCAATTGTCCTCCCCGCCCAATGTGGATACACGTGTCGAATAAACGACGTGAGTATCCCGTATCTAGATGCCAAGTCTCATCTAACTAGATTACTCTAATTTACGTGCTAATCCGTGATGCATGTCATACGCACCGATAGCGAGCCGGGTACGCGGACCCTCATCCCAACATGAATTTACCATCGTGATACGTGTACAAGTGTCACGGTCTAGGAAGATATCAGAATATCCTCACAATAGTAGGTGAGTCAGCTAGCAGCTAGGTCAAGTACACTACTCATCGATGCATTCGTCGACTGCACTCGAATCAATCTCGGACGTGCACAGTTATATGTATATTGCAACATTTCATTTAAATTAAACAGTAATCCAGCAAGGTATACTTGCCTGAATCCGGTAGCTGCGAAGTCCAATGTCCTGCTCCTGAAGCCTCGCCTGTACGGTCCAACAATCCTATATATGATATAATAATATCAATATCAGTCACTTACAATATACGACCACGACACACTACTTGCAGAATAAACTGACGTAGGGTCTTGACTGTACATCTAGTGGTCCACGTAGTATATATATTTATATATATAACATATATACATACATGTACACTAATACATATTTAAACATAACAAAAATACGTATGTTTAATAGTACATTTAAATAGCATCAATAAATATTACTTAATAATACACCAACTAATATGCTTAATACCATATATATAATTTAAGCATTTACATATATAATTACATAATACCATATGTATAATTAAATACATACACATATATTTACATATATCTAAATAATAATTTATGTGTATATACACATAATGAAAAATGTACTAATATATAGTATATACTTATATATATATTATACACCCAAAGTATATATATATATATATATTTATATATATATTCATATATTGATTTAATACATAAATATACACACTATAAGCATACCAAATACATAAAGTATATATATATATATATATATATATATATATATATATATATATATATATATATATATATATATATATATATTTATTTATATATATATATATTTATATATTTATATATATATATACACGTATTTATATACACAAAATATATATATTTATATATATACAAAAAATAATAAATACACCAATTAATATATTTATATATATACACAACATATAATAAATATATAACATACCAATATATATTTATATATATACGCGTCATATAATAAATATATAATATGCCAATACATAAAATGTATATTTATATATATACACCAAATATAGATACATACATATATATATATATATATATATATATATATATATATATATATATATATATATATATATATATATATATATATATATATATATATATATATATATATATATATATACATAATAGATTTAATATATACCAAGTATTAAATACTATGTATATACGGACTACATATATATATCTATATTATATATAATATATATCCAGAATACAGTATATATATATAGAATACAGTAATACATAAAAATGTATATTTATATATACACAAAAAATATATATATATATATATATATATATATATATATATATATATACATACACATAATAGATATTAATATATGTAAAGTATTTAAATACAAGTTATAGTATATACTATACATATATATATATCTCTAGTATATATAAAATATAAAAAATACAGTATATATATATACAATATTGTATTTATACAGAAGTATATATATAATAATACTAAAACAGAATACTTTTAATTAGTATTTACACAATGCAATACTAAATACTAGGTATAAATTGCAGTATAAGTATATAAAATATATACCTATATGCAGGTGGGGTTGAGGTGGGTCCGTCGGACGTGTCGTCACCGGCGTGGGTGGCCGGGCGGAGCTCCGGCAGCGCAGGGGGAAGTCGGCAGCAACAGCGGGATTCAGCAGTCCTCGGCACTGCGGGGGCTGTGCCGGCCGGCTGCGGCTTCGACTGGGGGCGAGCCGCGGCGGGGACGGAGGAGACTGGTGGTGGAAGGCGTCGGCGGAGTTTGGCGGCCGGGCGAGCTACGGTGGCGAGCTGGGTGGCGTGCGGGTGGTCGGCTCGAGCTTCGGGGGCGACTGGTTGTAGGTGAGGACGGTGGTGCTGGTGGCGGCTGTAGGCGGAGATGTGGCTGGGGGCGGTTGCTGTAGGTGGGGGATTGGGTGTTGGTCGGAGTAGGGTCGTCGCGGGAGTGGCCGGAGTGGTGTCTGGCCGGAGGAGGGCGGCGGGAAGTCGGGTGAGGGTGGCTGCGGGTTTAGGTGTAGTTGGGAATTTAGGGTTTTAGTTGGGTAGCTTAGGTTTGTGTGTAGTTTTAATGATGTAACATGTTGTATTTGTAGGAGAGAGAGAGGGGGGGCTGCCTTGGGATTAGGGTCGGCTGGGTAGTGGTCTAGGGTTGTGTGAGGGTCTCCACTTGTTGCACATGTGGCTAGGTTTCAATGTATTTGAAATGTAGGGTTAGGATGTGTCCTTCAAAAATGATGTAAAGTACATGAAAATGGAGAAAATTCTTTTGCGGACCGGTCAAAGAATGGGGGTCTCTTCTTCATGTGGTTGGGCCAATGAGAGGTGGGCACCTCATTGCTAATTTGCATAAAAGCCCCTGAACAATTTAAAAATTGCACATAATCTGGAATTGAGGATTTGATGTGATAAAACACCATGTTTGGTATTTTGTAGTGGGCTAGATTGGTGTATGGTGTTTAGTATGAGGCTTGTGGGTGTGTGTGTGGGTTTGGATTGGAGTTGGGTCTAATTTGAGTGAGGTTGGGTCACTACATTAATTAAATTACAATTAATGTACCGGGTGTTCCTAAATTAATTTAATAAATACAGGGAGTCTAAATTGGGTGGGCACAAGCGTCATGGTGTGGTAGGCTTAGAGTATAATAATTTTATGATCGGGGTTGGTCAAAACGGGTTTAGGTTGGGTCTTAATTTCGATTGGAACGGACAACGAACGTAAATATACAATTAATTTAATTTACGTACGGACATTTGTAACGACTTTTGTGCGACTAAAATCAGGCACAAAAATTAGTATCTGGGGGTTGCACAAAGGTCATTTTGGTAGGTTGGTATGTCTAGGCCAAGTGTATGGAGTTTGTTTCAGGGTAACAGCTAGTGTAGTGTCCTAAATATCGGAACAATGGTAAGGTGTCCTAAGTAATAAAATCAATGCACAAATAATTAATACTATGCATAATAAATTCTAATTGCATCTAATTAACCCTAATCATGCTATCTAAGTTAATTAAACCCGAATTTTGGTCGAGGGCGTTTACAACATACCCTCCTTAGAGCATTTCGTCCTCGAAATTAAAACAGACATATGGAAAAACTATTGATTGAAATAAAATGCTATCACATACCTAGGCCTTCGAAGAGATGGGGAAAGCGCTGCTGAATATCGTCCTCTCGTTCCCAGGTCGATTCGCCTGGTGCATGATGCCTCCATGCGACACAAACTAGAGGGATAGTCTGGCCTTGCAGTACCTTCTCACTTCTATCTAGGATCTCTACTGGCTTCTCCTGGTATGACAAACTGGGGCCGACTGTGATCTCTGAATGGTCAAGCACATGACTCAGATCCGGTATGTACCTCCTCAGCTGAGATACATGGAAGACGTCGTGAACTCCTTCCAGTGTCTGCGGCAAGGCCAATCTGTAAGCAACTTCTCCGACGCGCTCTAACACATCGAATGGTCCGATGTACCTCAGACTCAGCTTTCCTGGAACTCTAAATCTGATGGTTCCTCGGGTAGGTGAGATCTTCAGGAACACATGATCTCCAACCTGGAACTCTAGGGGTCGTCGATGCACATTAGCCCAATGCTTCTGCCTGTCCTGTACTGCTCGTAGATGCCCTTGGATCTTCTTCACCTTCTCCACCGTACGGACGACCAACTCTGGTCCTAGAATTTGCCTCTCGCCTACATCGCTCCAACATACTAGGGAACGACACTTCTTGCCATACAACGCCTCATAGGGAGCCATCTGAATGCTTGCCTGATAGCTATTGTTGTAGAAAAATTCGACCAAATGCAAATGGTCCTCCCATGAACCGCTGAAGTCAAGCATGCACGCCCTCAACATGTCCTCCAACGTCTGAATGGTGTGCTCGGACTGGCCATCTATCTGTGGGTGATACGATGTGCTAAACTTTAGGTGGGTACCAAGACTCTCTTGCATGCTCCGCCAAAAGTATGATGTGAACCTTGTATCCCTGTCAGACACTATACTAACTGGCACTCGATGCAGTCGCACGATCTTCCTCATATACATGTCTGCCAAGACTTCTATAGATTGCCCAACTCGGAAGGGTAAAAAGTGGACGAACTTGGTGAGTCGATCTACGATTACCCATACCGCATTGCGACCACTAAGACTCCTCGGGAAACCCGTAACGAAGTCCATAGTGATGTGCTCCCATTTCCACTCAGGTATCGGAAGCGGTTGAAGTAATCCGCAGACCTCTGATGCTCAGCCTTGACTTGCTGACATACCAGATACTTCGCCACAAAGCGGGCTATCTCTCTCTTCATCCCATGCCACCAATAGTACAGCCTCAGGTCTCTGTAGATCTTCGTGCCTCCTGGATGGATAGAGTAGGTCGAACTGTGCACCTCCATCATCAGCTCCTGACGAAGCTCTCCATTCGGAACATAGAGACGATCTCCATATCTCAAAGTCCCGTCCTCGTGTATACGCAGTCCCGTCTGTATTCCAGCCTCTGTCCTCTGTCGAAGCCTCTGAAATCTGGCGTCTGTCGGCAAAGTAGCCTTGATCCTCTCCACCAATGTCGATTGCAACTGAAAACTCGACATCTGGCCGTCTACTCCGGGCATAATGACCTCTATACCCAACTGTTCTAGATCTCTCAACATATATTGTTGGGTAGTCAGGAAAAATACCATGGGTTTCCTGCTTAAAGCATCGACTATCATATTTGCCTTTCCCGGATGGTACTGTAGCTCGATCTCGAAGTCCGCCATCTCTTCGAGCTAATTTCTCTGCCTCTGGTTCAGGTCCTTCTGGGTATAGACATACTTCAGGCTCTTGTGATCGGTGAATATCTCCACGCGCTTGTAACACCCCGTTCCGTTATAGCGGACTGCCGACTTAATCGACAAAAGTGCAACTATCCCGACCTGCCTTGCCTCAAACGAGAAGCAAAGGATATCCAGACTTGTCCCTATAGGAATCCGTCTTAGGCTTTCAGAGGCTCGCTTGACGTATCGCTCTACCAAGGCGAATCATTGCTAAGGTGGGTGGCTACGGTGAACTTGTCTTTGCTTAGCCAGCACACATAAAATCTAGAATATTCATGCATGTTATCCAAGTCCTTGACTAGTCCATAATGGCATCAAGCCAGTGATCATCGTGTGCAATTAACTTGTGGCTTAGTCATCGTGTGCGGATGTGATAACTTGCAGCGCATCGTGTGTTCATCGTGTGCTCTCGTTGCATATTATCCTTATCCTTGACTCTGTCCACCTCGTGTGTTTAAACTTGAATAATATAACCATACTCATGTTTTCATATGCTATCGCCTGAATGTTCATACATGCTCGAGCTTAAAATTGTTAAATATTTGCCATGGACAGGGAAGGACAAATGGTAAGTTGGTAAGTCTCGTCGTGTTTCCTTTCTTGTCGCACGACGCACTGCCACACGAATTAGGCTATTCAATATTGCATGAAACTGATCCTAAGGCAACTAGAAAGAACTTAATAGTTGGTGCACGGAACCTGTATTACGTGTTTGGATTTGTCGAGCGGGCGAGTAGCTTCCCCACCAATGCATTCAATGTACTGATAATCCACCAGTTTGTATGTAGGGTGCGGGAGAACCTCGTTCAGTGCGGATGCCTCCTTCGTGCGTGCTAAGGCGTGAAGATCACTCCGAAGCAATGGTGCGTCCGGAACAGAAGCACATATACAAGACATAATGTTGTGTACATCGCCTGAACATCGCCTGTACAATCATTCCACAATTGTAGCCACTTGGCACGCTTTTACTGTTTCAGAGAGAGAGGCTTGAGCGACTTGTAATCTCGGCTATACGCCGCCTGTAACATATGTTTATATCAATAAAAGAGCTTACTTACTTCAACTTGTGTTATTCAATGCTTCCGCTATATTGTCAACTCAGTGAACTTGTTACCAAATCACTATGCGTTTATGACTCCGCTGCACTCGGACAATCTGTGCGACTCTGTGGCTTAGAAATCTTACCGCCAGCCAACGAACCACGGCCTTGCACGGGCGTGGCTCACGCTCGTGCGGCATCACGCCCGGATGGGTCAAAACGATCATTCCGCAGGAGCACTGGCGCGGTGATTCTCGCCTAGCGGGAATGGCCGATTTGCCTGTGGGAGATCGGGGCGTGACATAATGGTATCAGAGCCTGGCTTCTACGCCTTTGGACTTCGATTCGAATATCTCTATTTCGAAAGCTCGTTCGTGGGTTATGTGGACGCTCTCTCTCAATGCCTCGATGGGATATTCCAACAATAAGTCTAAATACCTTCAAAATGTGTTTTGAATGATATGCTTGCTTTTATGATATTGTGCTGCGAGTGGCCTTTGTGCCAACCTGTGCGAACCCTTGAGAGTATCGCTAGTAGCTTGTCCGATTTCACTAACTCTAAGTTTGGTTGAATGCATCTATTCGAGGGACGCCTTGAACTAGTGCACCATCCAAGACTTAAGAAAAGGTGAAACTCGAGTGCTAAGACTTCGCTATCACTAAGCTGGTTGACGTGCTCATGCTAGAAGTGCACTTCGAAAGTGCACCCGATCCAGACTAAGTGATATGCCGATCTCGAAGCTTGTGCAAGTGAATATTCAAATGAACAAGTGCAACGACTTGTCTAGGATTATCTCAACCCTAGATTACTGCTTGTCCTCAGTAAGTCTCGAGGACGAGACTTTTTCTGAGTTGGGTTGGATGTAACACCCTGTTCCGTTCTAGCGGATTGCCGACTCAATCGGCAAAAGTGCAACTGTCCCGACATGCCTTGCCTCAAACGAGAAGCAAAGGATATCCAGACTTGTCCCTACAGGAATCCGGCTTAGGCTTTCAGAGGCTCGCTTGACGTATCGCTCTACCGAGGTGAATCATCGCTAAGGTGGGTGGCTACGGTGAACTTGTCTTTGCTTAGCCAGCATGTTATCCATGTCCTTGACTAGTCCATAATGGCATCAAGCCAGTGATCATCGTGTGCAATTAACTTGTGGCTTAGTCATCGTGTGCGGATGGGATAACTTACAGCGCATCGTGTCTTCATCGTGTGCTCTCGTTGCATGTTATCCTTATCCTTGACTCTGTCCACCTCGTGTGTTTAAACTTGAACAATATAACCATACTCATGTTTGCATATGCTATCGCCTAAATGTTCATACATGCCCGAGCTTAAAATTGTTAAATGTTTGCCTTAGACAGAGAAGGACAAATGGTAAGTTGGTAAGTCTCGCCGTGTTTCCTTTCTTATCGCACGGCGCACTGCCACACGAATTAGGCTATTCAATATTGCATGAAACTGATCCTAAGGCAACTAGAAAGACAACTTAATAGTTGGTGCACGGAACCTGTATTATGTGTTTGGATTTGTCGAGCGGGCGAGTAGCTTCCCTACCAGTGCATTCAATGTACTGATAATCCCCCTGTTTGTATGCAGGGTGCGGGAGAACTCGTTCGGTGCGGATGCCTCCTTCGTGCGTGCTAAGGCGTGAAGATCACTCCGAAGCAACGGTGCATCCGGAACAGAAGCACATATACAAGACATAATATTGTGAACATCGCCTGAACATCGCCTGTATAATCATTCCACAATTGTAACCACTTGGCACGCTTTTACTGTTTCAGAGAGAGAGGCTTAAGCGACTTGTAATCTCGGCTATACGCCGCATGTAACACATGTTTATATCAATAAAAGAGCTTGCTTACTTCAACTTGTGTTATTCAATACTTCTGCTATATTCTCAACTCATTGAACTTGTTACCAAATCACTATGCGTTTATGACTCCGCTGCACTCGGATAATCTGTGGCTTAGAACTCTTACCGCCAGCTAATGAACCATGGCCTTGCACGGGCGAGGTTCACGCTCGTACAGCATCACGCCCGGATGGGTCAAAGCGATCGTTCTACGGGAGCGCTGGCGCGGTGATTCTCGCCTAGCGAGAACGGCCGATTTGCCTGCGGGAGATCGGGGCATGACATAATGGTATCAGAGCCTGGCTTCTACGCCTTTGGACTTTGATTTGAATATCTCTGTTTTGAAAGCTCGTTCGTGGGTTATGTGTACGCTTTCTCTCAATGCCTCGATGGGATGTTCCAATAATAAGTCTAAATACTTTTAAAATGCGTTTTGAATGATATGCTTGCTTGTATGATATTGTGCTGCGAGTGGCCTTTGTGCCAACCTGTGCGAACCCTTGAGAGTACCGCTAGTAGCTTATCCGATTTCACTAACTCTAAGTTTGGTTGAATGCATCTATTCGAGGTACGCCTTGAACTAGTGCACCATCAAGACTTAAGAAAAGGTGAAACTCGAGTGCTAAGACTTCGTTATCACTAAGCTGGTTGACGTGCTCACGCTAGAAGTGCACTTCGAAAGTGCGCACGATCCAGACTAAGCGATATGCCGATCTCGAAACTTATGCAAGTGAATATCCAAATGAACAAGTACAACAACTTGTCTAGGATTGCCTCAACCCTAGATTACTACTTGTCCTCAGTAAGTCTCGAGGACGACACTTTTTCTGAGTTGGGTAGGATGTAACACCCCGTTCCGTTCTAGCGGACTGCCGACTCAATCGGCAAAAGTGCAACTGTCCCGACCCGCCTTGCCTCAAACGAGGAGCAAAGGATATCCAGACTTGTCCCTACATGAATCCGGCTTAGGCTTTCAGAGGCTCGCTTGACGTATCGCTCTACCGAGGCGAATCATCGCTAAGGTGGGTTGCTACGGTGAACTTGTCTTTGCTTAGCCAGCACACATAAAATCTGGAATATTCATGCATGTTATCCATGTCCTTGACTAGTCCATAATGGCATCAAGCCAGTGATCATCGTGTGCAGTTAACTTGTGGCTTAGTCATCGTGTGCGGATGGGATAACTTGCAGCGCATCGTGTCTTCATCGTGTGCTCTCGTTGCATGTTATCCTTATCCTTGACTCTGTCCACCTCGTGTGTTTAAACTTGAACAATATAACCATACTCATGTTTTCATATTGTCACGACCCGCACCCGGTATAGGGGCACGAGAGCATGGGTACGTCCAGCCTACGCCGCAGCATCGGCGGTAGAACGCTGTCTAGGCCACAGTAATACTATATAACTAAACACCTGTCAATGATATCCATCTCCATAAGGAGGTCAATATACATCTCACAATAATCTCACAATGTAACTCCATCACAACAACTATAAGGCACGATAAAGATAAAAGGAAATGACATAGTTAAACACCATGTCTCAAACATAAAGATAACTCACAGTCTAACTGTCCAACACAAGTCTCCAATTAAACTTAACATAAGTCTAAACATAAACTGAATTAACCTCCATAAGTCTCAAGCATAAATAAATACTATCTAGATAGCTGTAGGCAATGTCTCATCTAGAAGCATAGTCTCCTCTAGGATCTCTGGTACATAGTCTGCATCTATACCTGGTCCGTAGTGCGTGGTACAGAAATCCTCAAGGTTCTCTAGAAAAAATATCCAGTCAGGATTGGAACGAAAATACACCTCTAACAGCAGTTCCACATATATTGACAAAAACTATAACACAGTGTAAAGAAATACAAGACAGATATGAAATACTGGCAATAAGAAATACTGGAATAAAGTACTGGAACATCATCATCAATATGCATCTGACAAGGAATAAAACTACAAGTGTACGCAAGTACAAAGAACTTGTATGTAAGTGTGTATAAGAACAATAACTAGAATATGTAGAGATGTTAGATCAATATACTAGAAATGTATGTCAAGAATATCTAACTAAGTGTGTGAAACATCAGTATATCATGTGATCGGCTTGGGACTATATGACTCATTACATGGATTAGCGATCATCCCCAAAAGGTCAGGCTAACCAGATGTAACAGCGATGAGGCATGTAAGGGTAAGGCTGCACCGACGTAAAATGTGGGTGAGCTAATACTGCATGTAAAGTTGGGTATGATCACATAAACTACTCATATTTCCCCGTTTTCCCAGCTAGCACGATGGATTCCAATCACGACTCCTCGTGACAGGTCTCAATGATGCTAACTCGTGTAAATAACAGTGTCAGAGTCATGTACGCTATACAACAATAATTATAGAGATAATCAACATAATGGAAACTGTTAGAGAATGTACTCGCCTGTGGTCCTTAGCTGGCAATAACACTGTCTGGGTTCCAAGGTGTCGTCTGAATGATCCAACAGTCCTATAGACATAGCATATAATATAATACTTCATCAGACAATACTCTAGCTCACAATCAACATAATGATCAAAGACTATACTAGGGGTCACGTCTGTAGTTGCTGTGCATAACAGACAGTCAATGGTACGGTCCTGCCAGTACGTTAGTGTACATATGGCAGTCTACTATCATGCTACATGGTCACAGGTAGATGTATCTACGGGGTATCCGTGGTCACAATCAAGACATCTCGGGAATATGATATATAGGACTTAATATGAACTAATCTCTCATCAGACTAATTAATTACACTTATAATAGATACGTATATATGTATTAAACTAATTGAGCATTATACGGTTCATAGGCATCTGCATTAATATTCATTAATTATGATTATAATACACGTATTTATATACTATGGAATACCTATACACTACATATACGTATGTATATAGATATTAGCTAGGAACATATAATATATATACCAATATACCAATACGCATGCAAATACGTATATACATACGTCCTTATAGTTATATATATATATCACAGGAAATGACGGGAACATGGACAGGAGCGAACCTGCACGCGGCACGATGATGAGGACGATGATGTCAACGATCAGGGGGTGGTCGGTCGATTGAAGTGGTGTTGACGAGCGGCGGGGTACTCGGCGTCGACAGCAGCAGGTCGTGACGGCTCCAGGCGAAAGCAGTCGGGCTTGGTTCAGCGTTCAGCGGGTTCGACGCGGCGTTCAGGCGGGCTCGACGCGGCGTTCAGGCGGGTTTGACGCAGCGTTCAGGCGGGTTTAACGCGGCGTTCAGGCGGGGCAGCGTCCAGGCTCGGTGGCAGCGGGTCCTGCGCTCGGGGTCAGCGGGCTATTCGGCGCTCGGGGTCAGCGGGCTGTTCGGCTCTCGGGGGTCAGCGGGCTGTTCGGCGCTCGGGGGTCCGACGAGGAACAGTAAAGTCGGGGGGTCTAAGATGGTCGGCTAGTGTATTAGGTTTTGATTGAGAAGGAAATAGGGAAGCAATACCAATGTATATATATGTAATCATAGTAGACTTTGGGTTGACCTAGAATTAGGTCTAGTCAAGGCCTTCTTGGGATTGGGCTTTCTCATGGGTATTACAATGGTTGGAATTTCAATTAATAAAGAAATTGCTAGAATGCTTTGGTTAGATGGTCTGAGGCCATGGTTCAGGGAAATTGATGTTGTATTACACACTTCCAAGAATTTATGGAATTTACACCTAAAGGAGAATTCGGGTTTATTTACGTATCTTCCAACGGAATGGATACCTCAATGTACTCTTGCACCAAGGTGTCTAAACAATGAAAAGTTGTACAAGTTTGACTTATGAATCAATTTAATAAAAGTGAATGCAAGTGGAGTTCTGAAATTCAAAATGACGGTAAGGTGCAACAAAATAAAGTCACAAAAATTGAGAATAATCAATTATCATGCAGTCATTTACTCATTAATTATGAAAAGACGAAAATACCCCTAATCCAAAAATTGGGGGTGACAAGTCTACCCTCCTTAAAGAATTTTGTCCTCGAAATTTAAAATAACTATCACAAGAATCAAGCAATCGATTAATGAATTATACCTCAAGTCTCGAAGAGATATGGATACCGCTCGCGCATTTCGTCCTCTCTCTCCCAAGTTGATTCTCCTGGAGAGTGATTTCTCCATGCAACACGAACCAAGGGAATAGTCTGGTTTCGCAATATCTTCTCTCTACGATCCAAGATCTCCATCGGTTGTTCAGGATAGCTGAGTGTCGGTCCAACTTCGATCTCCGAGTGATTTAATACGTGACTAGGATCTGCCATGTACCGTCTCAGCTGTGACACGTGGAACACGTTATTCACTCCATCTAGAGCAGGCGGCAAGTCTAGTCTATAGGCCACTGTACCGATCCTTGCAAGAACACTGAAGGGCCCAATGTATCGTGGACTAAGCTTTCCTCCTCTGCCAAAACGAATCGTGCCCCGTGTCGGAGAAATCCGTAGGAACACCAAATCGCCAACCTAGAACAACGATCTTAACACGCAACCTAAACAAAGCAATTGCAAACCAAACAAAACAAATCAAAACAATACATGAAACTCTAGGGGTCTACGGTGGCTATCTTCCCAATGCTGCTGTCTGTCCTACGCCACTCGCTGTCACGACCCGCACCCGAATATTCGGGCACGAGTACGTAGGTACGTCCAGCCTACGCCGCAGTGTCGACGGTAGTACGCTGTCTAGGTCATATTCACAGGTAAATTAAAATCTATCTCATCCACAAGAATAAACAGGCAAGGATAATCACAGGAAATAGGAATATTAAGATTTGAAATAAAATAAATTGTGACAACGATTCCACAGTTTATTACAGAACCAGAAGATAAATCGGGGACAAACCCGATTATTATGCTGAAAGAAAAATACTAGCTAACTGGCTACTAATCCTCAAGAGTAGTCTCCTGAGTGGGAACCGGCTCCTCAAAAGTATCACCTGCTACCTCATAGGGGCCAAAAAGGGTGGAGGCATAGTCCTCATCATCGCCTAAATCAACGGATCCAGTCAGGAAAGGAGCAAAGTACACAATGCACAACAAAGATTAAATTAAATATTTATGACAAGTAGAAAAGAACTGACAAGTATCATATTGAGAATATGTATAAATAAGAAGTAACAATAACTAAGAGTTAAATGCTGTAAACAGGGATATGAGTAAAACAGGAATAAATGAGACAAGTAAATGAAACCGCAACAAGACAACAGGAACTGCAACAAGACAAGAAACTATGTGTGTGAACTTGTGTATTTAGAATACATAGTTGGCATGTAGGGGGTTATAAGGCTAAATCCGGCCGTCATAGACGGCTATTAGACAGGAATAATCAAGATCCGGCTGATGGTACAGTCGCGTACCAACAGCTATTAGACAGGAACAGGGGGAAGGGTAAACTACATGCCTCCTAGTATTCTCCCACCCGACACGAAAAGCAAGACATGAAATCCAATATTCAAGACATGAAATCCAGTATTCTAACATTACGTGTAAACATCCAATGGTGCTAGTAGAGCAAGGAACTAATTATCACAATATAAAGAATAAACTTGAAGTGCAGGTACTTGCCTGATGTTTGGATCCAATTACAGTTTTATCCTCGGGAAATTTCCAGAAATATCTCCGGATGCTGAAATAAATATTACCATCATGCTCAGAAGATATCAAATAGCTAGAAACGCCTGTCCTTGAGTCCAATTTGGAGACAAGGGCAAAAAAGGCAATTTCAGGTCAAAACGGGGTCCGCATGTGGGCCGGGCCCGCTTTGCACCAAAAAACGTGTCAGGGTCAAAGGTCTCCAAATTCACCAAACTTAGTGTCAATAGGTCAGGAACGACGATACGAACCCAACGGAACTTCCAGAATTGAATTCCGATGAGCCGATCACAAAATCGCCCGTCGAGTGGGACTTGTGGGGCCCAGGACACGCGATTTCGTCAACGTTCTCGGAATCGAACCAAACTTGGGTCACAGGACCAGCGTATCGCTACGAGTCCGATGGCGCAAGTTTTGTTTCGATCCGACTTGTGTACACAAAGTTAGGGCGTGATTCAGAAAAGGCGGATACGGGGGGGTGTCCGCGGATACGCGTTGATTTCGGTGTGCACGCACACCCGAATCGACTTCTGCAAAATCCCACACGTCCGTATCAATGACGCGCACGTATCTGTGAAGACCGCGCGCGACCAAGTCGTCCCGTTTGGCGGGGCGTACTCAGTTCCGGGGTAAAACAGGGTCTGGTTTTTCTTATTTTTGGATCGCGGTGTGCGATCACCACAGGACGCGATGCCCCGAGCGGTTTGTCCGGGCACCGAGAGGGTCATACAGGCTTCGAAACACAATTTACGGAATTAGAAACGGGGCAGCGAGGAGAAAGTTACGAGTACCTGAACAGGGCTCAAAAACTGGGGCTTTACTGTGTCCGACACGACACGAGGACACGGTGTCCTGTGTCCCGTGTCCAGCTGACACAAGCTAGGGTTAGGGTTAGGGGCACTGCGGCGGCCGAAGGACCGCCGGAGAGAGGCTGGAGGCAGCGGGGGAAGGCTCGGCCGGGGCTTGGGCGGTCGAGGGCGGCGCTGGCGGCGCGGGGGCGGCCGGAGGTGTGGCTGCGGCTGCTGCTGCTGCTGCGGCCGGCTCAGGCGGCGCTGGGGCAGCGGGCTGGAGGCGGAGCCAGGTGGTGCGCGGTGGTGGCGGGGTAGGCTAGGGCAGCCGGGCTGTGGCGGAGTGGTGGCTATGGTGGTGGAGGGGGAGATCGGAGAGGGAGGTTTAAATAGGGAGAGGAGGGAGGCCGGCTAGGCGGAGGAGGCGGAGGGAGAGGGGGTCGTGGGGTGAGGCGCGGGCGGAGCCGCCGGCGGGAGACGCGGGCACAGGGCGTGGGAGGAAAAGGGTCAGCCGGGTCGGGTCGGGCGACGGTTGCGGGTCCGGCCGACCCGCCCGACCCGCTAGGCCAGGGGATGGGCCGGGCTCGGTTGGGGCTGGGCCCGGTGGGCTGGGTCCAGTGGGCTTGGGCCGGGCTCGGTTAATATATTAAATAAATAAATAATCCATAAATAATTTAATAAATAAATAAATAATTAAGTAAATAGTTTTTAGGTATTTTAAAATAGGTCCGGGGCCCAATAAATTCTAGAAAAATTACCCTAAGTCCAGTTTTTCATTTTGCACCCAAAAATATTATTTCTATAATATTTTAATATTATTTATTAACAATTAAAAATCATTTAATAATTAGAAACCTGATTTTAATTACAGAAAAATCCTAGAAAATTCCAGAAATTTGTGAAAAACTCCAATTTAAAATTCTTTAAAAAATAGGGGCTTACAATCTACCCAACTTATAAAATTTCGTCCTCGAAATTAAAATATGGTAGGGTTCTCTCTATCCAATCTCACTTGATTACAGTCTAAAGGATTCCTCTCAAGTGAACATTACGGTCTCTACCCAACTTAGATTTTACCCATCTATCCTCTAGGCTATACAACTAGTAAAGCTATCTCCCAACTTATTTAATCATGGTATTGAATCCTTAAGTCTTTAACACCAACACATCACCTATGGTATTCCCTTAATCATAAAGGGTCATCATCAATTCGACCGGTCTGAGGGGTATATCTAGTACTATCTATATATCAAACTTATACCAAGCACAAGATTTTGTCTCTCCGAAATAAGGGAAGACGAGGATCAATAATAAAGGGTTCAAGGGCGAGGTGATAGAACAGAGGTATAGGGATCAAGGCGTTTAAAGAATTCTAATGGAAATTGTCAAGCGGTTATGGATTGAAATTCTATTCTGGTAATCATTTGTTCGCATGCTCGTATTAGTACAGTTATGTAACTGATACGATATGCTCGAACATATTTAGGAGGCAAGTATATTTGTCTACTAATCACTACATATCTCATTCCACTTAAAGTATTATTTCGAAGGGCGAATCAAGCGCACTATGGTTGATCAGACCGTAATACACTGATTCTGAAATGTATCATTGTGGGCCTCCCCAATAATACACTTGTCATGAACAAGCTCGATAAAGAGTAAGCTTGCAAAACTAGGCTATAGAATAGCAGCATAAGTCAAGTACATCAAAATTAAGTGCGCTAGATGATGATGAAAGGAGGTACAAATTATTTAAGTTCACAAAACAACACACAATAAGCACAATAACAAAAGACTCTACAATAGTTATCAAATATAAAAGCATACCAGGTTATTAGAAAGTTCAAAATTACTAGATTGGGGCTGAGGTCACGAACCAGTAGGCACAAGCTAAAACAATACTAAAAAATGGTATCTTCAAATCACTTACGCGCATTAGCTACTCCAAGAGTCTGCGCGTTCTCCACGGTCATCGCGGAAGCTTGTCCGCGTCTTTGTGGTGGATTCCGCTGCTGCTGCTGGGCCTGCTGGAAGAGTGCTGCTTGTGGTACCAAGGTGGTTTCAGTTCGAGTGCTGGTAGAGCATCTCGTGGTGATCTTGTAGGAACCTCGTCGCTTGCTGATAGGTCCATTACTCTGCATCCAAAATAAACGATAAGTGGCGCACAGGAATCAAGGCAGGATGCAAGTCAAGGAATCAATTCAAATCCGAGATAGATGTCAAGAACGATTCAAGCAAGTGGATGAGATCCTAAACTTATCATTATCTTATTGCAGGCCTGTTCGGTCCCGAAGTTGAAACCGAACAATTTAGTCGTTGACCTGCATGGGCTACCATAAAAACGTGTCACGACCCGCACCCGGATATTCGGGCACGAGTACGTAGGTACGTCCAGCCTACACCGCAGTGTCGGCGGTAGTACGCTGTCTAGGTCATATTCACAGGTAAATTAAAATCTATCTCATCCACAAGAATAAACAGGCAAGGATAATCACAAGAAATAGGAATATTAAGATTTGAAATAAAACAAATTGTGACAACGATTCCACAGTTTATTACAGAACCAGAAGATAAATCGGTGACAAACCCGATTACTATGCTGAAAGAAAAATACTAGCTAACTGGCTACTACTCCTCAAGAGTAGTCTCCTGAGTGGGAACCGGCTCCTCAAAAGTATCACCTGCTACCTCATAGGGGCCAAAAAGGGTGGTGGCATAGTCCTCATCATCGCCTAAATCAACGGATCCAGTCAGGAAAGGAGCAAAGTACACAATGCACAACAAAGATTAAACTAAATATTTATGACAAGTAGAAAAGAACTGACAAGTATCATGTTGAGAATATGTATAAATAAGAAGTAACAATAACTAAGAGTTAAATGCTGTAAACATGGATATGAGTAAAATAGGAATAAATGAGGCAAGTAAATGAAACCGCAACAAGACAACAGGAACTGCAACAAGATAAGAAACTATGCGTGTGAACTTGTGTATTTAGAATATATAGTTGGCATGTAGGGGGTTATAAGGCTAAATCCGGCCGTCATAGACGGCTATTAGACAGGAATAATCGAGATCCGGCTGATGGTACAGTCGCGTACCAACAGCTATTAGACAGGAAAAGGGGGAAGGGTAAACTACATGCCTCCTAGTATTCTCCCACCCGACACGAAAAGCAAGACATGAAATCCAATATTCAAGATATGAAATCCAGTATTCTAACATTACGTGTAAACATCCAATGGTGCTAGTAGAGCAAGGAACTAATTATCACAATATAAAGAATAAACTTGAAGTGCAGGTACTTGCCTGATGTTTGGATCCAATTACAGTTTTATCCTCGGAAAATTTCCAGAAATGTCTCCGGATGCTGAAATTAACATTACCATCATGCTCAGAAGATATCAAATAGCTAGAAACGCCTGTTCTTGAGTTCAATTTGGAGACAAGGGCATAAACGGCAATTTCGGGTCAAAACGGGGTCCGCATGTGGGCCCGCTTTGCACCGAAAAATGTGTCAGGGTCAAAGGTCTCCAAATTTACCAAACTTAGTGTCAATAGGTCAGGAACGACGATACGAACCCAACGGAACTTCCAGAATTGAATTCCGATGAGCCGATCACAAAATCGCCCGTCGAGTGGGACTTGTGGGGCCCACGACACGCGATTTCGTCAACGTTCTCGGAATCGAACCAAACTTGGGTCACAGGACCAGCGTATCGCTACGAGTCCGATGGCGCAAGTTTCGTTTCGATCTGACTTGTGTACACAAAGTTAGGGCATGATTCAGAAAAGGCAGATACGGGGCGGTGTTCACGAATACGCGTTGATTCCGGTGTGCACGCACACCCGAATCGACTTCTGCGAAATCCCACACGTCCGTATCAACGACGCGCACGTATCTGTGAAGACCGCGCGCGACCAAGTCGTCCCGTTTGGCGGGGCGTACTGAGTTCCGGGGTGAAACAAGGTCTAGTTTTTCCTGTTTTTGGATCGCGGTGTGCGATCACCACAGGACGCGATGCCCCGAGCGGTTTGTCCGGGCACCGAGAGGGTCATACAGGATTCGCAACACAATTTATGGAATTGGAAACGGGGCAGCGAGGAGAAAGTTACGAGTACCTGAACAGGGCTCAGAAACCGGGGCTTTACTGTGTCCGACACGACACGAGGACACGGTGTCCTGTGTCCCGTCTCCAGCTGACACAAGCTAGGGTTAGGGTTAGGGGCGCTGCGGCGGCCGGAGGACCGCCGGAGAGAGGCTGGGGGCAGCGGGGGAAGGCTCGGCCGGGGCTAGGGCGGTCGAGGGCGGCGCTGGCGGCGCGGGGGCGGCCGGAGGCATGGCTGCGGCTGCTGCTGCTGCTGCTGCGGCCGGCTCAGGCGGCGCTGGGGCAGCGGGCTGGAGGCGAAGCCGGGTGGTGCGCGGTGGTGGCGGGGTAGGCTAGGGCAGCCGGGCTATGGCGGAGTAGTGGCTATGGCGGTGGAGGGGGAGATCGGAGAGGGAGGTTTAAATAGGGGAGAGGAGGGAGGCAGGCTAGGTGGAGGAGGCGGAGGGAGAGGGGGTCGTGGGGTGAGGCGCGGGCGGAGCGGAGCCGCCGGCGGGAGACGCGGGCACAGGGCGTGGGAGGGAAAGGGTCAGCCGGGTCGGGTCGGGCGACGGTTGCGGGTCCGCCCGACCCGCCCGACCCGCTAGGCCAGGGGATGGGCCGGGCTCGGTTGGGGCTGGGCCCGGTGGGCTGGGTCCAGTGGGCTTGGGCCGGGCTCGGTTAATATATTAAATAAATAAATAATCCATAAATAATTTAATAAATAAATAAATAATTAAGTAAATAGTTTTTAGGTATTTTAAAATAGGTCCGGGGCCCAATAAATTCCAGAAAAATTACCCTAAGTCCAGTTTTTTATTTTACACTCAAAACTATTATTTCCATAATATTTTAATATTATTTATTAACAATTAAAAATCATTTAATAATTAGAAACCTGATTTTAATTACAGAAAATTCCCAGAAAATTCTAAAAAATTGTGAAAAATCCCAATTTAAATTTCTTTGAAAAATAGGGGCTTACAGTCGCAGTCTGTCTCTGATAAGTTTCATCTTTTCTGCTGCATCCACGACCATTTCTGGTCCTAACAAGGCTCTTTCTCCAACATCATCCCAAGATAAAGGGGTACGACACCTCCGTCCATATAAAGCCTCGAATGGTGACATCTCAATGCTAGCCTGGTAGCTGTTGTTGTAAGCAAACTCTACCAAGTGTAAATGATCCTCCCAAGAACCTCCGAGATCCAATACGCAAGTGCGTAGCATATCTTCAAGAGTCTGAATAGTCCTTTCAGACTGCCCGTCTGTCTGAGGGTGATATGCGGTACTGAACTTGAGCTGAGTGCCCAAGCTAGACTGCAGGCTCTTCCAGAAATGGGAAGTGAAACGACTATCCCGATCTGAGACAATACTCACAGGAACTCCATGCAATCTGACAATCTGCTGTAAATACATCTCTGCTAGCTTCTCCGTCAAAGTACCCACTTTAAAAGCTAAGAAGTGGGCTGATTTGGTCAACCTATCTACGATGACCCAAATTGCATCCTTTCCTCCTGGAGAACGAGGAAGTCCCGAAACGAAGTCCATAGTCACGTGCTCCCACTTCCATTCTGGAATGGGTAAAGGTTGAAGCAATCCCCCTGGCCTCTGTCGATCTGCTTTCACCTGTTGGCACACTAAACATCGGGATACGAAGCGTGCTACTTCGTGCTTCATACCATACCACCATACATGCTTCCTCAAATCTCGATACATCTTGTTGGCTCCGGGATGCATCGAGTACTGAGAGCGGTGTGCCTCCTGTAAAACTTCTTCGCGCAGCTCTCCGCTTAGCACACACATCCTCGTGCCATGTCGTAAGGATCCATCATCCGCAATAGTGAAATCGTCTATCAATCCTGCCTGAACTTGTGCCCTAATATTCCTTAGAGTCTCATCATCATACTGCGCAGCTCTAATTCTGTCTATCAACTCTGATTGAATCTGCAGTCCCCACATCTGAATCTCAGCTCCTGGAACTAATACCTCAATTTCCAGTCTCTCAAGATCAGCTAATAAGTGTCTATCCGAAGTCAAACACATAGCCATTGGGTACCTGCTCAAGGCATCCGCGACTACGTTGGCTTTCCCTGGATGATACTGTAATGAGATATCGAAGTCTTTCATCAATTCTAACCACCTTCTCTGTCTCATATTCAGCTCCTTCTGTGTAAACACGTACTTTAAGCTCTTGTGGTCTGTGAAGATCTCCACACGCTCTCCGTACAGATAGTGCTTCCACAGCTTTAGGGCAAGGATAACTGTCGCTAACTCCAGATCGTGAGTAGGGTAGTTCATTTCATGAGGGCGTAATTGTCTTGAAGCATAGGCAATTACTTTCCCGTATTGTTGAAGAACGCATCCCAACCCTTTTCCTGAAGCATCACTGTAGATAGTGAATCCACCTATCCCTGATGGCAACGTCAAAACTGGTGCTGTCGTTAATCTCCTCTTCAGCTCATCGAATGCAGCTTGGCATTCTTCTGTCCAGACAAATTCTACATCCTTCTTGGTCAACCTAGTCATTGGCTCTGCAATCTTGGAGAAGTCTTGTACAAATCTTCTGTAGTATCCTGCTAGTCCGAGAAAGCTCCTGATTTCAGCTACCGTACTGGGGGTAGCCCATGACTTCACTGCCTCTACCTACTTTGGGTTAACTGAAATTCCGTCACCCGTTACCATATGTCCAAGAAATTCAACCTTTTTAAGAAAGAACTCACACTTTGAAAGCTTCCCGTATAATTTCTCTCTCCTGAGTGTTTCTAAGACTATTCTCAAGTGCTCTTCATGCTCTTCTGGGGTTTTTGAATATACTAGAATGTTGTCAATAAATACCACTACGAACTTGTCAAGGTACTGGTGGAACACCTTGTTCATCAAGTTCATAAATACTGCTGGTGC
The DNA here is from genome assembly GCA_036927795.1 of Iris macrosiphon. Classification (NCBI taxonomy): domain Eukaryota; kingdom Viridiplantae; phylum Streptophyta; class Magnoliopsida; order Asparagales; family Iridaceae; genus Iris; species Iris macrosiphon. The sequence goes on from JAYESA010000006.1 coordinate 13,246,164, forward strand.
ATTGGTTAAACCAAACGGCATTACTGTAAATTCAAACTGGCCATATCTGGTTCGAAAGGCGGTCTTCGGTATGTCTTCTTTCTTCACTTTCACCTGGTGATAGCCGGACCTCAAGTCTATTTTTTAAAATACCTTTGCCCCACTCAATTGATCGAAAAGATCATCTATCCTCGGCAGCGGGTATTTGTTTTTGATAGTGAGGTTATTCAAAGCTCTATAATCGATACACATACGTACCGTGCCATCCTTCTTTGGTACAAATAATACCGGTGCTCCCCATGGCGATGAACTGGACCTAATAAAACCTTTGTCTTGCAGCTCCTCAACTTGTTCCTTTAGTTCTACCAACTCATTATTGTTAACTCTATAGACATGTTGCGAAATAGGCTCCGCTCCTGGTATCAGGTCTATAGAGAACTCAATATCTCTGTTTGGTGGCAAACCTGGCAACTCCTCTGGAAATACATCCAGAAACTCCGCTATAAGTGGATGCGGTATCTCTTCTTCTCCCACCCTGGCTCCGCAAAAAGTGCCTCTGCTCTGCTCCTCTGCTCCTCTGGCAATCTCAAACTCTGGCTCTCCTAGTGGTCGAAATACTACTCTACCTCCGTGACAATCTATAGAAGCATGGTGTTTACTTAACCAGTCCATTCCGAGTACAATATTGTATTCTGGAAGTGGCATGACGAGTAAACTCACGCTCAATTCTCGGCCTTCCAATGACACTCTCCGGTCCTTGCAACAATCACGGACTAGGATAATGCCTCCTCCTGTTGTGATCTTGCAAGTCCTATCTAATGGTTCCGTTTCTAAATAATGTTTAACGGCATAGGATACAGATACGAAACTATGGAAAGCGTCAGAATCAAATAATGCAAGTGCTGGAATAGAATCAAGTAAAACTGAACCTGAAATTACGTCTCCAGCTGGCTCGGCCTCCTCAGTGGTCATGGCGTAAGCTCGTCCTTGTGGTGATCCTCTCTGTTGTTGCTGCTGCTGAGCAAACCTCTCCTGCTGCGATGGAATTGGAGGTCCTCTCTGCTGGCCTCCTAGTACAATAGGTGCTCTGGCTGGTCCTCTCTGAGCTGCTCCTCCTCCTTGGCGAGTCTGAATAGTTGGGCAGTCCCTCAGCTGATGTGCTGCTGATCCACACGATAAGCAAGTGCCCAACCTTTTTCTGTAGATGTCTCTCGTATGTCCCATCTTTCCGCAATACGAACATGGGGCAACGAGTTGATTTTGTCTTTGTGGTTGCTGTTGTTGAGCATGTCCTCGAACTGGTGCCTGTTGCTGTTGTTGTTGCTGGTGTTGCTGCTGGTGTTGTTGCTGGTGTTGTTGCTGGTGCTGTTGCTGGTGTTGCTGCTGGTACGGCCTATGTTGTTGTTAAAATTGTGGGCGCTTGGCTGGTCCTGTGTTACCTCCTGTTGCTCCAGATGTATCGCGTCCTCTCTTGGGCCTGAGGTCCAAGTCGTCTTCGGCAATCTGGGCATCCATCAGAATACTCTCAAATGTAGCAGTACGTCGTCCCGAAGTACGAGACTTGATCTCCCTATTTAATCCCTTCCTGAATTTCCGAGCTCTGTCTCCTGGGTCTCGAACCATCGATGGCGCAAATCGACTCAATCGACAAAACTCTGTAGCATATTCGTCGACTGACATGCCTCCTTGGACTAAGTCATGAAACTGGCTTTCTAATGCTCCCAAGGCTACGTCAGGAAAGAATTTCTCTTTGAAGAGTTCTTTAAAGTCCTCCCAAGTAAGTCCTTCAGCGGCGAGTCTCGTCTCTGTACGATACCACGTCAGTGCGATATCAAACATCTGGCTGCCAGCGGCCTCTATCTGAAGAATCTCTGAAATTTGTGATAAGCGCAGATTCCTCTCTATGTCTTCTAACCATTCGTCAGCATATAGTATTCCTTCTGTGCCTTTGAACTCTCGAGGCATCATCCTCTTAAAGTCCACTATGGTACCGGGCCTCGGTTGTTGTTGACCTTGATGTTGCGGTTGTCGTGCTACTCTCTCCACAGCCTGGAGAGTCACCTGATGAGCATTCTCCATGCTCTCTCTCATCAGTTCGGTCTGCGCCTGGTGTGCTTCTGCTTGCATTCTCTGAGCCTCATCTTGAACACGCTGAGCCTCTGCTGTTACTCTCTGGGCCTCTAGCATGCCCTACATCAGTGCGAACATCTGTGCCTCAGTGGGCACTCCTCCGGGAATCGGTGTCGGTGGTGGTGGAAGGTTGTCTGTTATAGCTGGGGCAATCCTCTGTATAGGTGGAGGAGGAATCCCGTTAGTTGCAGACACTCCCACACGAACAGGAGATGTTGGAGGATCTCCAGGTATCTGTTCATCAGGTTGAGAGGTGGCAGTCCTCTCTGAATTGGCTGCTCCCATTCTCATGGATCTAGTATTCGACGACAACCTGAATACAGATCAAAGAATCAATTAAGGTGATAGATGTGATATTATCAAGGAAGGACACTACAGTGCTAAAGGAAACAATCCATTAGAATAGCAATATGAAGTTCAGAATTTCCTAGTGTGATTGAGCATATTCTCATCCTAGATCCTATTTCCTATATCCTAGCACAGGCTCGCAGCAGTACAACTAAGTTGTCGCACTACCACGATATCGTATAACTTGTAAAACTTGACCTGCATGGGCCACCACTAAAAATGTGTCACGACCCGCACCCGGTATAGGGGCACGAGAGCGTGGGTACGTCCAGCCTACGCCGCAGCATCGGCGGTAGAACGCTGTCTAGGTCACAGTAATACTATATAACTAAACACCTGTCAATGATATCCATCTCCATAAGGAGGTCAATATACATCTCACAATAATCTCACAATGTAACTCAATCACAACAACTATAAGGCACGATAAAGATAAAAGGAAATGACATAGTTAAACACCATGTCTCAAACATAAAGATAACTCACAGTCTAACTGTCCAACACAAGTCTCCAATTAAACTTAACATAAGTCTAAACATAAACTAAATTAACCTCCATAAGTCTCAAGCATAAATAAATACTATCTAGATAGCTGTAGGCAATGTCTCATCTAGAAGCATAGTCTCCTCTAGGATCTCTGGTACATAGTCTGCATCTATACCTGGTTCGTAGTGCGTGGTATAGAAATCGTCAAGGTTCTCTGGAAAAAATATCCAGTCAGGATTGGAACGAAAATACACCTCTAACAGCAGTTCCACATATATTGACAAAAACTATAACACAGTGTAAAGAAATACAAGACAGATATGAAATACTGGCAATAAGAAATACTGGAATAAAGTACTGGAACATCATCATCAATATGCATCTGACAAGGAATAGAACTACAAGTGTACGCAAGTACAAAGAACTGGTATGTAAGTGTGTATAAGAACAATAACTAGAACATGTAGAGATGCTAGATCAATGTACTAGAAATGCATGTCAAGAATATCTAACTAAGTGTGTGAAACATCAGTATATCATGTGATCGGCTTGGGACTATATGACGCATTACATGGATTAGCGATCATCCCCAACAGGTCAGGCTAACCAGATGTAACAGCGATGAGGCATGTAAGGGTAAGGCTGCACCGACATGAAATGTGGGTGAGCTAATGCTGCATGTAAAGTTGGGTATGATCACATAAACTACTCATATTTTCCCATTTCCCCAGCTAGCACGATGGATTCCAATCACGACTCCTCGTGACAGGTCTCAATGATGCTAACTCGTGTAAATAACAGTGTCAGAGTCATGTACGCTATACAACAAGAATTATAGAGATAATCAACATAATGGAAACTGTCAGAGAATGTACTCGCCTGTGGTCCTTAGCTGGCAATACCACTGTCTGGGTTCCAAGGTGTCGTCTGAATGATCCAACAGTCCTATAGACATAGCATATAATACAATACTTCATCAGACAATACTCTAGCTCACAATCAACATAATGATCAAAGACTATACTAGGGGTCACGTCTGTAGTTGATGTGCATAACAGACAGTCAATGGTACGGTCCTGCCAGTACGTCAGTGTACATATGGCAGTCTACTATCATGCTACATGGTCACAAGTAGATGTATCTACGGGGTATCCGTGGTCACAATCAAGACATCTCGGGCATACGATACATAGGACTTAATATGAACTAATCTCTCATCAGACTAATTAATTACACTTATAATAGATACGTATATATGTATTAAACTAATTGAGCATTATACGGTTCATAGGCATCTGCATTAATATTCATTAATTATGATTATAATACACGTATTTATATACTAGGGAATACCTATACACTACTTATACGTATGTATATAGATATTAGCTGGGAACATATAATATATATACCAATATACTAATACGCATGCAAATACGTATATACATACGTCCTTATAGTTATATATATATCACAGGAAATGACGGGAACATGGACAGGAGCGAACCTGCACGCGGCACGATGATGAGGACGATGATGTCAACAATCAGGGGGTGGTCGGTCGATTGAAGTGGTGTTGACGAGCGGCGGGGTACTCGGCGTCGACAGCAGCAGGTCGCGACGGCTCCAGGCGAACGCAGTCGGGCTTGGTTCAGCGTTCAGCGGGTTCGACGCGGCGTTCAGGCGGGCTCGACGCGGCGTTCAAGCGGGTTTGACGCAGCGTTCAGGCGGGTTTGATGCGGCGTTCAGGAGGGGCAGCATCCAAGCTCGGTGGCAGCGGGTCCTGCGCTCGGGGTCAGCGGGCTGTTCGGCGCTCGGGGTCAGCGGGCTGTTCGGCGCTCGGGGGTCCGACGAGGAACAGTAAAGTCGGGGGGTCTAAGATGGTCGGCTGGTGTATTAGGTTTTGATTGAGAAGGAAATAGGGAAGCAATACCTATGTATATATATGTAATCATAGTAGACTTTGGGTTGACCTAGAATTAGGTCTGCTCAAGGCCTTCTTGGAATTGGGCTTTCTCATGGGTATTACAATGGTTGGAATTTCAATTAATAAAGAAATTGCTAGAATGCTTTGGTTAGATGGTCTGAGGCCATGGTTCAGGGAAATTGATGTTGTATTATACACTTCCAAGAATTTATGGAATTTACACCTAAAGGAGAATTCGGGTTTATTTACGTATCGTCCAACGGAATGGATACCTCAATGTACTCTTGCACCAAGGTGTCTAAACAATAAAAAGTTGTACAAGTTCGACTTATGAATCAATTTAATAAAAGTGAATGCAAGTGGAGTTCTGAAATTCAAAATAATGGTAAGGTGCAATAAAATAAAGTCACAAAAATTGAGAATAATCAATTATCATGCAGTCATTTACTCATTAATTACGAAAAGACGAAAATACCCCTAATCCAAAAAGTGGGGGTGACACATATGCTATCGCCTGAATGTTCATACATGCTCGAGCTTAATATTGTTAAATATTTGCTATGGACAGGAAAGGACAAATGGTAAGTTGGTAAGTCTCGCCGTGTTTCCTCTCTTGTGGCACGACGCACTGCCACACGAATTAGGCTATTCAATATTGCATGAAACTGATCCTAAGGCAACTAGAAAGAACTTAATAGTTGGTGCACGGAACCTGTATTACGTGTTTGGATTTATCGAGCGGGCGAGTAGCTTCTCCACAAATGCATTCAATGTACTGATAATCCACCAGTTTGTATGCAGGGTGCGGGAGAACCTCGTTCGGTACGGATGCCTCCTTCGTGCGTGCTAAGGCGTGAAGATCACTCCGAAGCAACGGTGCGTCCGGAACAGAAGCACATATACAAGACATAATGTTGTGTACATCGCCTGAATATCGCCTGTACAATCATTCCACAATTGTAGCCACTTGGCACGCTTTTACTGTTTCAGAGAGAGAGGCTTGAGCGACTTGTAATCTCGGCTATACGTCGCCTGTAACATATGTTTATATCAATAAAAGAGCTTACTTACTTCAACTTGTGTTATTCAATGCTTCCGCTATATTGTCAACTCAGTGAACTTGTTACCAAATTACTATGCGTTTATGACTCCGCTGCACTCGGACAATCTGTGCGACTATGTGGCTTAGAACTCTTACTGCCAGCCAACGAACCACGACCTTGCACGGGCGTGGCTCACTCTCGTGCGACATCACGCCCGGATGGGTCAAAAAGATCGTTCCGCGGGAGCGCTAGCGCGGTGATTCTCGCCTAGCGGGAACGGCCGATCTGCCTACAGGAGATCGGGGCGTGACAGCGCTCTCCGTATAGGTAGTGCCTCCAAAGCTTCAAAGCAAAGATCACTGCGGCAAGCTCCAAGTCGTAGGTAGGATAGTTCTTCTCATGGGTCCTCAGTTGCCTAGAGGCATAGGCCACAACCTTCCCATGCTGCATCAAGACGCATCCTAATCCTTTCCCGGACGCATCGCTATAGATCACGAATCCTCCGGGTCCAGAATGTATGGTCAAGATGGGTGCTGTAGTCAGGCGTATCCTAAGCTCATCGAACACCGTCTGACACTCCTCTGTCCAGGTGAACTCCTGCTCCTTGCGGGTCAAGCGGGTCATCGGCTCTGCGATCCTTGCGAAGTTCTCTACGAACCTCCGGTAATATCCGGCAAGTCCTAGGAAACTCCTCACCTCTGAGACGTTGGTAGGGGTCGGCCACGTCTCTACTGACAAAATCTTCGCGGGATCTACAGAAATGCCTTCTCCTGAGATAACGTGTCCAAGAAATGCGACACAATCTAGGAGAAACTCGCACTTGCTCAGCTTGGCATAAAACCTCTCACGTCTCAGCGTCTCTAGCACTAACCTCAAGTGTTCGCCGTGCTCTTCGTGGCTCTTCAAATACACCAAGATGTCGTCGATGAAGACTACCATGAACTGGTCCAGATACTGGTGGAAGACTCTGTTCATCAGGTTCATAAACACAGCAGGCGCATTTGTCAACCCAAAAGGCATCACTAAGAACTCATAGTGACCATAACGAGTCCTAAATGCTGTCTTTGGAATGTCTTCCCTCCGTACCTTTACCTGATGGTAGCCCGATCTCAAGTCGATCTTCGTGAACACCACTGCTCCTGTCAGCTGGTCGAACAGATCATCAATCCGCGGTAGAGGGTACTTGTTCTTGATAGTCAAAGCATTAAGGGCTCTGTAATCAATGCACATCTGGAATGTCCCGTCCTTCTTTGGTACAAACAACACTGGTGCTCCCCAGGGTGATGCACTAGGACGGACAAATCCCTTGATCTGCAACTCCTCTAACTGTAGCTTCAGCTCGTCTAGCTCCTTCTTCGCCAACCGGTACACATTTGATGATACCGGTGGTGCTCCGAGCACTAACTCAATAGTGAACTCCACCTCTCTATCAGACGGTAGGCCCGACAACTCCTCTAGGAAAATATCCTCGAACTCTGCAATGATTGTTGGGGGTGCCGTCTCCATAGCCATGTAAGCTCCAGCTGTCTGTCCTACTCCTCGCTCGATGGTGCCCCGCATATACTCGAACTCCGAGTGACCTGGCAGTCTAAAAGTGACGTTACCCTTCCGGCAATCCAGTACGGTATTATACTGACTTAGCCAGTCCATGCCCAAAACAACGTCGAAAGTTGGCATTGGGAGTACCAAAAATCGCGCTCTCATCTCTCTACCACAAACTACTACCGAGCACGTTCTAATAGTGCTGGTAACCGGTATGATGCCTCCTCCGGTAAGAATCTTCCAACTCTTAGGTAAGGGGGAAGTTGCTACTCTATGCATGGCTACGAAGCTACTAGATATGAATGATAGTGTAGCTCCAAAATCAAACAATGCAGTTGCAGGTAATGATGCAACTAAAATGGTACCTGTGATAGCCTCCCCTTCTGGTTCCTCCTCGATGGTTGCTAAAACAAAGGCCTGCCCATGCCTCTGTGTCACGCCCCAGTTCCAAAATACCGAAGGACTAGACACGTGGCAATGGCCAGCAGCACGCACCGATGGACAAATCCAATTTAATGGATCCATCAGGGCATACTTAAGCTGTAAAACAAGTCTACGACAACATGGCACAACTAATCTCATCCACACAAGATATAAATATGATCCACAGAATATAAGGAATGTAAATCATCAACCAGTCTCAACAAAGTGCTTCGGGGAACAACTCGATAAATATCTGATACAATGGTTCAACAGACCAGAATATAAATGACTGAATAAAATAAATACTGAGCAGGAAACATGAAAGCTCAGGAAAAGTCTTCAGCTAATACCTCATCCTCGGGTGTTGGTACAACTCCTGTATCAGTTTCTGCTCCGGTCCCGTAAATCTCGGGATAGATCTCGTCTGCCAATCCTGGGGACATAATCCATTCCAGGTCCTCAGGGGACATAACAAGGTATAGATAACACAAGTCAAAATAAATGCAGTGCAGCAGATAATGAAATAAATAAGGTAAGTATGTAACCATCTAAGTGAAATGCAAGATGAGAGCATCACGAGTACTCAGGCTGAGCCACTACAAGCTCTGTGTCGGGGAGCCGGTAACGGTAATAACACGTAATGTGCCTAGCACTTCTACGAGAGTCTACGGCCTCACAATAGTAGTAGATATATATGAAACAGCCTGTAGTCTGTGTGTCTCTCCCCACCCAATGTAACCACGCATATCATGACCATAACGTCTCATGTCCATGTCAAGCGGGATCATAGCTAATGCAACAAGTCAAAATATTTCTAAGAATATAATATCTCTGTCAAGTCCTGTATCCTATACAGAATCACCCTGAATATCTCAGGAAGATCCTGTCTCATGAATAGTGTCATGTGTCCTGGGTTATAGCGTACTCGGTAAGACAAGTACGAGAATATAAAGTGTCACGAATGTCCATCTCTAGATGACAATACACAACGCCGCTTACGGTATTGGCACCCGACTATTAATCGGACGCTAAGTAAGTCACACAGTCCTAGGTTAAGCATGCACAGCAATATAAATGAAGCAAGAAAGATATGTAACAATACTGTAGAGTTTGGCAAGGTACACTTGCCTGCTGTTGGAATACCAACAGTCGTCCCTGTATCAGTGGATCCTGTGGGTACTCCTCCAAAAGCTGTAATAAACATCACCAACAGTTTCAGAAGATATCAAATAGCTAGAAACGTCTGTCCTTATGTCCAATTTGGACACAAGGGCAAATATGATATTTCCTGGCCAAAACGGGGTCCACATGTGGGCCACTTTGCACCGAAAAGCGTGTCAGGGTCAAAGGTCTCCAAATTCGTCAAACTCAGTGTCAACAAGTCAGAAACGATGATACGAACTCAACAAAACTTCCAGAATTGGATTCCGATGAGCCGATCACAAAATCGCCCGTCAAGTGGAGCTTGTGGGGCCCACGATACGCGATTTTGTCAACGTTCTCAGAATCGAACCAAACTTGGGTCACAGGACCAGCGTATTGCTACGAGTCCGATGGCACAAGTTTTGTCTCGATCCGACGTGTGTACACAAAGTTACAATGTGTTCTAGAATGGACAGATACGTGGCATTGTCGGCGGATACGCGTTGATTCTGGTGTGCACGCACATCCAAATCAACTTCTGCAAAATCTCACACGTCCATATCAACGTCGCGCACGTTTCGGTAAAGACCGCGTACGACCAAGTCGTCCGGTTTGGCGGGGCGCACTCAGTTCCGGGGTAAAATAAGGCGTTGGTTTTCCTGTTTTTGGATCGCGGTTTGCGACCACCACAGGACGCGACGCACCGAGCAAGTTGCATGGACATCGAGGGGGTCGTGCAGTCTATGCGACACAACTGACAGAATCAAAAATGGGGCATCGAGGAGAGAGGAAACAATACCTGAACAGGGCTCCGTGAAGACTGATTCTTCATGTCCGAGTATCTGGATCGTGTCCTGCGCTGACCGGGTCCGGTACTGTGTCCAGGTCTAGGGATTGATGTATCCGTGTTCGCTGTGTCTGGAGACAGGGGGGACTCGCTGGCTGGAGTCGACACGGCCGGGCTGCTGCTGGAGGGAGTCGTTGTGGCTAGGGCTCCGGTGAGGGCTGCTGTGTTGGGTCACAGGCGGGTGGAGCTCGGAGTCGGCTGAGGTTGTGGTGGTGAAGCCTGTGGTGGTGGTGGTGATGCCTGTAGTGGTGGTGAAGGTGGAAGCTGGAAGAGGGGAGATGCGGGGAAGTCCGGCGGAGGGTGTACCGCCGGCGGGGACTGCTCAGTCCGGTCGGGTCGTGCACAGCGGCGGTCGGGAACGCGCTGCCGGTCGGGATGTTTGCACGGCGGGCGTTGTAACGCACAGTCGTGGAAGGGGATGGCTGCTGCACCGGTCGGAGTCGGGCAGATTCGTCGAGGGTCGACTGGGAGATCGAGATGGAGGAAGGCGGTGGGTCGAGGGCGGCTATGGGAAATGGTGATCGACGAAGCTATGGTTCAGGGCTGGGTAGGCGGTGGCAGTCGAGGCAGCGGGCTAGCTAGGGTTCAGGTTAGGGGTGGGGATAGGCGGCTGAGGACGGGCGGCTGGGCTAGGGGCGGCGCCGGAGTCTCGCCGGAGGGGTCAGGGAAAGGGTGGCGGCGCTCGGTTTGGGTTAGGTTTAGGGATTAGGGATTTTTAGTATTTTCTTTTTTTTTCTTTTTTTTTGTGGGGAAAAACTAGGAAATTATGTATTTATACGTACAGAAATTTGGAGTAGGGTTTGACCTAGGATTTGGGCTGGGTCAACGCTCCTTGGGCTTGGCTTCGGCTCTCATGGGGATGTTGGACGTTTGGCACGGGTTTAATTCGGTTTAATTCTACATCGGTTGTCAGGGCTTTAAAAATGATTTCGGGGTCCAATAAATTCACAAAAAATTACCCTACGTCCGGTTTTCCATTTTACACCATAAAATATTATTTTTATAATATTTTAATATAAATTAACAGTAATTAAAAATCATTTAATTACAAAATGCCTAGGTTCTACATCCAGAAAAATACCGAAAAGTTGGGGAAAAATTATATTAAAATATTCTGAAAAATTAGGGTGTTTACAATCTACCCCCCTTAAGAGGATTGCGTCCTCGCAATCAAGAATAACTACTAAAGGAAGAACTATGGAAATTACAAGAATGCTTAGTTTATAACTGCCTCCGCGAACAAGTGAGGATAACGCTGGCGCATACTATCCTCCCGTTCCCAGGTCGATTCGCCAAGAGAATAATATTTCCAAGCTACATGAACCAGTCTGATTGTCTGTCCTCGCAATGTCTTATCACTGACGTCGAGGATGCCAACTGGTTGTTCTTCATATCTCAAGCTAAGGCCCACTGCGATCTCTGAATGATCGACTACATGACTTGGGTCGGTCACGTACCTTCTCAGCTGTGAGACATGGAATACGTCATGTACTCCCTCTAAGGATGGAGGTAATACAAGACGATAAGCTACCTCACCAATGCGCTCTAGCATATCAAATGGCCCGATATACCGTGGGCTCAACTTGCCTCTGCTCCCGAATCTAATAGTACCTCGAGTGGGCGAAATCCTCAAGAATACGTGCTCTCCTTCTTTGAACTCTAGGGGACGTCTGTGAGTATCAGCCCAATGCTTCTGTCTGTCCTGAGCTGCTCGAAGATGATTCTGAATCTGTTTTACCTTCTCCACTGTCTGCTTTACCAATTCTGGACCCAGTATTTGACGTTCACCAATGTCACTCTAACATACTGGCGATCTGTACTTCCTTCCGTATAATGCCTCGAATGGTGCCATCTGAATGCTGGCCTGATAACTGTTGTTGTAGAAGAACTCCACCAAGTACAAATGATCTTCCCAAGATCCTCTAAAGTCTAGCATACACGATCGTAACATATCCTCCAAGATCTGAATCGTGCACTCCGATTGACCATCTGTCTGTGGATGGTAAGCTGTGCTGAATTTGAGTCTGGTGCCAAGACTCTCTTGCATGCTTCGCCAGAAATGAGATATAAATCTCGAATCTTGATCCGATACGATACTAACCGGCACTTCATGTAATCTGACGATTTATCGCATATACATGTCGGCTAGTACCTCTGTGGACTGTCCAACTCTAAATGGCAAGAAGTATGCCGATTTAGTGAGTCGATCCACGATAACCCATACTGCATCTCTTCCGCTGGGGCTCCTTGGAAATCCTGTGACAAAATCCATCGTGATATGTTCCCACTTCCATTCTGGTATAGGAAGCGGCTGTAACATACCTGCAGTCCTCTGATGCTCGGCCTTTACTTGCTGACAGACTAAACATTTAGCCATAATTCTTGCAATCTCCCTTTTCATTCCATGCCACCAATAATACTATCTCAAGTCTCGGTACATCTTGGTTCCTCCTGGGTGAACAGAGTACATAGAGCTATGTGCTTCAGTCATTAACTCCTGTCTCAATTCTCCATTTGGAACATACAGGCGATTTCCAAACCTTAATGTCCCGTCTTCATGTATGCAAAGTCCTGTCTGCATGCCTGCTTCTGTCCTCTCCCTGAGTCTTCGAAATCTAGCGTCGGTGGGCAATGCCTCTTTAATTCTTTCCACAAGTGACGACTTAATTTCAAGATTAGCCAGCAAGCCACTCTGTCCTGGTAAAATAACCTCTATCTGAAGCTCCTGTAGATCTCTCAATAACTCGGGCTGCATCGTCAAGAAATAAGCCGTAGGCTTCCTGCTGAGTGCGTCTGCTACGACATTCGCCTTTCCCGGATGATACTGCAGATCTATATCAAAGTCTACCATCAATTCCAGCCAGCATCTCTGTCTCATGTTGAGCTCCTTCTGAGTATATACATACTTCAGACTCTTGTGATCAGTGAAGATTTCTACCTTCTCCCCATAAAGGTAGTGCCTCCAAATCTTCAATACAAATATAACTGCTGCTAATTCCAGATCGTGTGTTGGGTAGTTCTTCTCATGGACCTTCAACTATCTCGATGCATAAGCAATGACTTTGCTATGTTGCATTAAAACACATCCTAGTCCACTACCTGATGCATCACTGTAAACAACAAAACCTCCTGACCCTGAAGGAAGAGTCAAGACAGGTGCTGTTGTCAATCTTCTCTTCAATTCTTCAAAAGTCTTCTGGCAGTCTTCTGTCCATATAAACTCCTGGTCTTTACGTGTCAACTTCGTCATAGGCTCTGCAATTCTTGAGAAATTTTCTACAAATCTTCAGTAATATCCCGCAAGTCCGAGAAAACTTCTCACCTCTGCAACTGATGTGGGTGTAGGCCAAGTCTCTATTGCAGCAACTTTCTCTGGATCAACTGAAAGTCCTTCGCTTGAGATGAAATGTCCCAAGAAAGGCACTTTATCTATACAAAACTTACACTTACTGAGTTTGGCATATAACCTCTCCTGTCTCAAGGTCTCTAACACGATTCTGAGATGCTCCTCGTGCTCTTCGTGGATCTTGGAATATACTAGAATGTCATCAATAAATACAACCATAAATTTATCCAAGAACTGATGAAAGACTCTGTTCATTAAACTCATAAATACTGCTGGCGCGTTGGTTAAACCAAACGGCATTACCAAGAACTCATAATGTCCATACTTGATCCTGAAAGCTGTCTTCGGTATGTCTTCCTTCCTTACTTTGATCTGATGATAGCCGGATCTAAGGTCAATCTTCGAGAATACCCTAGCACCACTCAATTGATCGAATAGATCATCAATGCGTGGTAAGGGATACCTGTTCTTGATGGTCACAGTATTTAGTGCCCTGTAGTCAATGCACAACCGTACTGTTCCATCCTTCTTTGGCACAAATAATATGGGTGCTCCCCAATGTGAAACACTGGGCCGGATAAAACCCTTCTCCAAAGATCATCAACTTGTTCCTTCAACTCCACTAACTCCTTAGGTGCTAGCCGATATACTGATGAAGTGATAGACTCTGCTCCTGGAGTTAAGTCTATTATGAATTTTATTTCCCGATCAGGTGGTAAACCTGGAAGATCATCAGGAAATACATCCACAAACTCTAATATGACTCTTGGGTAACCTGTCTCGCCTTCTACAGATAGTACCCTAAGAGTAGGCTGAACTCCTTGCTCTACTGCTCCCCGAAGAAATTTAAATTCTGGATGTCCAGGCGGTCTAAATATAACCCGTCCAAGTCGGCAATCAAGAGTCGCATGGTACTGACTTAACCAGTCCATACCAACTACAACATCATAATCCGGCATGGAAAAGATTAGGAATTGAGCTCGCATCTCTCTTCCACAGACTACTACAGAACATGATCTACAGATGTCACTAACCGGAATAATTTCACCTCCCGTAAGAATTCTCTTCATCTTCGGAAGGGGTGCGGTAGCTACTCTATGGGTGGCTACAAAGCTAGCTTCTATAAATGAATACGATGCTCCAGAATCAAATAAAGCTACAGCTGGTAATGAAGCTACTAAAATAGTACCTGCGATAACCTCGCCTGCAGTAGCTTCCTCCTCAACAGCCATTGTGAATGCCTGTCCTCGTCCCTGAGCTGGACCTCTCTGCTGTTGAGCCTGCTGAAATAGGGCTGCCTGTGGTGCCAGTGGTGGTCTCTACTGGTATCCTCCTGTAGCTGGTGGCCTGACTCCTCCAGCTCCTGTCTGCGGTGCTCCCACTATTGGATAAGCTGGTCGTGGTGCAGGTAAAGCTAGTCTTGGTGCTCCCTCTCTATGTTTAGTGCAGTCTCTGGATAGATGCTGGTCGGATCCGCAAAGCAGGCATAGTCCCAACTTACGCCTGCACTCTCTCTCAATGTGTCCTACCTTGCCGCAGTGGTGACAAGTAGGAAGGGATATGGTCCTGTGTGCTGCTCTCTCTGGCATACTCCTATGGGATCATTTTGCAGAATCCCCATGTGATGTCCTGGATGGTGCTGATGTGATTGGCCTCTTCAGGTTTGACTCCCTTCTAGTGACGCGCTCCATGCGTCGTGCTGCTGCGAGGACGTCGGTATATGATGTAGGTGCGACCGATCCAATCAATCTCTGGAGCTCGAATTTTAGTCCATCAAAGAATTTCTCAGCTTTTTCTTCCTCTGTCGGAATCAAGGTTGGGGCGAAGCGACTTAGGCGAATAAATTCTGCATTGTATTCTTCCACTGTCATATTGCCTTGGATAAGGCGGTTGAACTTGTCTCTGAGCTCCGACCGTGCTACTGCTGGAATATACATCTCCTGGAAGAGTCTGGAGAACTCTTCCCAAGTGACTCGGTCCTGTCCGAGCCTTCTCTCTTCTGCTAACCACCAATGATGTGCATTTTCAGTCAACTGCATCCTCACTGCAGTCATCCATTTCTCCCTTGGAAGTTCAGCTGCTTCCAACTGGTGCTGTATGTTCGTGAGCCATTCATGAACTTCTGTTGGCCCCTCTTTACCAGAAAATATACGAGGCTTGAGCTGACGAAAATTGGTGATAGATCCCGTCGCTGATCGCCTCGCTGGTGGATTTGCCTGCTCCAATGCGGATACCAGACTGGTTCTCAGATACTCTGCCTCCTGACGATGTGCCTCTTGCTGAATCTGCTACTGGACTTGCATCATGGCATACATCATCTCGAACATTTGTTGCCCGTCCATAGCTTGTCCTAGCGGGAAAACTGGCATCTGTGGAGTGAACTGTGGTGGAGGTGGGATGTCATCTCTCCCGAACCTTGGATTTGGCTGGCCGGTTTGATTGCTCTGTGATGTTTGTCCTCCGTTGCCTGGTGTCACTCCGTCTATATAAGTAACCACAGCGTCGTGTGGCGTATCCAAGGGAATCTTATCTCCGTTCCTGGGATCCATTACTCTGCAACCAAAAGATAAACTGTAAGAACGCTCAGAGGAATCAACACAGGATGCAAATCAAGTAATTTATTCGAGTTCGATATAGAGTTCAAAAATGGTTCAAATAATGGATGAGATCCTATAACTTATCCTATCCTTAGGGCAGGCTGGTTTGGTCCCTAAGTTGAAACCGAACAATTTAGTCGTAGACCTGCATGGGCCACCACAAAAACCATGTCACGCCCCAGTCCCAAAATACCGAGGGACTAAACACGTGGCAATGGCCAGCAGCACGCACCGATGGACAAACCTAATTTAATGGATCCATCAGGGCATACTTAAGCTGTAAAACAAGTCTACGACAACATGGCACAACTAATCTCATCCACACAAGATATAAATATGATCCACAGAATATAAGGAATATAAATCATCAACCAGTCTCAACAAAGTGCTTCGGGGAACAACCCGATAAATATCTGATACAATGGTTCAACAGACCAGAATATAAATGACTGAATAAAATAAATACTGAGCAGGAAACATGAATGCTCAGGAAAATTCTTCAGCTAACACCTTGTCCTCGGGTGTCGGTACAGCTCCGGTATCAGTTTCTGCTCCGGTCCCGTAAATCTCGTGATAGATCTCGTCTGCAAATCCTGGGGACATAATCCATTCCAGGTCCTCAGGGGACATAACAAGGTACAGATAACACAAGCCAAAATAAATGCAGTGCAGTAGATAATAAAATAAATAAGGTAAGTATGTAACCATCTAAGTGAAATGCAAGATGAGAGCATCACGAGTACTCAGGCTGAGCCACTACAAGCTCTGTGTCGGGAAGCCGGTAGCGGTATTAACACGTAATGTGCCTAGCTCTGCTACGAGAGTCTACGGCCTAACAATAGTAGTAGATATATATATGAAACAGCCTGTAGTCTGTGTGTCTCTCCCTACCCAATGTAACCACGCATATCATGACCATAATGTCTCATGTCCATGTCAAGCGGGATCATAGCTAATGCAACAAGTCATAATGTTTCTAAGAATATAATATCTCTGTCAAGTCCTGTATCCTATACAGAATCACCCTGAATATCTCAGGAAGATCCTGTCTCATGAATAGTGTCATGTGTCATGGGTCATAGCGTACACGGTAAGACAAGTACGAGAATATAAAGTGTCACGAATGTCCATCTCTAGATGACAATACACAACGCCGCGTACGGTGTTGGCACCCGAGTATTAATCGGAAGCTAAGTAAGTCACACGGTCCTAGCTTAAGCATGCACAGCAATATAAATAAAGCAAGGAAGATATGTAACAATACTGCAGAGTTTGGCAAGGTACACTTGCCTGGTGTTGGAATACCAACAATCGTCCCTGTATCAGTGGATCATGTGGGTACTCCTCCAAAAGCTGTAATAAACATCACCAACAGTCTCAGAAGATATCAAATAGCTAGAAACGCCTGTCCTTAAGTCCAATTTGGATATAAGAGCAAAAATGATATTTCCGGGCCAAAGCAGGGTCTACATGTGGGCCACTTTGTACCGAAAAGCGTGTCAGGGTCAAATGTCTCCAAATTCGTCAAACTCAGTGTCAACAAGTCAGGAACGATGATATGAACCCAACGGAACTTCCAGAATTGGATTCCGATGAGCCGATCACAAAATCGCCCGTCAAGTAGAGCATGTGGGCCCACGATACGCGATTTTGTCAACGCTCTCAGAATCGAACCAAACTTGGGTCACAGGACCAGCATATTGCTACGAGTCCGATGGCTCAAGTTTCGTCTCGATCCGACGTGTGTACACAAAGTTACAGTATGATCTAGAATGGACGGATACGGGACGTTGTCGGCAGATACGCGTTGATTCCGGTGTGCACGCACATCCAAATCAACTTTTGTAAAATCCCACACGTCCGTATCAACGTCACGCACATTTCTGTAAAGACCGCGTGCGACCAAGTCGTCCAGTTTGGCGGGGCGCACTCAGTTCCGGGGTGAAACAAGGCGTTGGTTTTCCTGTTTTTGGATCGCGGTTTGCGATCACCACAGGACGCGACGCACCGAGCAAGTTGCACGGGCATCGAGGGGGTCGTGCAGTCTACGCGACACAACTGACGAAATCAAAAATGGGGCATCGAGGAGAGAGGAAACAATACCTGAACAGGGCTTCGTGAAGACTGATTCTTCGTGTCCGAGTGTCTGGATCGTGTCCTGCGCTGACCGGGTCCGGTACTGTGTCCAGGTCTAGGGCTTGATGTGTCCGTGTCCGCTGTGTCCGAAGACAGGGGGGACTCGCTGGCTGGAGTCGACACGGCCGGACTGCTGCTGGAGGCAGTCGTTGTGGCTAGGGCTCCGGCGAGGGCTGCTGTGTTGGGTCGCAGGCGGGTGGAGCTCGGAGTCGGCTGAGGTGGTGGTGGTGAAGCCTGTGGTGGTGGTGGTGATGCCTGTGGTGGTGGTGAAGGTGGAAGCTAGAAGAGGGGAGATGCGGGGAAGTCCGGCGGAGGGTGTACCGCCGGCGGGGACTGCTCAGTCCGGTCGGGTCGTGCACAGCGGCGGTCGAAAACTCGCTGCCGGTCGGGATGCTTGCACGGCGGGCGTTGTAACGCACAGCCGCGGGAGGGGATGGCTGCTGCACCGGTCGGAGTCGGGCGGATTTGTCGAGGGTCGACTGGGAGATCGAGATGGAGGAAGGCGGCGGGTCGAGGGCGGCTATGGGAAATGGTGGTCGACGAAGCTATGGTTCAGGGCTGGGTAGGCGGTGGCAGTCGAGGCAGCGGGCTAGCTAGGGTTCAGGTCAGGGGTGGGGATAGGCGGCTGAGGACGGGCAGCTGGGCTAGGGGCGGCGCTGGAGTCTCGCCGGAGGGGTCAGGGAAAGGGTGGCGGCGCTCGGTTTGGGTTAGGTTTAGGGATTAGGGATTTTTAGTATTTTCTTTTTTTTCTTTTTATTTGTGGAGAAAAACTAGGAAATTATGTATTTATACATACAGAAATTTGGACTAGGGTTTGACCTAGGATTTGGGTTGGGTCAACGCTCCTTGGGCTTGGCTTCGGCTCTCATGAGGATGTTGGGCGTTTGGCACGGGTTTAATTCGGTTTAATTCTATATCGGTTGTCAGGGCTTTGAAAATGATTCCGGGGTCCAATAAATTCACAAAAAATTACCCTATGTCCGGTTTTCTATTTTACACCATAAAATATTATTTTCATAATATTTTAATATTAAATAACAGTAATTAAAAATCATTTAATTACAAAATGCCTAGGTTCTACATCCAGAAAAATACCAAAAAGTTGGGGAAAAATTATATTAAAATATTCTAAAAAATTAGGGTGTTTACACTCTGCCCTCCAGCCTGCTGTCTGGCCTGGTTGAACTGTGCCTCCTGTTGGACCAAGGGTGGTCCTCTCTAAAATCCTCCAGTAGCTGGTGGACGCTGACCTCCGGCAGGGGGTAGTATCCTCAAGGGTGGTGCTGCTCCCCTCTGTCCGGTCTGTGGTGCTGCATCTCTGAGCTGTGGGCAGTCTCTGGCAAGGTGCTGGCTCGCTCCATAGATCATGCAGAGCCGGAGCTTCTTCCTGCAGTCTCTGACAATGTGTCCCCTCTTGCCACAATGGTGACAACTCAGAAGCTCCTTGTGCTACTACGACACTGTCCTCTGCTGCACCTGCGCTCCTGGACGACGGATCGATCCTCCTGCTCCGTGCTGGACTCTGGCTGGTACGCTCGTGCTAGAATGTCTCGCTCCTCCGCCTATGGCCTCCTGGATCCTCGCCTCTGATAGGACCTCTTCATAAGAGATCCTCGCCTGAGTAGTGGTATACCTCTGCAGCTCGAAGGAAAGGCCGTGGTGGAATCTCCTGGCCTTCTCCAGGTCGTTGGGTATCAGGGCGGCACCGAATCGGCTAAGTCGGCTGAACTCCGCGTCGTAGGCGTCCACGGTCAAATTCCCTTGCTCCGGGTGCAGGAACTGGGAGTATAGGGCATTCCTCACCGTAGCGGAAAAATACTTCGCATTGAAGTACTCCAGAAACTCCTCCCAAGTCTGCGTCTTGCCGATGCTGTGCTCCATGGAATCCCACCAGTGATGGGCGTTGCCCTTGAGTTGGGCCCTCACTGCGGTCATCCAGAGGTCGGGGTGTAGCTGCGAACCCTCCAGTAGCATCTCCGTGTTGGAGACCCAATCCGAGATCTCCTCCATAGTCTCCTTGCCCGAAAAGGTTCCCGGGCCCATCTGGCGGAAGCCTCGTACAGTGCCCACTGGCTGGACAGGTGCAGGTGTTGGTGGGGGTGCTGGGGCAGGTGTCCTCTCTAGTACCGCCATCAGGCTCTGCCTCAGGGTCTCGGTCTGCTGCCACTGCGCCTGCATCATCGGCTGGAAAAATTGGAACATCTGGGGATGTCCCTCTGATGGTGGCATCTGGGGTGGAAATGGCGGAGGTGGTGGTAGTGGTATCCCTGGCTGCATCATCGGTGTCTCCTCGGATGTCGGCCTCTCGAACTGCGGTATTGGCGTAGCCCTCAAGGTTTGTCCCTCGAAGTGCTGCATCGGGACCGTCTGCAAGGTATGGCCCTCTTGCTGCTGCGTCCTGTCGTCGGGAGACGTCTGGTGCCAGTGTATCATCGGGGCCTGGGGGATCACTGGTGCCTGTGGCTGAGGCTGCCCTCCTGGTGGTCACTGGGAAGTCTCCTCACTCGGTGCGATGGCAGATGGTACCATGGAACCGTATGCCTCGCGTCCGCTACGTAGGTTCATCTCGCTGTAAGAGATAAAACTTCATTAAAAAGAGTACAGAATCAATCAAACAGGATGCAGATGTTTAAAATACGAAAGAGGTTCAAAGGTGTAATCGAGTGGATGAGACCTAGTAATTTCTATCCTATTGCAGGCTCGCTGGGCACGTTACCATACCACAAGCGATAAACATTTGACGAGACCTGCATGGGCCACCACTAAAACCATGTCACGCCCTAGTCCCAAAATACACGGGACCAGGCCATGTGGCATTGGCCAGCTGACACGTCTCCAAGGATATTCTAATTTAATAGATCCTAGCGAAGCGTGCTACGCTGTCATAAATCTAACAAGTCTAAAAATAACATACAACAGGCAGAGTCTAATCTCATCCACAAATACAACAAGAAATACTGAAATAAAATACTGGAAAATAAGAACAGAGTCGAATGTCATAGTACAAACCGAAATATGTCCGGTGGGAACAAACCCACTACAAATGATGAAATAGAGTACTGAAGACAGAATAAAGAGTGCAACTAGAACAACTACTATCTAGATAAGAAGCTCCAGTCCTAGGCGGAAGGCCTACCAAGTAATCAGGGAAACTCCGATGGTAGCACCTCCAGCTCCTCCTCAAGAGCGTACCTCATCTCCACTCCTGGTCCGTACACAGTATGGTAATACGTCTCGTCCAAATCTGGAAGGGAACCAGGTCCTCAGAGGGACGTAACAAGATACAAAAATGTATGCCATAGATAGAACTGAATAAAATAAAGGGGGTGTGCTAACCATCTAAGTGAATGCAATGTAAGGACAACCTTGGAACGTATAGGTAGGTGTAGGCATAACGTCCATACTCCGAAGAGCATGGTATCTGACTATGTAACGTCCATCATTTTGAAGAATGAGGTATCTGCAATGTATATACGTCCGTATCACTCCGAAGAGCACGGTATCTGAATATAGGAAGTCATCAGATCCGTGGCTCCTCTGGATACTACGGAGTCCAATGTGTGTATCCCATACGTTTATCAGTTGTCCTCCCTACCCAATATGGATACACAAGTCGAATAAACGACGTGAGTATCCCGTATCTAGATGCCAAGTCTCATCTAACTAGATTACTCTAATTTACGTGCTAATCCGTGATGCATGTCGTACGCACTGATAGCGAGTCGGGTACGCGGACCCGCATCCCAACATGAATTTACTATCGTGATACGTGTACAAGTATCACGGTCTAGGAAGATATCATAATATCCTCACAGTAGTAGGTGAGTCAGCTAGCAGCTAGGTCAAGTACACTACTCATCGACGCATTCGTCGACTGCACCCGAGTCAATCTCGGACGCGCACAGTTATATGTATATTGCAACATTTCATTTAAATTAAACAGTAATCCAGCAAGGTATACTTGCCTGAATCCGGTAGCTGCGAATGCCAATATCCTGCTCTTGAAGCCTCGCTTGTACGGTCCAGCAATCCTATATATGATATAATAATATCAACATCAGTCACTTACAATAGTACGACAACGACACACTACTTGCAGCAATAAACTGACGTAGGGTCTTGACTGTACATCTAGTGGTCCACGTAGTACATATATTTATATATATAACATATATACATACATGTACACTAATACATATTTAAACATAATAAAAATACGTATGTTTAATAGTACATTTAAATAGCATCTATATATATTACTTAATAATACACCAACTAATATGCTTAACACCATATATATAATTTAAATATTTACATATAAAATTACATAATACAATATGTATAATTAAATACATACACATATAATTACATATATCTAAATAACAATTTATGTGTATATACACATAATAGAAAATGTACTAATATATAGTATATACTTATATATATATTATACACCCAAAGTATATATATATTTATATAAATATTCATATATTGATTTAATACATAAATATACACACTATAAGCATACCAAATACATAAAGTATATATATATATATATATATATATATATATATATATATATATATATATATATATATATATATATATATATATATATATATATATATATATTTATTTATTTATTTATTTATTTATATATATATATATATATATATATATATATATATATATATATATACACACAAAATATATATATTTATATATATACACAAAATAATAAATACACCAATTAATATATTTATATATATACACAACATATAATAAATATATAACATACGAATATATATTTATATATATACACATCATATAATAAATATATAATATGCCAAGACATAAAATGTATATTTATATATATACACCAAATATATATATATATATATATATATATATATATATATATATATATATACATTTATACATAATAGATTTAATATATACCAAGTATTAAATACAAGTATATAATACTATGTATATACGGACTACATATATATATCTCTATTATATATAATATATATCCAGAATACAGTATATATATATATATATATAGAATACAGTAATATACTAATACATACAAATGTATATTTATATATATACACCAAATATATATATATATATATATATATATATATATATATATATATATATATATATATATATATATATATATATAGTATATATAAAATATACAAAATACAGTATATATATATAGAATACTGTATTTATACAGAAGTATATATATATAATAATACTAAAACAGAATACTTTTAATTAGTATTTACACAATGCAATACTAAATACTAGGTATAAATTGCAGTATAAGTATATAAAATTTATACCTATATGCAGGTGGGGTCGAGGTGGGTCCGCCGGATGGGTCGTCGCCGGCGTGGGTGGCCGGGCGGAGCTCCGGCAGCGCAGGAGGAAGTCGGCAGCAACAACGAGATTCAGTAGTCCTCAGCACTGCGGGGGCTGTGTCGGCCGGCTGCGGCGTCGACTGGGGGCAAGCCACGGCGGGGACAGAGGAGACTGGTGGGGGAAGGCGTCAACGGAGTTTGACGGATGGGCGAGCTACGGTGGCGAGCTGGATGGCGTACGGATGGTCAGCTCGAGCTTCGGGGGCGACTGGTTGTAGGTGAGGACGGTGGTGCTGGAGGCGGCTGTAGGCGGAGATGTGGCTGGGGGCGGTGGCTGTAGGTAGGGGAGTGGGTGTTGGTCGGAGTAGGGTCGTCGCGGGGGTGGCCAGAGGCGGTGGCTGGCCGGAGGAGGGCGGCGGGAAGTCGGGTGAGGGTGGCTGCAGGTTTTGATGTAGTTGGGAATTTAGGGTTTTAGTTGGGTAGCTTAGGTTTGTGTGTAGTTTTAATGATGTAACATGTTGTATTGTAGGAGAGAGAGAGGGGGGCTGCCTTGGGATTAGGGCCGGCTGGGTAGTTGTCTAGGGTTGTGTGAGGGTCTCCACATGTTGCACATGTGGCTAGGATTCGATGTATTTGAAATATAGGGTTAGGATGTGTCCTTCAAAAATGATGTAAAGTACATGAAAATGGGGGAAATTCTTTTGTGGATCGGTCAAAGAATGGGGGTCTCTTCTTCATGTGGTTGGGCCAATGAGAGGGGGCACCTCATTTCTAATTTGCATAAAAGCCCCTGAACAATTTGGAAATTGCACATAATCTGGAATTGAGGATTTGATGTGACAAAACACCATGTTTGGTATTTTGTAGTGGACTAGATTGGTGTATGGTATTTAGTATGAGGCTTGTAGGTGTGTGTGTGGGTTTGGGTTGGAGTTGGGTCTAATTTGAGTGAGGTTGGGTCACTATATTAATTAAATTATAATTAATGTACCGGGTGTTCCTAAATTAATTTAATAAATATAGGGAGTCTAAATTGGGTGGGCACAAGCGTCATGGCGTGGTAGGCTTAGAGTATAATAATGTCATGATCGGGGTTGGTTAAAACGGGTTGAGGTTGGGTCTCAATTTTGATTGGAACGGATAACGAATGTAAATATACAATTAATTTAATTTACGTACGGACGTTTGTAACAACTTTTGTGCGACTAAAATCAGGTACAAAAATCAGTATTTGGGGGTTGCACAAAGGTCATTATGGTAGGTTGGTATGTCTAGGCCAAGTGTATGGAGTTTGTTTCAGGGTAACAGCTAGTGTAGTGTCCTAAATATCGGGACAACGGTAAGGTGTCCTAAGTAATAAAATTACTGCACAAATAATTAATACTATGCATAATAAATTCTAATTGCATCTAATTAACCCTAATCATGCTATCTAAGTTAATTAAACCCAAATTTTGGTCGAGGGGGTTTATATTTTCCTTCTTGGTTGAGTGCATATGTAAGGTGCTTGGTAATTACTTTTTATTTCTACACTTGCAAAACAAATAACTTACTATCGCTACTTTGGTAATTAGGTCGATCGTCTAATAACACCCGAGACTGAATCTATTAGAACTCTTGCCAAGGGACCAATTACTGTCGTTAAAATATGACCAAGTTTCTGTGTGAATGGGTTCAGGTTCAAGTCAACAAATGCTCCTATCAGAGACAGCTTTCTGGATCTTGATTCCACGAAAAATAGTTGTTTGTGTATCAAATCTTCGAACTACAAAGACGTCGATCCAGGCAATGATTTCTATCGCATCTTACGAGAGATTGTGGAGTTGACATATAATTATGGCATAGAACCTGCTAATATCGTGTTATTCAAGTATGAATGGTTCGATCCGATTAAAGATCAAGGTTAGAAAATTGACAAGCATGGCCTTGTAGATTTAAACTACAAGCGTAGATATCAAGGCTACGAACCATTTGTCCTATCAAGTCAGGCTCAGCTCGTGTACTTCATAACTTATCCTAGACGGGGGACAGCGAGGTCGGATTGGTGGGCAGTATGCAAGACTAAAGCTAGAAATACCTTTGACATTGACGAAATAGCTTATCAGGAGGACGAGCTACCTCTTGTAACAAATATTGTAGATGTGGACTCAACGAAAGTTACTCATTAAACGAGTAATATTATAGAAAATATAAAATTATCAGAAGAGGAAGACGAAGATGAAGACGAAGTAGATAAAAGTGAAGAGGAGGAGGAGGAAGAGGAAGAGGAGGACGAGGAAGGCGAACAAGATGAATTTTCTGAATATGATTGAAAATAAAATATTTTGCCTATAGAATATAACTATATTTTGACTATAGAATGTACTATTTTGACGAATATATGTATTATATTTTGACTGTAGAATGTATTATCCATTTAGACTTGTGATACCACTGGTTATTTACTGTACAATTCTATGAATGATGTGAGATATGCATAACATTTTGACTGTAGAATATACTATATATTTGTATATTTCTTTATTCATCATATGTTGTTATCAGGTATGACAGGATGACGCGGAGGGTTCGGCAGGTCCCGAGGTAGACAGAGTGCTCCTCCGGTACTGCCTACTGTTGGTTCCGGATCATCGTCGCCCAGTACTCCAGTATATCGATCAGTCACATCTCCGACTGCGACGACGTTATATGGCATCACTCCTGGGATGAGTATTTCCAAGCGTGATAGTACTACCTCGTCCAGCGTTCCTCCTGCTGACGGAACCATGGAGACAGATGAGCATGTAGAGGAGGTCGTGCCGACGTTGTCCCAGCATCAGCAAGATCCTCCATGCGTACCTCCGGAGGAGACGAGGACAGAGATTTGGGCCGACGGTACAAAGTAAGTCAATTAGATGGTTTAGCATCATATATATCGTATATTTCTTTATTCATCATGTTTTGACTTTTTCGATCTAAATAATTATCTCTGTATAGATATTGTCCATCGTCGGTTCAGAGACGCTCGGGCCTATTTCTGAGGAACAACTATAGTGGCCCTTGGATCAACTACCCTGAAGCTTCGGAGGAGAGGAAGGCGTTCTGGTTTACGCACTTCAAGGTAAAAGTATATTATATAAATCCTCTAATTTATGCATATTATATAACTTATCCGTGATGCTCACTTACTAAATTATTTATTGTAGCAAACGTATTTCTATCCTCCACACCGGGCGGAGTTGATCGAGAGAATGTTTCCTGCCGTTGCCGCCAAGATTATCCGTGATGCTCTGGATGACTAGAAGGCTCATGATCGTGCTGGAAAACCGATCCAAGGTTGGATCACGCCTGAGAAGTGGACTGCGATGAGGGCTAGATTCGACGATTCGAGCTACAAGGAAAGGTCTGAGAAGGCCAAGGCGGCTAGGCGGAATGCTGCAAAGTGGTGTGGTGGCTCGATTCCGATGACGGAACATTTCCGTCGTTTGGTATATTTTTTATTTAAGATATATTATTTTAATTTAAGTACAATAAAATGGTAGTAGGAAAAAATATTTAATTTTAGTACTAAATAATATATTTTTAACAGGTACAGAGGGCTGAGGATGCAAACATGGTGACCGTCTTCATGGCCACCCATCGCAAGGACGAAATCTCATTGATGAGAGGGCCTCGTAGACCTATGTAAGTATTACTTTACTTTGTTGCGATTTTAATATAACTTAGGTAATTATCGAGTATCCAAACTTTTCTAGGCCGAGTATCTTAGGCTGCGTGAGCGGGCGACTGCTAGTGCACCTACAGCTGGAGAGGCTGGTACTTTCTCGCAGCCTGCTCCAACTCCGTCGGTGGACGACCTATTAGTGATCGCCGCTGGTGGTTTCCAGAGGGGTACGTACTATGGTACGGGATCCTATGGCGCCCTGGTTGCGACGCAGTTATCTATGGCCTCCCCGACAAGTGTGCATTCTCTACAGCCCTCGCAGTCGTTGGCCAGAGTCTATGAGACTGTTGACCGTCAGATTGCGTCTCTCCGTGATGAGTTTCTACGAAGGATGGAGGAGCAGCCCCAGTCCCAGCCGCAGGCGGACGATCTGACGCTCATCGCACGATTCGATATGCTCGACCGCAGCATCACGGAGCTCCGGGATTTGACAAATGATCTTAGAGTCTCGACAGAGCGCAGCGTGATGGAGCTGCAGGCATCGCAGATATCCATGGGCGAGAGGCTGACGATGATGCAGGATTCAATGGTTCATAGCAGTACGAGGTTGTTATCTACCATGGATTCTTACAACCAGCGACTCGCAGAATTGGAGCTGATACGTCCTCCTGTGTGCCTACATTGACATAGACTCCACCGACGTCACTGCCTTCTCCATCGACATCGGTGTCGATTTTACGGGAGCAGTATGATCTATTCTTATCCTTTATGCGCGTCGGTGGTCATCCTCCTGTAGATCCGCAGTAGTATAGATATTTGCATGGATATTTGCTGGATATTTGTATTCTTTGTATTATTTAGGATAAGACTCATTGTATGGATATATATATTTTCTGTATTCTTTACGACGATATTTGCTGGATGTTTTATTTTCTTCAAATTTTATTATATTATTCATATTAAATATATGTTAATTTATCGGTGTTGAGTGTTCAACCCATGGGGGTCGACAAACCCAGAAAATTCAACGGAGGGTTGCTTCGGGTCTATTTGTATAGATTATGAATTAAAAAACAGCAGGAATAATAGTTTGGAAACAATTCAGTATTCAATTTTTTTATTTTTTCACTATACAATTAGCGACGTTTTTAGCGACGTTTAGCGACGTTTAGTGACGTTACTACACGTCGCTAAATACGTCGCTAAGTTGCGACGTTACTACAAGTCGCTAATGACGTCGCTAAAAACGTCGCTAAAAACGTAGTTGTACATCGCAACTTGCTGACATGGCAGTATTGCCAGGTCATTAAAGACGTCGCTGTAACGTCGCTATATAAGTCGCTAATTAGCGACGCTAAGCGACAGATGAGCACGTCGCTAATTAGCGACGTTGCGTCGCCAAACGTTGATAATCTAGCGACATATTTACGTCGCTAAAAAATGTCGGTATAGCGACGTTTAGCGACGTTTTTCCTTTCAGCGACTAGCTGAGTTCCGACTTCTGTAAAACGTCACTAATTACATCACTAAAAGTGATTAGCGACATTTATTGGTCATTTAGCGACGTTTTTTTACGTTGCTAATTTGACTTTTTCTGGTAGTGAGGAGAACCTCGCCCCTCCGCCTCCATAGTCAGCAACGACGACGACCATCACCACCACGACTGCGACCACCATCACCACCACTACGTCAATATTGTCCCCCTCAATTCAGACACACCCCTCACCTTGTTCCGCACCATGCGGGATGATAGTGTTATCTTTTGGACTGTCAAATATTTTGACAATCCTACCTAGTGGACGGATTATCAAAAAATTTAACAATCTTAAAAAGAACATGCTATTTTAGGACTGTCAAATATTTTGACAGTCCAAAATACGTAACGAACTGTCACAATTATTGACAGTCATAAATGAGCAACATATTTTCTTTATAACTGTCAAGAAATTTGATAGTCTAGAGTATTGATAGAACTGTCAAAATGCTGACATTCCTACAAAAATAGTGGATGGTCCTTAGTAAATTGTTTGAGTAACAAATTTATAAATAAAAAGGTTGGATAGCCCTGAGTAACTTTTGTAGTACCTTTATAAATACTCTTATCTTAAATGATTGTTAGGACAAGATGTGTGTTAGTGTTATATGGGTTTTTTCATGACCCGCACCCGGATATTCGGACATGAGTACGTGGTTATGCACAGCCTACGGCGCAGCAACGATGGTAGAATGCTGTCTGGGTCATTTCTAACTATCTAACATCTCAATAATATAATATGGTACCTGTTAATCATCTCAACTCCAAACGGAGGAACAATATGGTATCTCACAAGTATAACTAATCTCAATCACAAAACAAACTAAGAAATATAGAACATGAATGGTATAGCGAAGGAACAAAAAAGATACAATCCACAATCTGAAATAATATATAAACTGTGAATCTCCACAAATAAAATAGTCTAATACAATCCAACACAAATAAACTAGACCTCCTCGGGCTCTACAACTAAGTCCTCCTGGTCTACAAGAGTATCCTCTATAGGTACGCCATCTTGCGGCCTGTAGAATGTGGGACACTGCTCTATAAGCCAGTCATCTGAAAAAATATATCCAGTCAGGATTGGAGAAAAGTACATACCTCTGAAAGCAGTTCCAATAACATAATCGAGCATATAAAACAGATAATAGAAATGAAATACAAGATTACTAACATATGAATGAATGAACAATAGATATACAGGTAATGTATGAGAATATAGAACAACAATATGAATAACTGCAATATTATGAAGTAACTGCAATCTAACTAATGTGTCTCAGAATACAAGTTTATTATGTGATCGGTTTGGGTGAACATGATCAAGTAAGACGATTACAAGTGAGGTATGTAACCAGAATGTACACGATGTAACAATGGGGCTTTGATCACATAATCAACTCCTACTCTCCCACCTCCAACTAATACCGATGGATCCAATCACGACATGCTATGAACACGAAATATAACCACTGAACACGAGCAGTGGGTGTACACGAATATCAAAACCACCGAACACGAGCGGTGGGTGTACATGAATAAGCACACTGAACACGAGTAGTGTGTGAACACGAAATATAAATCAATACCCAATATACATGATGAGATACATGTACACGAGTACCCACTGAACACGGTAGGGGATAATATCTCCTGACCGGATCCATGTAGTACAAGTCCGTGAATCACTGTGTCAGAATCAAGTATACAATTCTAGAACATGCATATATATAATATTATGAATTAAAAACTATCAGAGAAATATACTCGCCTGAAGTCCTGAGCAAGGTGTGTCTCTCGATGCCCAAACTGGTGTCATACAGACCTATATATGGTATGTTGCATTAATACAAGGTTCAAAAATGAAAATAAGTTAAGTTGATGCAATTCTAGGTCAATAAATTATTTCTAGGTCAAACCGATGAAATCTTGGTTGCAAGAGTCTAACACTAGGTGACTAAGTCGATACACTATGAAACTAAACTACACAAACTAATCTAAGATACTACAAGACACTCAAAAAGCCGTATCCTAAGATACGCAAGTTCATTTATATGAAAATAATGTTTTAGATATATATATATACAAGTCGTTAATTATAATACTGTAACAAAACAAATAAAATAGGATACCTTGGCCTTGTACCAATGCGTATCGCACCTATCTCGATACCCAAACTCAATACCTTGGGTATCGACCCAATACCTTGGTATCCCGAGGTAATCCAAAACCTCAACATAATGGCTAAAACATATATATAATACCCCAAGCTAATATACTAACTATAACCAATATATACTAAGCTACAATAATATATATCAATCCATAGGAAACTAACTATAATATAATACATCCATACCTACATAAATACATATAGCTAAATAGTTAACTATCAACATAGATACATATATAACTAATTATATACTAACATGCTAACCAATGTAACTAAGCAACTAATCTACTTACACTATCTATTACTAACTAGCTAATAAAGAAGTCAACTAGAGTAATCAAATACCCAAACCCAAGTACCCAAAACCTCAAATACCCAAACTAACAATACTGATACCTGTACAGTGAATGTATCTTACTGTGCTCGACTCTTACTGAGCTGCCACTGATATACTCAGAAACTGATACAATATCTTGACTGAAACCCACTGATACCTAGCTAACACATGAAACCAAAACCTAAAACTGAATGGGCACTGTGTTGTACACAATCAGAGCCCGCTTTCCCCATGTTGTATGCACAGTTCACCAGTTGATGCCTGATACTAAAACCTGTGTGAACTGATACTGTGACTCCCTGTGCTGAACTTCTCTCCTCTAGCACAGGGCGATACACCTTCAGTTCATAGCCCGACCTCTCCTCAAGTTGCTGAACTGTTATTCTCCATTTGCTTGCTCTCACTGACCCTGCTCTCCCTCACTCACTGTGAATTGTCGAGCCACCCTTCAACACTGTGCTGCAGTAGCTCCCCGAGTTGCCGTGCTGTGTTCCTTCACCCGACTGCTCACTCACACACACACAAGCACAAACATCTAGCACACAACCACTCACATCTATGTACACTGCTATATATATATATATATATATATATATATATATATATATATATATATATATATATATATATAGGGATATGTATCAAGGTATCACAACTACTTATGTACATAGATACATATATATACTCTCACACTTAATCACACACACACACATAAATATATACAAGACATATATATATATATATATATATATTACATAAATAGCATATAGATATACAAATATACATGCACAAATAGGAAAGAGGACAATAAACCAAACACGTGGAGTGCATCGCACCCGTATCACACTTATTCTATGATAAGCTTGCGATACGGCTCCACCACACAACAAAACGCATCCCGCAGGACACGAGCAAGTCTAATACACTAAATATAAATAATAAATATAGTAATTAGATTAACTACATGTCTGTGTCACAATGTGACATGCACAAGGCCCCGTGTCGGAGGAAAACCCCCAAAATCAACCTGTTTCGTTAAATTGACGAGATACGGCCTACACGTACCCAATTGTGGATATGACACTAGTCACAAACAAACAATCATATGTCAATTTAATCTATTAGACTAATTGACAAATAAGTGCCAATCTCGGAATTCCCCGAAAATTGAACCAAAAAGCACATAACTTCCACCGTAGGTCTCCGATGAACCTAAAACCAATTCCTATGGGTAGCCTATGCATGTGGGTTGGTTTCTCATGGTTAAATCTTATATTTAGAGTCTACTAGAAGGGGAAAAACTGAAATATTCCTATTGGGAGATGGATTTCCAATAAATTGTCCCCAAATGCAAAGTAGCTTCTCTCATTGTAGATCTTTGCCTTCTCCTTTTTGCTCCTTGCTTCCTTCTTATAGATCCTTGATGTAGAAGCCTCCAATAAAGAATAGAGAAAGAATTTGTGAAGAATTGGTGGAGAATTGATGAGGGAATGAAGGAAATGGAAAGAGGGAAGAACTAGATCTAAAGGAATTGGGAATTGTGAAGTGAAATGATTTCTCTCTCCTCCTAGATGTGGCCAGCCATATACTCCTCTCCCTAGCTATTGTGAAACGTCAAAAACACCCCTTTGTGGCCTCTCATGAAGAAATTAATCAGGGAGGGAAGGTTCTAGTCTAATGGTTTCACTAATTAATACAACTTCCTAATCCATGGGCATAATTCATGGGCTCAAACTAAACTCATATGAAATGTTGGTTCATGTAACTAATTAAATAGGTTAGGTCCACTACACAAGTCTAAAATAAATCTACAACTAGTAGTCAATAAATAATACAATAATTAATTAATCATGCATGCCACTACAAGAAAAAAGATCATTTACGGCACGCGAAACACGCCGTAAAAGATCCTTTACGACGTACATTTTTGTGCCGTAAAAGGTCATGCTGTAAATGACCACATTATTTACGGGGCATATGCGAAAGCCGTAAATGATAAAAATATACGTTGTAAATGTAAACAAATGAACTCGTAATTGATTTTCTCGCAAATTTTGATGACCATTTATGGCATATTTAGTGTGCCGTAATTGATCTTTCACGGCGTACATTTTGACGGCGTAAAAGCTATTCCCGTAAAATCATAGGAATCAAATACGGCATACATTTTGACGTCGTAAAAGCTATTCATGTAAAATCGTAGGAATCAAATATGGCATATATTTTGAAACCGTAAAAGCTATTTTCGTAAAATCATAGGAATTAAATACGGCATACATTTGGACGCCGTAAAAGCTATTCCCGTAAATTTGTGGGACTCAAATACGGCATTCATTTTGACGCCGTAAAAACTATTCCTGCCAAAATAATAATAATAATAATAATAATAATAATATTAATTCCATATCAATTCCCATTTTTTTAAACTGGCTAGCATCAATTTGAAAATGGAAAACAAACTTTATAACATAACCAAAAAAAGTTAAAAAAAAATAGTTGACTGACATGTAATCCTAATCAAACTACAAACATCCTCCTTTACTGTTGGTAAAAACATCACCTCCCTTGCTTCCCACACAGTTCACTTCTATATTCCTACCTTCCCCTTTTGTACTTGAAATAAACAGAACAAAATCAACACCAACACATTTGTTATTTGTTAATCTACAAGTTTAAGAAGAAATAAGCATGCCAAAAACGATAAATCTTAATATCTGAACGAGTAAGGGAGTCAGAGAGACAGATAGAAGTAAAAAAAGTTTAACAATAATGTCAAAACGCCCTGCACTAATGGCATTTACAAGTGTGAGCTTTGCAGTCCCACATGAAGCGCAAAAAACAAGATTCGATCACTTTCAGAAATCTGTTTAGGTGGAGACATATCTTTGACATACTGCGCTTTGAGCATCCCTTTTCTGCTAACCTGTCATCCAAAGAAGTTTAATTTACCATGTAATAGTTGAAAGAACAGTATACAAAAAAAAAAAAAAAAAAAAACTCTGTAGAGACATAAGACAACCACTTTAGTTAATAAGAGAATCATAACTTTCATAAAAAACCACTTCAGTAAACAAGCTTCTATATATGGATTGCAAAAAACAAAGTATCTATGAGATAGGAGTGTGTATTGGTGTTTAGTGCACGAGTGTAGATATATGTGCCTGTGCAGGGGAAGGGGAGGCTGCAGCAGATTCTTCACTGCTAGCAGCAGTAGCTGCTGGATTTCAACGTTTTATTTTCTTTTTTTCCCAGCTTCTTCTAAAAGAGAGTTAATATTCAAATATATTTTTTAGACAGCAGACCAAAAGAGTTCAAAGGAAAGAGAAAAAATATACTAAAACTTTTTTTTGGCCAAAGACTGGTAAAAATTGGAACTTTGTTCAATATGAAGAAGAGAGGGAAGAGGGAGAAGAGAGTATACAGGGGTACGACCAAGGGCGGAGCCAGGATTCTAGTTTACCCCGGGCTGAACTCAAAACATGCTAAAAAAAATTTTTAACACAAATTATTTCTCAGAATGTCATCATATTCCAAATGTGTGCTTCAAAATATCATTTTCGGACAAAAAAAAGTTATCAAATGACATAGGTTGAATTTCATAAGTAGACATGTTGCTTAAGATAATTAGAAAAATATCATCTTTATATATAAGATGAAAAATGGAAAAAAAAAACATGGAGTTATTGAAAATACGTAGTGCAGGATCTCGTTCAAGTTCATTCTCATGAAATGCAATTCGTGGAATCTTTGCAGGATGCTGAGGTTCTGCAGTAATCATAGGAATATCGATACTCGTTGATGGTTCTACTTGAGTCGTAGGAGCAAGAGTAGATTTGGAATCCGAAGATGCTCCAATTGTTGATGTTTCTTCTTCACCTTTCTTTTTAAAGAACGAAAAAATAGTTTTCATTTTTTTTTTGTTCTTGATTTTCCATCCTAATAAAATAGAAAGTAGTTATTAAAAATTCCTTAAGAGCTAAAATTCCTTAAGATGACTCATAGAACTATTCAGTATCAAACTTCATGCATTTTGAACTATTCAGTATCATAGAAACTTCATACATTTTGATTCTTTATGCATTTTTCATCCAAATATACAGAAGTCAAGTATTATATTTCAGCAAGCTTTCTGAAATTTCTTTATTTGGATTTTAATTTTGGGTTTAAGGCAACCCCAAAACTGGTATTTTGCCTTAATTTTTCAATTAGATAAAGTCCAACAGATCTCAAAAAATGAGAAACTAGACTAATGGATATTTACAGAGCATTAAAAATATGACAAATTGTCCAACAAAGCATTAACAGCAAATAAGGTTATCTAACTTTTCCAACAGAGCATTGACAAATTTTTCCTTAATAGGTATATATTAAGGAGCATTGGTGTCACGACCCGCACCGGGAAGTTCGGGCACGAGTGCGTGGGTACGTCCAGCCTACGCCGCAGAGTCGGCGGTAGTACGCTGTCTAGGGCATAATCACAGGTAATAAATCTAGCTCATTCACAATAATTAAATAGGCAAGAAAAAATAGCAGGAAAAGAATGCTAAGATTTCATAAACTGAAAGTGACAACAGATCCAGAGTTTATTACAAAACCAGAAATTAAATCGGGGACAAACCCGATTGCTAAGATGAAAGGAAAACAAATAGCTAAAAGCTAACTACTCTGCAGGGGTAGTCTCCTGGGTGGGAACCGGCTCTGCAACTGTATCACCTGCTGCCTCATGGGGGCCATAATAGGTGGGGGCAAGGTTCTCATCATCGCCTAAACAACAGATCCAGTCAGGAAAGGAGCAAAGTACACAGTGCACAACAAGGTTAAACTAAATATTTTATGACAATTAAATATTGGCTATCATGTTGAGAAATAGCATTAACAGAACATTATCATCTCAGAGTTAACTGCAAACAGGAATATGAAAAACAGAAATAAATGAAACAGGAAATGAACCTACAATAGCCAGCAAGAAAATAACCAGAAACTATATGTGTGTACTTGTGTTTGTTTTTAGAATACATAGTTGGCATGTAGGGGTTTATAAGGCTAATCCGGCCGTCATGAACGGCTATTAGACATTACAATCGAGATCCGGCTGATGGACAGTCGTGTACCAACAGCTATTAGACAATCCAGGGGAAAGGGTAAACTACATGCCTCCTTAGTATTCTCCCACCCGACATGTAAAACAAGACAGGAACTACCAATATTCAAGACATGAAATTCAACATTTCTAACACTAGGTGTAAACATCAAGAGTACATGTATAGCAGGGAATTAATTATCACAATATATAAAGATTAACTTGAAGTGCAGGTACTTGCCTGTTGTTTGGATCTGATTAGTTAGGTTCTTGGGGGAAAAGTCCAGAGATGAGTCCAAAAGCTGAAATAGACATTACCATCATGCTCAGAAGACGTCAAATAGCTAGAAACGCCTGTCCTTGGGTCCAATTTGGAGACAAGGGCAAAAACGGCAGTTTCGGGTCAAAACGGGGTCCGCCGTTGGGCCCGTTTTGCACCGAAAAACGTGTCCAGGTCAACGGTCTCCAAATTCACCAAACTTAGTGTCAACAGGTCAGGAACGATGATACGAACCCAACGAAACTTCCAGATTTGGATTCCGATGAGCCGAACACAAAATCGCCCGTCGAGCGGGGCCTGTGGGGCCCACGACACGCGATTTCGTCAACGTTCTCAGAATCGAACCAAACTTGACCCACAGGACCAGCGTATCGCTACGAGTCCGATGGCGCAAGTTTCGTCTCGATCCGACGAGTGTGCACGAAGTTAGGGTAAATTACAGAAAAGGCGGATACGGGACGATGTTCGCGGATACGCGTTGATTCCGGTGTGCACGCACACCCGAATCAGCTTCCACGAAAACTCACACGTCCGTATCGACGAAGCGCACGTATCTGTGAAGACCGCACGCGACCAAGTCGTCCCGTTTGGCGGGACGGACTCAGTTCCGGGGTGAAACAGGGTCTGGTTTTTCCTGTTTTTGGATCGCGGTGTGCGATCACCACAGGACGCGATGTCCCGAACAGTTTGTCCGGACACCGAGAGGGTCATACAGGCTTCCCAACGCAATTTACGGAATTGAAAACGGAGATACAGAGTGCAAGATACGAGTACCTGAAGAGGCTCGAAAAATTGGAAATTCCGTGTCCGTGTCGTGTCCGACACGACACGAAGAATTGGGATTAGGGTTAGGGTTCAGGGGTGCTTGGCCGGAGATCCGGCGGCCCGGGCGGTGGGGAAAGCCGGAGGCGGCCGAGGGCTGGCGGCTCGTCGTCAACGGCGAGGTGCTGGCGGCGCGGGGGTGGCCGGAGGCGCCCTGCGGCTGCTGCTGCTGTCGATGGGGAGGGGAGAAGGCTGGGAGGCGTCCGGCGGCGGAGCAGCGGCGCCGCGGGCGGTGGCAGCGGCGTCGTGGCGGGGAGAGGTGGCTGGGGTGGCTGACGGTGGAGGCTCGTCGGCCG
Organism: Iris macrosiphon; assembly: GCA_036927795.1. Classification (NCBI taxonomy): domain Eukaryota; kingdom Viridiplantae; phylum Streptophyta; class Magnoliopsida; order Asparagales; family Iridaceae; genus Iris; species Iris macrosiphon. The sequence continues at coordinate 13,283,654 of JAYESA010000006.1, forward strand.
GGGGGGGGTTTATAAGGAGGAGAGAGGGAGAGGGCTGCCGAGCGGGGCGGAGGTGAGGGGGGGTCGTGGCGGCCGGTGCGGGGGTCGAGCGGTGGGGCGGAGCTGGCGGAGCGGCGTGGCGGCCGGAGGACGCGGCGGCTCCGCCGGAAGACTCGGGCGGTTGGGGTGAACGGGGGAGACGGGTTCGCGGGCGGCTCGCGGGTCGGGTCTGACCCGACCCGACCCGGAAGGGAACGGGCTGAGGGCTGGCGGGCTGGGCCGGTCCACTGGGCCGGGCCGGCCCAAGAAAAGAAAAATAAAAAAATAAAAAAAATAATAAATAATAATAATAATAATTATAATAATAATAATAATAATAATAATAATAAATTAATTAATAATTAGATAAATAGTCTTTAGGCATTTAAAAATAGGTCCGGGGTCCAATAAATTCCAGAAAAATTACCCTAAGTCCAGTTTTTCATTTTACACCCAAAAATATTATTTTCACTATATTTTAATGTTGTTTATTATCAATTAAAAATCATGTAATAATTCAAAACCCTGATTTTAATTACAGAAAATTCCCAGAAAATTCCAGAAAATTGTGAAAAATCCCAATTTTAATATTTTTGAAAAATCAGGGGCTTACAATCTACCCAACTTATAAAAATTTCGTCCTCGAAATTTAAATTATGGCAGGGTCCTCTCTGTCCAAACTCACCTGGTCACAGTATAACGGGTTTAGGTGAACATTGCGGTCGCTACCCAACTTAGAATTTTACCCATATCCTTTAAGGTTGTACAACTAGTAAAGCTAGGTCCCAACTTAATAAATCATGGTATTGAATCTTTAAGTCTGCAACACAAAACACATCACTTAGGGTATTGCCTTAGTCATAAAGGGTTAACATCAATTTGACCGGTCTAAGGGGTATGTCTAACACTACAATTCAACTTATCAAACACAGGATTTTGTCTTTCCGAGATGAGGGAAGACGAGGATTAATAATAAGGAGTTTAAGGGCGAGGTTGTAGAACAGGGGTATAGGGACCAAGGCGTTTAAGGAATTCTAATAGGGATTGCCAGGCGGTTATGGATTGAGATTCTATTCTGGTAATGCTGATACGATATGCTCGGACGTATTTAGGGGGCAAGCATACTAGTCAACTATATATCTCAATCCACGTAAAGTAGTTGTGCGAAGTGCGAATCAAAATGTACTAAGGTTGATCAGACCGTAGTACACTGATTCTGAGTAGACACTTGTATTAGTGGTGTTGATCAGGCCTCAATAATACATGTGTCATGAACAAGCCCGATAAAGGGTAAGCTTGCAAAACTAAGCTATAAAATAGCAGCATATGTCAAGTTCAGCAAAAATTAAGTGCGCTAGATGATGATGAAAAGGAGGTGCAAATTATTTGAAGTTCACAAAATAACACAAAATAAGCACAATAGCAAAATCCTCTAAAACAGTTATCAAATTTAAAAGCATACCAGGTATTTAGCAAGTTCAAAATTGCTAGGTTGGGGCTGAGGTCACGAACCAATAGGCACGAAAACAATACTAGAAAAGATATCTACGAATCACTTACGCGCATTAGCTGCTTCCAGAGTTTGCGCGTTCTCCACGGTCATTACGTAAGCCTGTCCGCGTCCTTGAGCAGTGGGGCAGTCCCTCACTCGATGTTCTGCTGAGCCACAAAGTAGACAAACACCTAGCCTCTTTCTGCAAACTTGCCAAGTATGGCCTGGTCTATGACAATAGTTACAAGCAGCAGCTTGTTGGTTCTGTCCCTGGGCCTGGTGTTGGGGTGCTGGAGCTCGAGGGAGAGGACACTGAGCTTGTTGCGGGGCCCTCTGCTGTTGTTGTTGTTGCGGTTGTTGAAAAGGGCGTTTGTTGGGTCCCGCATTTCCGGTATCTCTTTCTCGCTTTAGCTTATGCCCCATGTCTCTCTTAACGCCTTGTGCCACGCTCAAGATTTCCTCGTAGGTGCGAGCTCGGCTGGTGGTGACAGCAAGACGAATATCCGGAGACAGCCCCTTCTTGAATCTACGGGCCCTGTCCTCCGGGGTACGAACCATGCATTACGCAAAGTGGCTTAACCTGCTAAATTCTGCAGTATATTCATCAACAGTCAGGTTACCTTGCTCCAGTCTCTCGAATTGGCTTTCGAGAGCTTCCCGAGCCACTTCGGGGTAAAATTTCTCCTTGAATAGCCTCTTAAAATCTTCCCATGTGAGGTCAGGAGCAGATAGTTGGGGTTCATCTCTGAACCAGGTCCGAGCTATGTCGAACAGTTGCAGGCTTGCGGACTCCACTTTGAGATCATCAGGGACCCGAGCAGTCTTCAGGAGTCGCTCTACGTTCTCTATCCATTCATCGGCGTAGAGAATACCCTCAGTTCCGTAGAATTCCAGGGGTCTGAGGTTCTTGAAGTCTTTGGCACTCCCTGGCCTCTTGTGTGGCGACTCCTGGGACCTAAGAGCTTCTGAGAGGCTGGTTCGAAGCAGGACAGTCTGTTCTTTCTGGGATTCCACTAGTCCCTGGAACACTCCGAGTAGCTGTGCCCCATCTAGAGTAACTGCTGGAACAGATGGAGGCGGCGGGAGTGCAAGAGTCTCGGGCACATTCTGCTCAGCTGGTTCTGATGTGCCTCCTACTGTGTTCCTGGTCTGGACCATTCTGAAAGATGAAGGGGTAGGGAGTTCAGAATAGATTACTTGGAAATCAAAGGCGATAGGAAAAATTGAGCAGCAATGATATCAAGAATTGAAATAAGGACGCTATACTGTGAATGAGCTTTTCCTAGAATCCTCAATTTTATTGCAGGCCTGTTCGGTCCCTAAGTTGAAACCGAACAATTTAGTCGTTTGACCTGCATGGGCCACCACAAAAACGTGTCACGACCCGCACCCGGAAGTTCGGGCACGAGTGCGTGGGTACGTCCAGCCTACGCCGCAGAGTCGGCGGTAGTACGCTGTCTAGGGCATAATCACAGGTAATAAATCTAGCTCATTCACAATAATTAAATAGGCAAGGAAAAATAGCAGGAAAAGAATGCTAAGATTTCATAAACTGAAAGTGACAACAGATCCAGAGTTTATTACAAAACCAGAAATTAAATCGGGGACAAACCCGATTGCTAAGATGAAAGGAAGATAAATAGCTAAAAGCTAACTACTCTGCAGGGGTAGTCTCCTGGGTGGGAACCGGCTCTGCAACTGTATCACCTGCTGCCTCATGGGGGCCATAATAGGTGGGGGCAAGGTTCTCATCATCGCCTAAACAACAGATCCAGTCAGGAAAGGAGCAAAGTACACAGTGCACAACAAGGTTAAACTAAATATTTTATGACAATTAAATATTGGCTATCATGTTGAGAAATAGCATTAACAGAACATTATCATCTCAGAGTTAACTGCAAACAGGAATATGAAAAACAGAAATAAATGAAACAGGAAATGAACCTACAATAGCCAGCAAGAAAATAACCAGAAACTATATGTGTGTACTTGTGTTTGTTTTTAGAATACATAGTTGGCATGTAGGGGTTTATAAGGCTAATCTGGCCGTCATGAACGGCTATTAGACATTACAATCGAGATCCGGCTGATGGACAGTCGTGTACCAACAGCTATTAGACAATCCAGGGGAAAGGGTAAACTACATGCCTCCTTAGTATTCTCCCACCCGACATGTAAAACAAGACAGGAACTACCAATATTCAAGACATGAAATTCAACATTTCTAACACTAGGTGTAAACATCAAGAGTACATGTATAGCATGGAATTAATTATCACAATATATAAAGATTAACTTGAAGTGCAGGTACTTGCCTGTTGTTTGGATCTGATTAGTTAGGTTCTTGGGGGAAAAGTCCAGAGATGAGTCCAAAAGCTGAAATAGACATTACCATCATGCTCAGAAGACGTCAAATAGCTAGAAACGCCTGTCCTTGGGTCCAATTTGGAGACAAGGGCAAAAACGGCAGTTTCGGGTCAAAACGGGGTCCGCCGTTGGGCCCGTTTTGCACCGAAAAACGTGTCCAGGTCAACGGTCTCCAAATTCACCAAACTTAGTGTCAACAGGTCAGGAACGATGATACGAACCCAACGGAACTTCCAGATTTGGATTCCGATGAGCCGAACACAAAATCGCCCGTCGAGCGGGGCCTGTGGGGCCCACGACACGCGATTTCGTCAACGTTCTCAGAATAGAACCAAACTTGACCCACAGGACCAGCGTATCGCTACGAGTCCGATGGCGCAAGTTTCGTCTCGATCCGACGAGTGTGCACGAAGTTAGGGTGAATTGTAGAAAAGGCGGATACGGGGCGATGTCCGCGGATACGCGTTGATTCCGGTGTGCACGCACACCCGAATCAGCTTCCACGAAAACTCACACGTCCGTATCGACGAAGCGCACGTATCTGTGAAGACCGCACGCGACCAAGTCGTCCCGTTTGGCGGGGCGGACTCAGTTCCGGGGTGAAACAGGGTCTGGTTTTTCCTGTTTTTGGATCGCGGTGTGCGATCACCACAGGACGCGATGTCCCGAACAGTTTGTCCGGACACCGAGAGGGTCATACAGGCTTCCCAACGCAATTTACGGAATTGAAAACGGAGATACAAAGTGCAAGATACGAGTACCTGAAGAGGCTCGAAAAATTGGAAATTCCGTGTCCGTGTCGTGTCCGACACGACACGAAGAATTGGGATTATGGTTAGGGTTCAGGGGTGCTTGGCCGGAGATCCGGCGGCCCGGGCGGTGGGGAAAGCCGGAGGCGGCCGAGGGCTGGCGGCTCGTCGTCGACGGCGAGGTGCTGGCGGCGCGGGGGTGGCCGGAGGCCCCCTGCGGCTGCTGCTGCTGTCGATGGGGAGGGGAGAAGGCTGGGAGGCGTCCGGCGGCGGAGCAGCGGCGCCGCGGGCGGTGGCAGCGGCGTCGTGGCGGGGAGAGGTGGCTGGGGTGGCTGACGGTGGAGGCTCGTCGGCCGGGGGGGGGGGGTTTATAAGGAGGAGAGAGGGAGAGGGCTGCCGAGCGGGGCGGAGGTGAGGGGGGATCGTGGCGGCCGGTGCGGGGGTCGAGCGGTGGGGCGGAGCTGGCAGAGCGGCGTGGCGGCCGGAGGACGCGGCGGCTCCGCCGGAAGACTCGGGCGGTTGGGGTGAACGGGGGAGACGGGTTCGCGGGCGGCTCGCGGGTCGGGTCTGACCCGACCCGACCCGGAAGGGAACGGGCTGAGGGCTGGCGGGCTGGGCCGGTCCACTGGGCCGGGCCGGCCCAAGAAAAGAAAAATAAAAAAATAAAAATAAATAATAATAATAATAATAATAATAATAATAATAATAATAATAATAATAATAAATTAATTAATAATTAGATAAATAGTCTTTAGGCATTTAAAAATAGGTTCGGGGTCCAATAAATTCCAGAAAAATTACCCTAAGTCCAGTTTTTCATTTTACACCCAAAAATATTATTTTCACTATATTTTAATGTTGTTTATTATCAATTAAAAATCATGTAATAATTCAAAACCCTGATTTTAATTACAGAAAATTCCCAGAAAATTCCAGAAAATTGTGAAAAATCCCAATTTTAATATTTTTGAAAAATCAGGGGCTTACAATTGGAATTTGAAAATATGTCAACAGTTTTTTTTTTTAAATTTACCTGCACTGCACAACACTGTCTGCTGCCGGTCTACTACTGCTACACTGCACAGCTGCTTTTCAAACCTTAACACCAAAATAAAAAAAATTATTAGACTAACGAATCTCTATCTTAGATAAAAAAAAAGAAAAAGATAAATAGGATGGGATATACCTGTGGCCAAGCCGTCCAGAGCACTTCTCCAAAAACAAAATGGACAAAATAGTCTATAAAGAGAAAGAGAGAGAAATAGGTGTCTCGAGTCTCCTTCTCCTCCTTGAGGACTAGGTGATCTTTATATAGAGAGAGATGAGAGACTTCAGACTTGATAATCTGAGATGGGAGTCATGGGACTAGCGGCGGGCTGCGGCGCTATAGCTGTCGACCACGCCGCTGATGGGATTGCTAGAGCCTACATCCTAGCTGTGCCTGTGCGGCTGTGCCGAGCAGCCGATGGGAAATGGAATACAACAAACGGTGGGCTGGTAGTGGTAACTAGTTGAAGAAAGTGGTTTTGATTTTGTTAAAAATCAAAACCAAGTTGTTGAACTTGTTTGCTTCTTCAGTCTTCACCCGACTGGATCAGGATGGACTGGACATTTGGTTGGGTGGGTTGAATGCTTTGACAACCCACTGAACATATTTAAAAAAAAAAAAAATAAAATAAAAAAATCGAATTGGCTAGGTGGGCTGGAGCCCACCCCAGCCCACCAATACATCCGCCCTTGGGTACGACTGTTGTGATCATCACAGGTGACATGGAACCATGTGCATGGGTTGACCTGTGTTGGGTACCAGCTCTGCAGAACATTGGTCGGGTCATGCAGCCTTGTTCTCACCAAATGGGTTTGGGTTAATCATATATATACTTTCAGGAATTAAGTTACTGTGGGTGAATGGAGGTTGTGTGATCAGATACTTATGGGTGACTGGTGCAATGAGATAAGTGTGTGCTCAAGTGTATCAGCAGTTGGGAGTGTAATTGAGGATAAGAGAAGAGGGTATTAATTGTTGGAGTGTTAGTGATGTTGTGTGTTAATTGTTGTGTGTCTGTGTTCAGTGAGAGGAAGGTTGCCAGGCTAGGGAAGAGGGGTTCTTCACAGCAGTGTGTATATTGCCAGAGTTCAAAGTCTATGTCCATTTTGCAACTAGCAATTCCTGAATTCATTTCAAGTCTGATACTGAAAAGTAATTCTGGTATAACTACGAAATATGTCAGATTCCAGCACTTCATAAGGTGGACATGATCCCAAAAATATCTAATTGTTTGATAAATAGTATTCTTAGTCAAATGAGAGTGGTTTGAAGATCTCTACTGTATATCCATAATTCAAAGATTCTGAGGGATAGCCTAATTAATCAATAGGAATTCTCTAGAATTGGTTATGTGCTAAAAGCCAAAACCATATCCTGGTACTCAAACCAAAACCATATCCTGATACCCACATATAGTCAAAGCACAACCCAAAGTCAAAAATACAATGAGGAAAATATCATATAAAGTTCAAAGACAAACCTCGTAGAGTGTTTGTCCACATTTCATTGTTCAGTTCAGATTTTGTATTTTAACCTGTAGAAGAAAAAGAATGACATAGTTTAAGAAATGCTCAAGAATCACACAGTTTTAGAAATACTTAAGAATAACACATTTGTACCTCAAATAAAGAAGCCCAATCCAATTTGATATATTTGATAGGCTATGCAATCGTACTTTGTTCAGCACAAACAAGTTTACTGAACTCAGCTGTTGGTCGATACAAAACAATGTTATTAATCACATCATGAACCCAAACTTTCCAACAATCATGGCCTAAAGGAACATGATGGACCAACGCACTTGGATTTGTTGAATAAATTTCAGCTGTAGCAGCAACAACTTCATCTTTTGCAAACCAACTAAGCAATTTGCACATCTTATTCTCAAGATTAGAACCTCTAGCACCACTTATTAATTTATTTTGTTTTCTTTGTGTTCATTCACTGCCAAAATCTTGTATCCTTGATGCACTTCCTTTATTGTTGTTTTTGTTTTGTGCTTTCTTGCTAGCAAAATTTTGAATGCTCTTATTGCCTTTTTATTTTCTCTGAACATTTTGTATTCTCTCGTCACTAGAACTTCGATCAATTTTATCTACCTTCTGTTTTCTTTTTTCTCTCTCCTTACAATATAGTTGATCGTTGGAATTTTCTTTGCATTTTTTTTTGCTATCTCATTGGCCGAATGTTTAACACTTGTGTTTTCCTACTGTCATTATATTAAGTCGGTCAAATATCAAATTTTGTGATCAAGTGCATAGACAAGACCAAAAGAAAAGTCAATATAGATATTTTATAAACTTACAGAGTAATTTTCTCCTTTGTCTAACCGAACAAGAAGATTTTTCACCAAGCCCTTCTATTCATTCTCTAATCTTTGGACTTTATTACCCATATGAATTTGACCATCCACTTTTGAAAGATTTGCTCCAAATCCAAAACCTCTTACTCTTCCATACGCTGGAAAATCATTTATTGTCCACATTAAGATAGCTCTCAAATTAAATGTGGTCTTAGTGAATGCATCATACACACTAACTCCATTGACAAATAACTCTTTTAAATCTTCTATAAGTGGTTCCAAATATACATCTATATCATTTCTTGGTTGCTTCGAACCGGGGATAAGTAATAATAATATTAACCTTAGACATGCATAAAGATAGGGGAAGATTATAGGTAACCAAAATCACTGGTCAACAACTATATCTAGAACTAAGATCACCAAAGGGATTGAATCCGTCGGATGAAAGATCGAGCCTGAGATTACGAGGATCCGATGCAAAATTTGGAAATTTATTATCAATCTTCTTCCATTCAAATGAGTCAACTGGATGGCGCATCATGCTGTCCTGACTTGTGTTATTGTAATGCCATGTTAGTTGTTTTGCCTTTTCAGATGATTTAAATATTCTCCTAAATCGAGGTATGATTGGAAAGTATCTCAAGGCCTTTGCAGGAATTCCTTTATGAACCTTTTTAGTTCGCCTATTAACCTTCCATCGTGATTCACCACATTTTGGACACATCTCCATATGTTCTAAATTTTTTATAAATAAACAACGGTCATTCACACAAGCATGTATCTTCTCATATCCTAAATCAAATGCCTTGAGAAATTTTTTCATGTAGTATAATAAATTTGAAAGTATGTTGTCATTTGGTAGAATATCTCAAATAATGTTAAGAAGTTCATCAAAACCAGTATCAGATAGGCTATACCTAGCTTTATACTTGTATAACACAACCGTTGCAGACATCTTTGTAATAGAACAACCCGAATATAAAGGAAGTTTTGTCTCCTCCACTAAATCTTTCAAATCAGGCTTTATTTCATCTGTAAGTTCCATAACATCATCATCATCATCATCATCATCATCAAAAATTGCATCTTTGTACATCTTATAGGTCTCTGGGAACTCTATATTTCCATCTTCTAATGTATTTGGCTTTTCCCCATGAAAGACCCATATAGTGTAACGAGGATGCATACCATTTATGATCAAGTGATCATATACAGTATCAAAATTATGGTATTATAGGTTCATATAATGGCTACAAGGATATTGAGTCTTTTGTAGATCCACCTTACTTGCTTGAACCATTTCCACAAATCTTCTTGCACCATCATGATAGGCTTTACTAGTTCTTAAAAAAAACCATGATAAGGAGCAGGGAAAATTCAAACTTTTTGTTTCAAAGAAACGACGCACTGTATATTCATAAGATTATATAGTTTAGAGGTTTAAAAATAACCTTGAAAGGTGTAGCCAACTTTTATCGATGATGCCTCTATTTTCCTTGGGGATCCTCATTATTAACTTTAATATAAAAATTCTACAAATATTTTTTTTTAATATAAATACAAAATGATAATAAATTAATAATGTATTTACTGTAACAAAAGTAGTAGATATGAAGGATATGGAGAACTAACTCATTCTTACAAAGTAATAAAAGATATCCACTACTCTTCCGGATTTCACTTGATCATATACTTGAAGTCTTCAATTTAGTCATTGTAACCAAAAGAAAAAAGAAAAAAATACATTTCAATAAGAAACCACTTTATCGTGCGTCATTCAATTGATTTTTTTTTTCAAAAACTAGGTAATAGCCGTGTAAATAGATAATAGTGCAATATTTTATCCGATTGAACTTGTATATAATGGAAATGGACATGCACTCATGTATTATTAAAATGATTGTACACTAGACATGGATAAACGTATAAATTTGTATAACAAAAGGCGAGAAATTGATGAAAATAGTTGAGAATACATATACTCATTCCCACGTGCATGTGCTTGTGTTACTTCAAATCAGAGAAATAAGAGAGGGCCCCTGTTCTTTTTATATTACATGAGAAACTTATGGTGTTCCTTTTTTTGTGTGTGGGTGGTTGGGGGTAGAGGGTATGGTATTTGATAACTGTATCTGAGCAATATAAAGGAATGCATTATTATATAGCCCACATTAGTTCTGTTTGTAGCCTACCTTCTGTTCCCCCCAATTTTTTGTTACACTAAAGTGTCAATGTGGAGCCGATGTCCTTTTTTATTTGTCAAAAATATCATGTTGTTGCAATAAAAGTTAACTTTTAACGTCAATGTGTATGATTATGTTCAGATATCCTTTTTATTATTCTTAAAATGATTAATCTTCATAAAAATTTTGTGTTCAGAGCATATCCAAGACAAGAATATCCAGCGTAAGGATGAATACTATGATGGCGACAATGACAATGACAATGACAATGACCATAATGTGGAGGATGGCCTGTAGATCAAAAGTACATTTGTTTCAACTGTATTATATGTTAATATTATCTCAGTAAGTTCGTTTTGTTTCCCCTGTTTGTTCTAATCATTCTTCTAGTGTTGATCTATTTGCTATTTGTCTAATATTTATCTGTTTGGAAATAAGCTGTTACAATGACAAATACAAATAACTTTATTTTTTTATATACTAAATACTAGCCTTCAAATATTTTGCCATTCCTTTTTTGGCATGCCAGACCATACGAATGCATTGCTATCTTGAACGATGTATTTTCATCATTAGAATATAAACAGAGCAAACTTTTTTACAATATTAGCATTTTGAGTTCTATAACCATATTATTGTACCATTTATCTAGTATAATGATAGGTAAAATAGATTATGACCAAAAGAAATCTTGACCCATTCATAAGAACCAACCTGCAAGAGAGTCCATATCCATAGAAAAGGAAAAGCAAGACATAAAGTCATCACCATCCACTATACTTTGAAAGATATGTATCACAATATCATAGAAGAGAAGAAAACAAGTAACCAGAAAAGAACAAAAGCAAAAGAAAGAACATATAACAAAAGCTAGATATGTGGAGGGATATAGATAATAATAGTTACTTTCAGGCCCCTCAAGAATGCAAAATCAAATAAAAGTGTAGATCCCAATGATGTATCAAAGAGGATTTTTCAAAAAAGGAAAACAAAAGAATAATAATTATGAAAATCTTCTTTTGGAACCTGCGCCAGTCACAGGTTCCGCTCGATGCCATCGATCCAAACACCCGTGTAAAGAATCCCCTTTGTGCCTCTGAAGTCCTTCGGGCCCATCCTTTTGAAATCTATGATGGTACCCGGCCTCGGCTGCTGAGGAATAAACTGAGGTGGTACCGTCTATGGCTGGACGGTAGTAGCTCTCTCAACTGCTACAAGTGAGATCTGGTGAGCGTTCTGCATGATCTATCGCAGGACCTCTAACTATCGCTACTGCGCCTCCATCATCTGCTGGAAGAGCGTGAACATCTGCGTCTGATCGACTACCGGTGGTGGAGGTAAAAGATCCTCAGAAACTGCTTACCCTGTCCTCAGTACTGGAGGTGGAACACCTCCGAAAGCTATTACAGATACGCCCACCTGGACCAGTGAAGCTGAACTCCTGAATGTAGGTGCTGGACCATCGTTTGAGGGTACTGCCCTAATGGGTGATGAAGTGACTGATCGTGCTATCGCGGTACCTGATCCCTGGGAACGTGTCTTCGACGGCATCCTGAAGATAGATTGAAATACGAAATCAATATTGAATATGATATGATATCATCAAAGAAGGATATAACTTATTCAAAGTAAAGCAATATTCAATAGATAGGGATTTGCAAAATAGATTTTTAGAATTTTTCTAGGTGTGATTGAGTAAACTCTCAGCCTAAATCATATTTCCTAAAGCAGGCTCGTAGCATTACTCTAGACGAGCATAACTACGACAAGAATCTAGACCGGCATGAGCCACCACTAAAAATGTGTCATGACCCGCACCCAGATATTCGGGCATGAGTACGTGGTTACGCCCAGCTTACGCCACAACAACGGCGATAGAACGCTGTTTGGGTCATATCTAACTATGGAATAAGCACGAATATGATAAAAGAATAGAAGAGTCACAAATATAACTCATGAGACAAAATAATATTCGATGAGTTAGAGAAATACTAAAATAATGCTGGAGACAAATCAAGTACAAAAGAAAACTAACTACAAAGCTCCGAGTCCTGGGTCATCTGTCTCAGTCGGGATGAGACCCTCCTGAGCTAAGGTCTCTGGTTCTAAGCCTATCACGTCCTGAGGCCCGTAGTGAGTGGGGTACCACTCCTCAGTATCATCAAGAAAAAATATATTCTGTCAGAAAAGGAGCAGAGTACATCTCTAACAGCAGTTCTAATAAATAATATAAACTATTTAGCAGTAAATAGATATGAATATACAAGATGCAATGTATAGATACACGAGATATGTAATAAAGAAAATACTAAAAATAGATACAAGAATGAGCAATATAAAAATAAACAAGAAATACTAATGACTAAGTGAGTGAGTACCAGCTTTAACATGTGATCGACTTGGAAACTTGATACAAGAATTATGGCCAGGTTAATCATACGTGCGGTATTTGATTACCAATATTCAATGAACAAGACTTGATACAATGAGGGTATGATCACATATCTACACTACATACTCTCCACCCCCGACTGGTATAGTGGATCCAACCATGGCATGTCATGACACTAGATTCTCTAGGAAGGTAGCAAGTCTTTCCAATAATCAATGTCTGTACATGTACAAGAAGAACAAAAAAATAAGGATTACACAAGATATACTATACATACCAAGAAATAATATCTCATTACGAGATCCAAATATACCAATCCGTGTAACCATTGTGTCAAGAAATTAAGGATTTCTACACTAGATACAATAGACATAGAGGATATCATAAATAAAAAACTATCAGAGAATATACTCGTCTGAAATCCGGTGAATAGTTTCAAAGATGTCATGTACGGTATCTCAAAGACCTAAATTTGGAATATTACATCAATACAAGGTTTTGGAATAAAAATAAGTTAAACTAGTCAACTTCTAGGTCATAAAGCCATTTCTAAGTCAAAACAGTCAAACTAGTTCAACTCTAGGTCAAACTAGTCAAACTTGGTCAAACTAGCTATTTTTAGGTTGTTTGAGCCTATCTCTAAGATATTGGGTTATTTCACTATGTAACTAGGCCACAGTAGCTATACTAAAATACTAGGATACAAACAAGATACCGTATCGTAAGATACGCAAGTAATTAGATAGAAAATATCATAATATATATATGCAATCAACAATATCTAATATTCCTAACTAAACTAATGCTAAGTGATACCTTGGCTTTGAACCATAGCGGTATCACACTACTACACACCCATCTTGATACTCAAATCCAAATACCTTGAGTATCCATAAATACCTTGACATTACCTTGGTATCACAAGGTAATGTGAATCCTAACCTATAACTAACTGCCTAAAGCTCTAAACTATAATTAACATGTATTTACTAATATAATACTACTATACTAACTACTAACATACCAATACATATATATATATATATATATATATATATATATATATATATATATATATATATTACTAACTAGAGATACATATACATACATATCACTAATAGTAATCACTAGTATATTTATCTAACTACTAGATAACAAAATGTATATATATATATATATATATATATATATATATATATATATAACTAATAACAAGTAACTAACTAGCTAAATTACTAACTAGACTAACTATCAAGGAACTAACTTAACTAACTTACCTTCTTGTTGTTGTGTCATTACTATTTTGCTCAAGTTGTTACTGCTGCTACTGGATGTTGTTGCTGTTTCACTAATATGCTAGCTTGCTGCTCACTTGTGCCGCTATGCTAGCTGCTACCTGGTGCAGTTGATGCAGTGTACTGCCTGGCAGTACTTCCTTGCTGCTGCTACAATATGCTGGCTTCGCTAGCTATTTCAACTCATGCAAATTTGCTGCTTGCCACTACAATGCTTGCTGATGATGGTGTTGCTGTTGTAGTATTAGCTGTTGCTGTGCTAGCTTCACTGCAGTTGCTGCTACTGCTTGTTGTTGCTGCTCAAGCTTTGCTGCATGCTTGCTGATGTTGTGTGCTCACTGATATGCTATAGTTATTGTTGATGATGTTACTGCTATGCTGCTCATGTTGGTTTGCTGAGCTGTTGTACTGCCTTGCTGCTATGCTACTAGCTTGTTGTCCCGACCCCCCTTCCTAGCACACACACACACACAACTATGTACACACAAACACCCCCCCCCCCCACATATATATATATATATATATATATATATATATATATATATATATATATATATATAACACTAGATAGAAACACCTATCTATACATATATATACATATCAATACATATACATACATATATACAATAGAGATGCATATACGTATCTATATAAATACACATAACACTAGAGATACAAATAACTCTCTATATATAAACATATCTATATATACATATATAAACATACACACATACATATATACCCCTATATATATATATATATATATCCACAACTCACACACACACACACACACACACACACACACACACACACACATATATATATATATATATATATATATATATATATATATATATATATATATATATATATATATATATATATGTGTGTGTGTGTGTGTGTGTGTGTGTGTGTGTGTGTGTGTGAGTTGTGGATATATATATATATATATATATATATATATATATATATATATATATATATAAAAAACCATCAATCACCATACTTATACATATATAAACATACCATTATAATACTCTAATAATTATAAACAATTATAATAAAATATAATAAAACAAACACGTGGAGTGCATCGCACCCGTATCATACTAGATCTATGATACGCTTGCGATAAGAGTCCACCACACAACCAAACGTACCCCGTAAGACACGAACAAGTCTAAAATAACAATTATGAATAATATGAAGATCTAATTATACATCTACGTGTCTGTGTCAAAATATGACATGCTCAAACCCCCGTGTCAGAAGAAAACCTCCAAATTAACCCGTATCTCCAAATTATCATGATATGGCCTACACGTATCTAATTATAAATACGACACTAGCCACACACAATCAAACATATGTCAATTTGGTCTAATTGACCAATTGACAAACACAAGATGTGTCAATCTTGGAATTTCCTAAAAATTGACAGAAAATACCACAACTTCCTCTATAGGCCTCCTATGAACCTAATTCCAATTCCTATCGGTAGCCTTAGCATATGGGGTAGTTTTTAATGATTGAATCATAGATTTAGAGTCTAAATAGAGGAGAGAAACTGAATTATACCTATTAGGACATGAATTCACAATAAAACTTCCAAATTTGGTGAAAAGAGCCTTCAACTTATAGATCCGTGCTCCTTCTTGTAGATCTTTACTTTCTTCTTGTATATCCTTTCTCTAATAGCCTCCAATTATGGTTTAGGAAAGAATTAGAAGAAAATTTGGGTAGAATTTGATGTGGGAAAGAAAAAATTTGGAAGAAAAAATTCTAGATCTAGATTTAAAATGAAAATAAAGAGAGAGAAATTTCCCTCCTATATTAAATATGGTCGACCACCAAACCCCCTCCCCAAGCTACTATATAAAGTCTATAATACCCCTTGGAGACTCTAATAAAGAAATAATTAAGGAAGAAAGGTTCTAGTCTATTGGATTTAACTTAATTAATCCTCCTCCTAATGAATGAGCTTTTAATTGGTCTCAATTCTAACAAGATTTAAATATTGGTCCATGGATCTAATCTAAACTAGTTAGGTCTACTCACACAAGTCTAAAATAATAAACTAACATCTAACAATAAATAAATAATACAATAAATAATTATACAATATGCATAATATTTAATTAATTATAAAATGACCAAAATATCCTTTCCTAGAAAAGGTGGTAGTGACAAGTCTACCCCGCTTAAAATAATTTTGTCCTCAAAATTAAAAGATGAAACTACCCCTAGAAACTAAAACAGAACAGAACAGAAAAGAACAGAACATACCTCAATGCACAAACAAATATGGGTAACGCTCTCGTATTTTATCATCTCTCCCAAGTAGATTCCCTCGGAGAGTGATGTCTCCATGCGACGCGTATCAAGGGAATAGTCTGGTTCCTCAGCACTTTCACTCTCCGATCTAGAATCTCAACTGGCTGCACTAGATAACTAAGAGTAAGGCCCACCTCTATCTCCAAGTGATCTAACAACTGACTAGGATCCGTCACACACCATCTCAACTGTGATACGTGAAACACGTTGTGCACTTCCTCCAATGCAAGTGGCAAGTCTAGTCTGTAAGCAACTTTACTGACCCATACAAGAATATTGAAAGGTCCGATGAATCGTGGACTAAGCTTTCTGCCTCCAACGAAATAAATTGTGCCTCGTTTTAGAGAAATCCTCAGAAACACCAAACCATCCACCTAAAACAAAACATAACCATAAGAACTTAATCTATAACAAACAACCAATATCAAGCACAAAACAAAAATCTAAAACTATACCTCAAACTCTAAAGTTCTCCGGTGGCTATCGGCCCAATGTCGTTGTCTGTCCTACGCGACTCGAGGTCTGTCTTTGATCAGCTTAACATTCTCTGCTGTATCCACAACCATCTCTAGCCCTAGCAAAACTCTTTCAACAAGGGTGTACGACATCTTCGACCGTATAGAGCCTCAAATGGTGATATCTCTATACTATCCTGGTAGCTGTTGTTATAAGCAAACTCTACCAAATAGAGATGGTCCTCCCAAGATCCCCCAAAATCTAGTACACAGGTGCGTAGCATATCCTTGAGAGTCTGAATAGTCCTCTCTGACTTCCCATCTGTCTGGGGATGGCATACAGTACTGAACTTGAGCTGGGTGCCCAAACTCGCCTGCAAACTCCTCCAAAAATGATAAGTAAAATGATTATCCCAATTCGAGACTATGCTGACGGAAACCCCATGTATCCTGATGATCTATCTCACATACATCTCTGCCAACTTCTCCGTAGACAAACCCACCTTGAAAGGTAAAAAGTAGGATGACTTGGTCAACCTGTCAATGATAACCCAAATCGTGTCTTTTTCTTCTCGAGATCGTGGAAGTCTGGACAAAAAATCTATAGTAATATTCTTCCACTTCCACTCTAAAATGGGTAATGGCTGACTTAAACCACCTGGCCTATGCCTCTCGGCTTTCACCTGCTGGCACACTAAGCATCTGGATACAAACTGTATCACTTTTCTCTTCATGCCATACCAACACACACTCTCTTGCATATCCCGATATATCTTGTTGGCACCTGGATGTATAAAATACTGAGAGCGATATGCTTCCTGCAATACCTCCTCACGTAATTCCCCACTAGGCACACATAATCTAACACCATGCCGCAAAGAATCATGCTCAGCAATGGTGAAATCATCCTCCAATCCTGCTCTCACCTGAGCTCTAATGCTCCTCCGAGATACATTTTCATACTGGGCTGCCTTGATCCTATCCACAACTCTGAGTGTATCAGCAACCCCCATATCTGTATAGCAATACCAGAAACTATCACCTCAATGTCCAAGCTCTCCAAGTCCTCCAACAAATACTGATCCTATCACAAAAATATAGCTATCGGGTACCTGCTCAAGGTATTTGCAACTATATTAGCTTTTCCAAGATGATACTGCAAAGATATATCAAAATCCTTTATCAGTTTCAGCTACCAACGCTGCCTCATACTCAACTCCTTCTGAGTAAAAATGTACTTCAAGCTCTTGTGGTCTGTGAAGATCTCCACACGCTCTTCGTACAAATAGTATTTCCACAACTTCAGGGCAAATATGACTGCTACCAACTCCAAATCATGGGTAGGATAGTTCTTCTCATGAGGATACAATTGTCTGGATACATAGTCAATCACTTTTCCATTCTGTTGAAGAACATAACCCAGACCTTTTTTCGATGCATCACTATAAATAGTGAAACCTCCAGACCCTAATAGAAACGTCAAAATAGGAGCAGACGTTAACCACTTCTTCAACTCCTCAAAATCAACCTAGTACTCCTCTGTCCAAAAAAACTCTGCATCCTTCCTGGTGAGTCTGGTCATTGACTCGGCAATCCTTGAAAATTGTACAAACTTCCTATAGTAGCCTGCTAGACCCAAGAAACTTCTGATCTCTGCCACTGAACTCGGGGTCTTCCAAGGCTCCATTGCTGCGATCTTCTTCGAATCCACTAAAATCTATCACCAGTCACAACATGTCCTAAGAACTCAACCTTGTCCAGGAAGAACTCACACTTGGACAGCTTCCCATACAGCTTCTCCTTCCTCAGCATATGTAACATAATTCGCGAATACTCCTTGTGCTCCTCCGATGAAGAACTGGATTTGATAAACCCTGTAATTCATCCACCTGCTTCTTTAGCTCAACCAGTTCATTGTTGTTTACTCTATAGACATGCTATAAAATTAGTTCTGCACCTGGCACCAAGTCAACAGATAGTTTAACATCTCGATCTGGCGCCAATCCTGGCAATTTCTCAGAAAACACATCCAAGAACTCTGCTATCAACCGATGCAACAACTCCTTGTCTTCCACTATAGCTCCACAGATAATGCCTTCTCCCTGCTCTACAGCTCCTCTAGCAAACTTAAACTCTGGCTCTCCTGGTAGGCTAAACAAAACTCTACCTCCTCTATAATCTATACTAGCATGGTGCCTACTCAACCAATCCATTCCGAGTATAATTTCGTAGCTCAAAAGTGGCATTACAAATAGACACGCACTCAGCTCCCGGCCTCCCAGAGTAACTCTCTGATCCTAGCAAATATTATTAACCAAGATAATGCCTTCCCCGGTCATGATCTTGAAAGTCCTAAGCAAAGACTCAGCTACCAAATGATACTTCAGAGCAAAAGAAATATATACAAAACTATGGGAAGCACTACTATCAAACAAAACTAAAGCTGGAATAGAATCAATAAGAATAGAACCTGCGATGACATCTTCGGTGGGCTCGACCTCCTTGATTGTTATAGCAAACGCTCGTCCCTGACTTGCACCTCCCTGATGTTGGTGCTGGGCATAACGCTGCTGCTGGATCGAAAGCGGTGGTCCCCTTGGCTGTACTGCAGGTGGCCTCGCCTGTGTCCTCTGAGCTTGAGCTGCTCGCTGAACTGTACGACAGGGATTAGAATGATACTCTCTCAGCCGATGCCCTTCGGTACCATAATATAGACAAACCCCTAACCTCCTCCTACAAACTTCCCTGATGTGGTCAGGCTTCTTACGGTAGTGGCAGAAAGCTTACTATGACTGTCTCTACTGCTGCGGTACCTGGTGAAATGGTGCCCTAGCTTGAGTCTGGTGCTGCTGCGGTTGCTACAAAAGTCTTGGACTAGAAATGAGGATGCTTAGCAGTCGTCGTACTACTATTAGCCCCCAGTAAAGAATTACGATTTCTCTTGGGTTTCAAGCCCAACTCTCACTCAACCTTTCATGTCTCCGCAAGTATCTCCGAATAGGTCTCATAGAAATACGAAATCAGGATCTTTACTTCCCTGTTCAGACCCTCGTGGAAATGGATAGCTCGAACCTCCGACTCTCTCACTAAATATTCCATAAAATGGCTCAGCCTACCAAACTCGGTAGCGTATTCCTTCACAAACATGCTTTCCTGAATCAGGCTCTCAAACTACCTCCCCAAGTCCAACCTGTCTGCCCGAGCAAAGAACTTTCTCTTGAATAGGTCCTTGAACACCTACCAAGATTGCCCTGCATCATCAAGAAGTGGCTCATTCCTGAAGCAAGTGCGGGCAATATCGAACAGCAGAAGTCCTACTGCCTCAACCTTCAGATCCTCAGTAAGACGGGACACCCTCATGAGATGCTCAATATCCTCGAGCCAATCATCAATATAGGCGATGCCCTCAGTCCCCTTAAAGACCCGAGGTTCCAGCTTCTTGAAGTCCTGAATATTGCCTAGCCGAAGCTAAGCAACCTGCAAAGCAACCTGTTGCTGGACCTAAACTCCTCTCTCTACTATGGCAAGGGCAAGCTGATGAGCACTCTCAATGTCTTGTCGTAATGCGTCGGTCTTCCTCTGGTGTGCCTCGGACTGCGCCCTCTGAGCCTCCAATATCTTAGAAAATAGTGTGAACACCTGAGTCGCATCTGTCGGCACGGAGGGTGGAGGTGTAAGTCCCTCAAATACAGTCGGAACAGTCCTCTGAGTTAGAGGTGGACCCCCGAATATAGCTGATATGCCAATCACCGGAGAAGTGACTGGTGCAGGCCATCGGAAAGTCACAGATCTCTCAGAAACTGCTCCTTCCTGCTGTGATATATTCTTAGGCGGCATCCTGAGGCAAAACGAAAGAAAAAAATTAATATGGCATATGATGTAAGGTATTCAAAGAAAGATAGTTAAAGATCAAATATCAAAATCAAGAAAGAACAGTTGAATGAATCAGAAGAGTTTTTCCTAGATATGATTCAGTATTCTCAGCCTATAGCCTATATCCTATATCCTAAAACAGGCTCGTAATAGCACTCAATTCAGAGCACCACTATAAATTATACTAATTATGATATCGAAGACCTGCATGGGCCACCACTAAAAATATGTCACAACCTGCACACGGTATAGGGATGCAAGTAGTGAACAACATCCAGCCTATGTCGCAGCATCGGCGATAGAATACTGTTTGGAAAAACTATCTATCTAGCAATCAATATATAATATGCCACCAATGTAAATGAATATACTCAATCACAGATCTATAGATGGAATAAGCAAGAATATGATAAAATAATAGAAGAGTCACAAATATAATTCATGAGACAAAATAATATCCAATGAGTCAGAGTAATACTAAAACAATACTAGAGACAAATCCAATACAAAAGAAAACTAACTACGAAGCTACGAGTCCTGGGTCGTCTGTCTCCGTCGGGATGAGACCCTCCTGAGCCAAGGTCTCTGGCTCTAATCCCACCACGTCCTGAGGCTCGTAGTGAGTGGGGTACCACTCCTTAGTGTCATCTGTAAAAAAAATATTCACTCAGGAAAGGAACAAAGTACATCTCTAACAACCGTTCTAATAAATGATATAAACTATGTAGTAGTAAATAGATGTGAATATACAAGATGCAATATACAGATACAAGAGATATGTAATAAAGAAAATACTGCAAATAGATACGATAATGAGCAATATAGAAATGAACAAGAAATACTAATAAATAAGTGAGTACCAGCTTTAGCATATGATCGGCTTGGAAACTTGATACAAGAATTATGGTCTGGTTAATCATACGTACGGTGTATGATTAACACTATTTAATGAACAAGACTTGATACAAGAAGGGTATGATCACATATCTACACTACATACTCTCCGTCCCCGACTGGTATAGTGGATCCAACCATGGTACGTCATGACACGGGATTCTCAAGGAAGGTAGCAAGGCTCCTCAAGAATCAATATCCTTGACGGTATATGTACAAGAAGAACTAGAAAACAAGGCTTGCATAAGATACACCATACTTACCAAGGAATAACATCTTTTGACGAGATCCGGATATACCAATCTGTGTAACCATCGTGTAAAAAAATCAAGGATATCTACACTAGATACAAGAGACATAGAGGATATCATAAATAAGAAACTATCAAAGAATGTACTCGCCTAAAATCCGTTGAATAGTATCAAAGATATCCGGTACGGTGCCTCGAAGACCTAAATATGGAATATTATATCAATACAAGATTTTAGAATAAAAATAAGTTAAACTAGTCAACTTCTAGGTCATAAAGCCATTTCTAAGTCAAAACAGTCAAACTAGGTTAACTCTAGGTCAAACCAGTCAAACTTGGTCAAACTACCTATTTCTAGGTTATATCAGTCTATCTCTAAGATATTGGGTCCATTCACTATGTAACTATGCCACACTAGCTATACTAAGATACTAGGATGCAAACAAGATACCGTATCGTAAGATACACACGTAATTAGATAGAAAATATTATAATATGTATATACAATCAACAATATATAATATTCCTAATTAAACTAATGATAAGTGGATACCTTGGCTTTGAACCAAAGCGATATCACACCACTACACACCCATCTTGATACTCAAACCCAAATACCTTGAGTATCCATCAATACCTTGATATTACCTTGGTATCACAAGGTAATGTGAATCCTAACCTATAACTAACTACCCAAAACTCTAAATTATAACTAACATATTTTTACTAATACAATACAACTATACTAACTACTAACATACCAATACATATATATATATATATATATATATATATATATATATATATATATATATATATATATATATATATATCACTAACTAGAGATACATATACATACATATCACTAATAGTAATCCCTAGTATATATCTAACTATTAGATAACAAAATGATATATACTAGTGATTACTATTAGTGATATGTATGTATATGTATCTCTAGTTAGTATATATATATATATATATATATATATATATATATATATATATATACTAACAAGTAACAAACTAGCTAAACTACTAACTAGACTAACTATCAAGGGTCTAACTTAACTAACTTACCTTGCTGTTGCTGTGCCCTTGCTATTATTGCTCCAGCTGCTGCTGCTGCTACTAGATGTTGTTGCTGTTTCGCTGATATGCTGGCTTGCTGCTCACTGATGCTGCTATGCTAGTTGCTATCTGTTGTAGTTGCTACAGTGTACTGCCTGGCTGCACTTTCTTGCTGCTGCTGCAACATGCTAGCTTTGCTAGCTGCTGCAGCTCATATTAATTTGCTGCTGCTACCACTGCAGTGCTTGCTGATGATGGTGTTGCTGCTATAGTGTTAGCTGCTACTATGCTAGCTTTACTGCAGTTGCTGTTATAGCATGTTCTCGCTGCTCAAGCTTTACTGCTTGCTTGCTGATGCTGTGTTCTCACTGATATGCTATAGTTGCTGTTGATGATGTTGCTGCTGTGCTGCTCATGCTGATTTGCTGTGCAGTTGCACTACTTTGCTGCTATGCTACTAGCTTGCTGTCCTGACTCCCCTTCCTAGCACACATACACACAACTATGCAAACACAAACACACACACACACACACACACACACACACACACACACACACACACACACACACACACACACACACATATATATATATATATATATATATATATATATATATATATATATATATATATATATATATATAACACTAGATACAAACACCAATCTATACATATCAATACATATTTATATATATACAATAAAGATACATATACGTATCTATATATATATATATATACACATAACACTAGAGATACAAATACATCTTTATATATATACAAATATAAACATATACACATACATATATACCACTCTCTCTCTCTCTCTCTCTATATATATATATATAAATAATTACCTCCTTACATATATTTATGTATATATATCTCCACAACTCACACACACACACACACACACACACACACACACACACACACACACACACATACACATATATATATATGAGTGTGTGTGTGTGTGTGTACATATATATATATATATAATTACATATCTATAGATATACACATACATATATACATAACACTTGGGGAAGCACAAACTAATACATATATATATATATATATATATATATATATATATATATATATATATATATATAACCACTAATCACCATGCATATACATATATAAACATACAATTATAATACTCTAATAGCTGTAAACAATTATATTGAAATACAAGAAACAAATACATGGAGTGCATCGCACCAATATCACACTAGAACTATGATACGGTTGCGATACGGTCTACGACACTACCAAACGTATCCCAAAAGACACGAGCAAGTCTAAAATTACAGTTATGAACAATACGAAGAGCTAATTATACATCTACATGTCCGTATCAAAATATGACATGCTCAAACTCCTGTATCAGAAGAAAATCCCCAAATCAATCCGTATCTCCAAATTATCGGGATACGACCTACATATATTCAATTGTGGATACGACACTAGCCACACATAATCAAACACATGTCAATTTGGTCTAATTGACTGATTTACAAACACAAGATGTGTCAATCTCGGAATTTCCCAAAAATTGATACAAAATACCACATAACTTCCTCCAAAGGCCTCCTATAAACCTAATTCCAATTTCTCTGGGTAACCTTGGCATATAGGGTGGTTCCTAATGATTAAATTATAGATTTAGAGTCTAAATAGAGGGGGAAAACTAAATTGTAACTATTGGGAGATTGATTCCAATAAAACTTCTAAATTGGGTGAAAGAGCCTCCAACTTGTAGATCATTGCTCCTCCTTATAGTTTCTTGCTTTCTCCTTGTAGATTCTTGTTCTAATGTCCTGTAATGATTATTTGGGAAGAAATTGAAAAGTAATTTGGGTAGAATTTGATGTAAAAATGAAGAAATTTGGAAGAGAAAATTCTAGATCTAGATTTGAAATAAAAATAAAGAGAGAGAAATTTCTCTCCTATATTAAATATGGCCGACCACCAAACCCCCTCCCTAAGCTACTATATAAAGTCTAAAATACCCCTTGGGGCCTTTTATGAAGAAATAATTAAAGAAGGAAGGTTCTCCTCTATTGGATTTAACTTAATTAATCATCCTTCTAATGAATGGGCTTCTAATTGTGCTCAATTCTAACTAGATTTAAATATTGGTCTATGGATCTAATCTAAACAAGTTAGGTCCACTAATATAAGTCTAAAATAATAAAATAACATCTAACAATAAGTAAATAATGTAATAAATAATTATACAATATGCACATATTTAATTAATTATGAAATGACCAAAATATTATTTTCTAGAAAATGTGGTAGTGACAAGTCTACCCCCCTTAAAATAATTTTGTCCTCAAAATTCAAAGACGAAACTACCCCCCAGAAATTAAAATATATCAGAACAGAACAGAACAGAACAGAACATACCTAAATGCACAAACAAATATGGGTAACGCTCTCGCATTTCATATTCTCTCTTCCAGGTAGACTACCCCGGAGAGTAATACCTCCATGCGATACATACCAATGGAATAGTCTTGTTTCTCAGTACCTTCTTTCTTCAATCCAAAATCTATACTGGCTGCTCTGAATAGCTAAGAGTAGGGCCCACCTCTATCTCCAAGTGATCCAATACGTGACTACGTTCCTTCACGTACCGTCTCATCTGTGAGACATGAAACACATTGTATACTCCTTCCAATGCAGGTGGCAAGTCTAGTCTGTAAGAAACTGTACTGACCCTCTCGAGAATACTGAAAGGTCCGATAAATCATGGACTAAGCTTTCCGCCTCCACCGAAATGAATCGTACCTCGTATCAAAGAAATACTCAGAAACACCAAACCACCCACCTTCAACAAAACATAACCTTAAGAACTTTATATAACAAATGACCAATATCAGGAACAAAACAAAAATCTAAAATTATACCTCAAACTCCAAAGGTCTTTGGTGGCTATCGGCCCAATGCCGCAGTCTGTCCTCTACCATTCAGAGTTTGTCTCTAATCAGCTTAACCTTCTCCGCTGCATCCACAATCATCTCTGTCCCTAGCAAAACTCTCTCTCCAACATCATCCCATGACAAAGGAGTACGACATCTCCGACCGTACAGAGCCTCAAATGGTGATATCTCTATACTAGTCTGGTAGCTGTTGTTGTAAGCAAACTCTACCAAGTAGAGATGGTCCTCTCAAGATCCTCCAAATTTAGTACACAGGTGCACAACATATCCTTGAGAGTCTGAACAGTCCTCTCTGTCTGGCCATATGTATGGGTATGATATGCAGTACTGAAATTGAGCTGGGTGCCCAAACTCGCCTGCAAACTCCTCCAAAAATAAGAAGTTAAACGACTATCCCGTTTCGAGACTATGCTGACGGAAACTACATGTATCTTGATGATCTGCCTTACATATATTTCTACCAGCCATACATTTCTACCAGCTTCTCCGTAGACAAACCCACCTTAAAAGGTAAAAAGTGGGCCGACTTAGTCAACCTGTCAACGATGACCCAAATTGCGTCTTTCTTTCCTTGAGATTATGGAAGTTCGGACACAAAATCTATAGTAATGTGCTCTCACTTTCACTCTAAAATGGGTAATGGCTGAAGTAAACCACCTGGCCTCTGCCTCTCGGCTTTCACCTGCTGTCACACTAAGTATCTGGATACAAACTGTGCCACTTCCCTCTTCATGCCATTCCACCACACACTCTCTCACATATCCCTGTTGTCTGATAAAATAAATGAAAGATATAGAAACGAGGCTTTATACGAAAACCCGCTCTTTATGTTTACAAACAAGCAGTACAATTAATCCTATACGAGGATGTCGAGTACAATTTTTTAATCTGGGTAAATATTGCTATAGGAGTCTGATCTGCAGTCGATCACTTTGTCCCTTGGACCACACGATGATGAAGAAGTACCGTAGAAGACAGAAAGCAGCTTCGAAGGTTGCTAAAGAGAGTGGATGCTCGATGCCAAAGTCGTTGATCACTTTTCTTTGTCTGAGCTCTGGATTCTTCTCTCTTAAAATCTACGACCAAATCTCGACCTTGGATCTGATACCGGATTTCTTGACCAATTTTTGACCTCTTTCTTTCTTCCTTCTCTCCCTGGACCTCTGTTAATAGAGGTCTCTATTTATAGAGTTTTAGTGACAGTGACCACTCAGTCGGTGTAGAAACCGAGTAGTGGAAAGTACAACACCCTTTTACACGATGGTTACAATAACCATTGCCCGCGTATAGATGACCTTTTGAATAAGCGTGTGACGCGTGTCCAACTAAGGGACAACGCGTATAAATGCTACGAAGATCACGGCGTAGAAGCCACGTAGGTAGTTATCCTTTGTGTAGAAGAGGTTGGCATAGAAGCCAATAACTGTCACCCTAGCGTAGAACCCAAGTAGGCATAAAAGCCGAGTGGGCGTAGAAGCCGAGTGGGCATAGAGGCCGAGTGGGCATAGAAGTCGAGATGATGTGGACATTTTAGCCAAAATTATAGCTTTTGGAGATATAATCAAATCTCTTACATTAAATACAGAGATCTGCCCCCATCCTGCGTATTAAATGAGAGACGTGTCTTTAAGATTTGCCATCACTCTGTGCATTAAATGCAGATATGCGCCTCGAATCCTGTACGAAGAGAAACTGCTGACGTGGCAGTCTGTTTGTCTTCTGCGGAGCATAAGAAGCTCACGTCTGCCTGTGTAAAACTAGGCAGCGTATCCCCTTGTATGCGTAAAAGCAGTTTACGCAAAGGGGATATCACTAAACGACGGTTTGGTGACATTTAATCAAATCTCCTGTATTAAATACATAGATCCGCCATTATCCTACGCATTAAATGTAGAGGCGTATTTTAAAGGTCTGCCACCCTTTTTGCGTATTAAATGCAGAGACATGTCTCGAGTTCTGTCATCACTCTGTGCATTAAATAAAGAGATGTGCCTCGAGCCCTGTACGAAGAGCAGCTTTTAACGTGGCAGGCTGTTTGTCTTCTGTGGAGCGTAAGAAGCTCACGTCTGCCTGTGTAAAACTAGGCAGCGTATCCTCTTGTATGCGTAAAATCAGTTTACGCAAAGGGGATATCACTAGACGACAGTTCGGTGATATTTAATCAAATCTTCTGCATTAAATGCAAAGATCCGCTATCATCCTTCATATTAAATGCAGAGGCGTGTTTTAAAGGTCTGCCACCCTTTCTGCATATTAAATACAGAGACGTGCCTCGAGCCCTGTACGAAGAGCAGCTTTTGATGTGGCAGGCTGTTTATCTTCTGTGGAGCGTAAACAGCTCACATCTGCCTGTGTAAAACTAGGCAGCGTATTCCTTTGTATGCGTAAAAGCGGTTTACGCCAAGGAAATGACAGTAAATGATAGCCTGGGTTACTGTGCCGCGCCATCATTATAGCCGTCGCCTGGGTAGTCGTGTAGTACTCTTTGTCAGGAGTCCAGACGTCAGGTTCATTGCATGATCTGACAGGTTTATTTTGAAGAATACGAAGCATCCCTCGTACACTTCAATACTGCATTAAAAGTGGATGATTTCTACGCCATAAAGGCGATGTAGCAGCCTTTTTACGCAGAAGCAGCCTGGACATACTGTATTACGCGGATGGTCCTTGAGTTATCTTTTACGCTGTGCTCAGCAAAAAAGCTCTGTTGCACGTTGATGGCTCTGAGGTCATCTTTTTATGCTACCCCGCCTCAACATGCTGTGTATAGCTATCCAGCGTATTTTTTATGCTTCTACAAGACCCCCTTCAAAGCTTTTAAATTCCTCGTAATTTGAGACGCTTTGAATGAAGCATGAAACGGTCAAGTCTGATACGTCCTTCAAGGCTGACTTTATGGAGGAGTTATTGGGGATCTGTTGGGATTCGGAGGGCTCTCTCTTGCCTATAAAAGGCTGAGGAGTTTAACCTGTTCTTCCTATATTTCCTTCACCACACAGAGATGATCGCCGGAGTTCGTTGGGTCGATTTGAGTAAGAAGAAGACCATATTCTTTCAGCATATAAGGAGCCGAAAAGGACGGCGTCTTCGAGCAAATATCCTCTGCAACGATGGCTCATGGAAGGATATCATAACCTCCTTTGCTCGGGATAATCAGCAACTTTGTATGGCGGTTCTTCGGGAGAGAGGAAGGGTCGTATTTGACCACACAGCTTGTAAGATGTATCTTCTCTAAATATTTGCAGACGAGAGCAGACAAACTAGCTGCCGTCCTCCAGTATTGAGTTGGGTGAAATATCTCAACTCAATCTGTCATGGCGTTGGACGCAGAAAAGCAGATTGACCCTAATTTCTTGTATTGGAGGATAGGTCTAGGCCCATTTCTGTATCCTTCCGCCATTGATCATTTGTCAGTCGGTTTGTGAAAATTGACTAACTGCTGGAGAAGATGGATAAAGAATTCCGTCCATACGAGAACCTGGCAGAACAGATTCTGGGCGCGATCTTCAGACGACGATGAGGAAATCCTTTTTAGACGGAATTTCCCTCATATGTAATCATGAAAATGAAGAAAAAACCCTTGTAGACTGGATTTCCCTCATATGTAATCATGCTTTAATAAAATCTTCTTTCTTCTGTGCATATGATTATCTTGCCATATTTTTGCTGTAAAGTCTGAATATGTGTAGCTTCGACACGTCTTGTAACTTTATGCCGACTCTGATAGAAAGAGTGCTAGGTCCCGTCCTGTCTTTTACGCATAACTAGGGATGCGTAAAAAGCCGCTTAACATTCGAGTATTCGAACTGTCCTGCAGTTAGGAATGAGGAACCGCGTAGAATTCTAAACTGTCGCTTCTGATAAACAAAATTCTTGTTCAGACATCATCTTCAGGAATGTTTTCTCGAAAATCCCTTGGAACATGGCGAGAAATGGCTGTCAAAAACTGAGTCGCCATCTTGAATTCGTAGATGAAATATTCAGACTGGATTCTGAATGAACCTCCAATCGACCCATGGAGAAGAGTCATTTTCAATGTTGAACTCTGTATGCTTTGGGTACTTGGGATATTTTGAGGTCAAGTAGGAGTATATTCTGTGTGAACTCTTCCAATTGACCGCCTTGAGAATCGTTCAGATGTACGCGTACTCTGGCCTGCGTATCTTTCAGATGTGCGGAAAGTCATAGCATAAAATCATAAGTTCGTAGCCTCTCGAGCGTAAAAGCTGCTGAGCATGAGAGCATCTGGTGTAGAAGCATGAAAAATATGCTGGGAGGAGCTACGCAGCATACTGATGCAGGGCAGCGTAAGCAGGGGACCTCAAGGCCATCAAGCGTGAAGAATAAGCTCAAAGGACCATCCGCGTAAGTGCAGTACGTCCAGGCCGCTCCAGCGTAAGATAGAGTTCTTCATCACCTCCATGGCGTAAAACTCATCCGCTCTCAAAGCAGCGTTATAGCGTACGAGGAACGCTTCGTCTTCCCCGAAATGAACCTGTCAAGTCACGCAGTGAATCTGACCTCTGACTCCTGACAAAAGGTGATGCACGGCTACCCAGACGACGGCTGAAAACGATGGCAGACCTCTCGGGACGCGTCCCACAGTATGATGGCGGATCTCACCATTTAATGCAGAGGATTTGGTAAAACATCACCAAATCGTCGTTTACTGGAGTCCCCTCAGCATAAACCGCTCTTTTGCGTACAAGGGAATACGCCACCCTGTTTTACACAGGCAAACATAAGCTGTTTTATGCTCCGCAGCAGACAAACCGCCTGCCACGTCAAAAGCTGCACTTCGTACGGGATTCGAGGCACGTCTCCACGTCTAATTGCACAGTGCGGTGACAGTTTCTCTCAAGACACGTCTCTGTGACGGGTGCACAGAAGGCATGCAGACCTTTGAAATACGCCTCCGCATTTAATGCATAAGGTGATGGCAAATCTCTGCAAGAGATTTGGTTATATCTTCAAAAGCCGTAATTCCGACTAAGGCGTCCACATCAGCACGGTATGCAGCGGCTTCTACGCCCATTCAGGATCTGTGCTCAAGCGGCTTCTACGCCCATTCTGGCACGATATGCAGCGACCTCTACGCCCATTCAGGGCCTGTGCTCACTCGGCTTCCACGCCTACTCAGTCTCTACGACCACTCAGTCTCTATGACTACTCGGCTTCCACGCCTACTCAGTCTCTACGACTACTCGGCTTCCACGCCTACTCGGCTTCTATGCCTGCTCGGCTTCTATGCCATGTTGACGGACATTTGGCTTCTACGCCAACCTCTTCTACACAATGGATACCTACCCACGTGGCTTTTACGCCGTGATCTTAGTAGCAACCGTACGTGTTGTGTCCCCTTAGTTGGACCCATGTCACCTGCTCAGTCAAAAGATTATCTATACGTAGGCATTGGTTACTTTAACCGTTGTGTAAAAGGGTGCTGTACTTTCCACTCCTCGGTTGCTACACCAACAGAATGGTCGCTGTCACCAAAGACTCTATAAATAGAGGCCCCTGTCAATGGGGAACAAGGTCAAAAAATTTGGTCAAGAATACCAACATCAGATCAAAGGTCGAAACTTTAAAAGAAGAATCGAACAAGGTCATCGAACCGGAGACCAAGAGGGAGAGATAGAGAGAGAGAGAAGAATACAGAGCTCAGGCAAGGAATAGGGAGCGACGACCTTCAGCATCGCGCATCCACCCTCCTTTGCAACCTCCGAAGCTGCATCCTGTCTTCCACGGCACTTCTTCAACATCGTGTAGTCCAAGGGCTAAAGTGATCGACCGCAGATCAGACACCTATAGCAATTTTTACCCAGATTAAATAAATTGTACTCCCACATCCTCACATAGGATCAAATTATACAAGTTTGTTTATGAACCAAAGGGCACGAGTCTCGTATAAATCCCGCTATTGAAATACACTTTCATCTCTTTCGTTTAAAACCACCACAAACATCTGGGCGTAGAAACTGTAGATTTGTTGCTTCTGAAAAGGAAATCTTTCGAGCGTGAAACTGTGGATCTGTTGCCTCTGAGCGTAAAAGCCACCAAGCGTGAAATCATAGATTTGTAGCTGCTGAGCGTGAAGTCGTAGGTTTGTAGCCTCTCGAGCGTAAAAGCTACCGAGCATAAAAGCATCCGGGCGTAAAACCATAGACTTATAGCCTGTGAGCGTAAAATCGTAGATCTGTAGCTGTCAAGCGTAGAAAGTTTTTTAGCGTAAAAACCACGAATCTGCTTTGCACGAAAACTTTTCGAATTCGCTGACTGTTCGTCTTCTCTGAGTAATAGGCTGACATAGTACCCAATCATAACCGAATATTAATTATGAGATTTTGTTCGGGATTCGAGGAGTCCCTTCGAACTCTATATATATCCCAAGCTTTTGAGAGAAAAACTTTTCATCCGTCTTCTGCGAAAGAAACCCTTCGACTGTTCGAGTTCTTCTTCGTTTCCTCTTCGAGCCTTCAAAGTTTTCAGTAATGGCCCAGAAATAAATCCCCTCTAAGGAAAAGAATATTGATTCTTCTTCTCGTTCTTCTGCTTAAGCGAGAGCGTCTTCGGTCGGGCAAGGCGAACTTCTTTTTGAGCGAAGTATTTCGCCGACAAGCAGTGCACCCGGCCTTAGAGGTAGAGCTTTTGGGACAAAAAAGAACAACTGAAAATCCTTCGCACACGTTGTACATGAACGCGCTAGGTCATCTTCTGTATTGATAGCCTCTTTGAGGAAGATGATGCACAGAGACGTTTCATCTTTTATGCCCACATTTCTAATGTGTCAGCGTAAAAACTCTATATTTTCGCATTCGGGCGTAAAAGTACAAACTGTCAAAACTTGGCGTATAAAATTTGAGTGTTACGCTTCTGGATGAAAATTCTGGCATAATAACTCAATTTTTATCAGTCTGGCGTAAAGCACAGACTGTATACTGCCAACCTTGAATTTTATGTTTAGGAAATGTATTCCAGCGTAATGATCAAGTTTTTACAGTCTTGGCGTAAGGCACAGACTGTTGATTTTTTGGTGTATGCTGCAAGATCTGTAATGTCTAGTTATAGGAACTGATGTATTTTTCTTGCACTCTTGCAGTTAACTTGCATGCGTCTCTGCTAGACGATGTGATGGGTTCTGCCACCGGATGCTGCACTCCAACTATCTGGAGGATCTGTCGCACGTGACATTTCCTATCTCTGGGCCCCAGTATCCCGTTGGAAAGAAAATTTTGATATCGGCTCAGGGTGAGCGAATGCTGCTGAATATGATTAATGGAGATCCCCTGACGTACATAGATGGGGACCAATACATAAAGCCGGCTTTTTTCTTCGGGGACATGATTGACAAGCAGTCCCAGACGAAGCCCAAGAAAGAACTCTGGATTTTTCCTGCCGGGAGCTTGGTTTTGTATCTGCCCAAGATGCTGAGAGACTATCCCATCTCGGCATTCTTCCTTGCTACACATCCCAGGAGAATATCGTGGACACTGACTCCCGATCTTCACGGCAGGCCGGGGAAGATCTTTCATCTGAAAGGAGCCGACCAGGGGTCGTTTGTCAGCCGCCCTTCCGGCTCTATGATGCCGTTCAGGGGACTATACCCGGGCAGTGTCCCGAGTGAAGACAGTTTAGTGATCCAGTCGGTCCAATTATCGACTTTCTGTAATAATTTCATGGGGCACGGGGGAGTATACCCCAAGGTGAACCCTCGGTGCAGTGGGTGGGTCACCCCAACAAATCTTCGGTGGGCTCGCTTAGCTGATTGGGCCCTGAAGCATTTTCAGACTGAGCTGGAGAGCATTGGTCTGTTTGCAGCTGTGAGCGCTACCAGTGTTGGGTTACCTCCCAACCCTAATCTGTTTCTGGCTCTGATGGAGCGATATATCTCGCTCACTGGGACTTTCGCCACTCCACTGGGGGAGTTGGGATTGGTCCTTCACGAGATGGCAGAGATCTCGAGACTGCCGATGGGAGATACTCCATATGAAGAGTATGTTCCCACAAACCGGGAGTTGGGGGATTCAGACCCTCGGGTAGTGACTGTGTACCAGGAGCTGATGTGCCACTACCTTGCTTACACCGCTTTTTATGGCGAGCCTTCAGATTTGGCTCATACCAATAAATGGGCGCCCTACCTCTTCTTTTAACGGGCCAAAAATGCTAAGCCAGAGAAGGTCTTGGATACGAAGGATCAGCCTTTGAATCTTCTGAGCGTGCTTACTTCTCAGGTAGTCGATGATCTTATGGAGGATGTTGGGGCTTCGGACCAGATTCTCGATGAAGGGATAGGGAAATATCCCGCAGGCACTAAGCCCTACAGCTATTTGAGGCATTAGCGCAGGCCTCTATCCAAGGAAGCTCAACTGGCTGGCTTCCTCTCTATATAGCTGCGCCGACTGGTGGTATGCATCCGCGGACCGCATTCACCGCAACATACTATGGCCTGCAGTACGTCTGGTGTTTGGGGCAAGACTGGGCTTGCTCTCTGCCATGGTGTGTCGCATACAAGTTGGCTTGAGGGCCATGACTGATGGGCTGCTTGCCAATAAAACTCGGCGTGATAGCTTTCCCAGGGTAAAATTACCATACATGTACTTGATGGGGTGGTTAATTCTCCATAACCCTAGGGTTATGTCTTCCTGTTCTGGCAGTAGTTCGGAGGGTAGTTTCTTGCTGAACTACAAAAAATCTTCCTGGAACGTGACCAAGAAATCTTCCTGGAACGTGACTACAGTCTTAGACTGTCGGCGGGTGCTGAGTTTCAGTCACAGCTGGAAGTTTTTCTGTACTGTCCTCCCTGTACATCTCAATCAACAGGGGATCAGACTTCAGGATGTAGGCGACGGGCAGACCATTCTTTCTCCTGAGGCTTTTAATTGGTTGGTCTGCATTAGACCTTCCCATTTACTGTATAGAAGCGAAGACCATTGCTTCTTGGAGCCTTACCTGCCTAGTCGGTTTGCCAGGCAATTCGGGTACGACCAGTTGTACGTGGGCAATGCCATTACCAGCTTCAGGTCCAGGGGTGGACTCATTGACGGAGCGAGAGGGTGGCGATATTTTATCATTGGTTACACTGAAGCAACTTTTATCGTTCCCGTCATTTCACTCTCCACGGAGCTGCACATTCTCCACTCGTATGCCCAGTTCTATGTGGCAACCAACACCTTCCATCGCAATTTTGATATGCATGGAAGTTTTAGGATGCCCTCTTCCAAGCCTGGGGGAAGAGTCGAAGTCCCCTCGGTCTCTTCTGACGAGGGTGAAGAGTCCGTTACTCCGAATGAGCCTCTGTTGTCGGTGCCGAGGGGTGAAATACCTCCGCCTGCAGGGGCTTTGGTAATCTCTGGAAAGCGAAGGGCTCCTGCTCCGAAGGAGACTTCCCCTCACAAGAGGAAGAAGAAGATGGTTAATCGTCCTCTCCGAATTCCTAGTAATGAGGCTCCTAGAAGTGAGCTTGCATCTCCCCATGTTGGGGATAATTCTTTGATTGGAGGTTCCTTGCCTTTTAGAGAGGGACCCTCTAATGTTCCGACTGGTGGTGCCGAAGAATTCCTGTTGGAGGCTGCTGTCGCTGCTACCGCTTTAGGTAGTGGAACAAGATCGCCTTCGGGGCCGAGCCGAATAAGGATATCTTCATCCGGATCAGCATCGGAAGAAACCCCTGCCGTGTCCGTCAGTGCACCCAGCGAGATTACAGCCGATGAGCCTCGGTTGGAACTTGACTAGGACCTGGAAGAATATTTGCTAGTGTCGATTGACACACCACCTTCTCCAGGTATGATAGCTTGCTTAGCATAATTAAGAAATGATTTAGCTGTACTGGCTACGGATGCGACATATACGCCATTGGCCATAGGTAAATGTCGTCTTTACGCCTCTTTTTTTAGTAAAGTTAACATCATTTTGATATTAACTTCCTTTTGTCTTCTTTTCAGGGAAAGACATCTTCGGGAAGGGCAGTGTAGATGCGCCCTTTTTTCTCTGTGTTAGGTCCTGGCGGCGACACGGAGGTGCCTGACTTTGAAGAGGAGACACTTTCGGGTGCCGGCTCGCCTGTCGAAGAGATTCTGATATCTCAAGAGGGGGACGAGCCTGTCATTGCGACAATGCCTCCTTTGAGTACGCCGGTTACTTCGTCCGGTGTTGGCACTTCTTCTTTTGTCGCACCACCTGTTGAGGCGACGGTCGTGGCAACATCGTCTACGGTTGTTCCTGGAGGGAGATTCGCCAATATCGCGGCCACTCCCAGCGTCCATTCGGATCTAGCTGCACTGACCGAGCAGTACACTAGTATCTTCTATACCACCTTGAAAATATTAATATCAATGGTGTTAGAGAAGAATCTGAGCTTTGCATCTCTGAGGCGGTCCTCCCGGTCCACGATAGTGCCGATCCGAGAATTCAACGACATTGGGGTAGCTGACACGCTGGAGGAGATAGTTAATGATTTGGAGCAACCCATTAACGAATACTTGCAGCTAGCTCGAGGCAGCATTGACGATCTCGTTCAAGCTAGGTACGACTCCCTGACTGTGCAGCTTGCTGAACAGATGGAGTCTCTGAATAAGTCCATCGAGCCTCAGCAACAGGAGATGGATCATGAGCGTGTCCAATTGGAGTATGCCATTCCCGAGTTGACCCAGTACGAAGTCGAATATGAGGAAGTGGCAGCGAAGGCCCGCATATTAAAGGATGAGCTCGTTCGAGTAGAGGCGAAGGCTCTCTCTTTGTCGGCAGCCCGAGATGAGCTGAAGGAGCGACGGGCGACTGTTCAGCAGAATCTGACGCGTGTGGGTGCTTTCTACTCAGGTTTTGTGCAGGCTCGGTCTGAGCTAGCTGCTTTGAACAATAATGCGGCAAGGTTGGAACGGGCTCGCGTCGACGTCTTAAACTTCCGGGATGAGAGAATGGTTGCTATGGCGCAGCAGATTCGTGACCTAACTGCTCCCCCCAAATGAGGTACTTTTTTTTTTGCTTTTCAATGTACTTTTGCTCTTTCTGGAAGTAATAAAGAGACTCTTATCTGACTTTGTGGACCCATCATTTTGGAATAAAAATGACAGGTTTGGGTGAAAGTGATATCAGAGGTAATATGGACGTGATATACTCTCGTTAAGTTTCAGCAGGACATATCTATTCAGAGGTTATATGGACATGATAGAATATGCTTTAGCCAAAATTTGTATACAAAACACTATCAGAGGTAATATGGACGTAATAGGTCTTGAAGTTCCAAATTAGTTAAACATATCTATTCAGAGGTTATATGGACATGATAGAATACGATCCAACTAGTTTCATTTTGGAAGTAGTATTGTCAGAATAAGGTCTTTACCATACTCCATTTGAGCAAAGGAGGTTAAGCATAATACCTTTTCAGGAATTTGCCATTGATAGGAGCCATTAACAGGCATCCATTAGGCTTGGCTAACCTGTAAGCGCCGTTTGAAAACGTCGTCTCGATCACATAAGGGCCTTCCCATTTGGGCTGGAATTTGCCCTTACTCCTGTGAGTAAGAATCATCGGCCTTCTCACAGCTAAGACTAGCTCGCCAACTTTGAATACTTTTTCCTTTACTTTATGATTAAAAGCCCTGGAAATGTGCGCCTGGTAGAACACGATGCGCTGTTGAGCCTGGAGGCGTTTCTCGTCTAATCCTTCTAGCTCTTGAAGCCTTAACAGGTCATTATTTTCTTGAGTCAAATCATTATCCATGGCTATCCTGAGTGACGAAATTTGGATCTCGATGGGGAGAACTGCTTTGCTCCCATAAACTAATGAGAATGGGGTGCAACCTGTCGGTGCTCGTACCGTTGTGCGGTATGCCTAGAGATATTCTCCCAGCTTCTCACTCCAATCCCTCTTGTTTGAAGAGATAAACTTTTTCAAGAGCTTGATAATGGTTTTGTTGAAAGCTTCCGCCAAACCATTAGCAGCAGGATTATATGCCGTAGAGGCCACATTTTGTATTCAATTTTTATCGCAAAATTGATAAAACGCTTGGCTGATGAATTGAGGCCCATTGTCATGAATTATCCTCCGGGGTATCCTGAAGCGATAAATGACGTGATACTTGATAAAGCTGATCACATTAGATGCCTTTACCTCAGCAAGAGGGATCGCCTCTGCCCATTTGGAGAAATAATCTGTGATGGCTAGTATGAACCGGTGACCCCTGGAAGAAGACGGGTGAATAGGACCAATGATATCCATACCCCATGCTTCGAAAGGCCAGGACGCAACCGTAGGATGTAAATATTCAGGAGGTTGATGGATAAAGTCTGCATGGACCTGACAGGCTCTGCATTGTCTTGCATACTTTATTGTATCTGTGATCATAGTAGGCCAGTAATAGCCCATTCTCCTGATACGATCCTGTAGCTTAGGACCGGGTTGATGCGCTCCGCATACGCCATCGTGAGCTTCACGGATAATCCGATGTGCTTCATCACCAGAGAGACATCGTAATAATAGTCCATCATAAGACCGACGATATAGACATTATGAAGATGCGTCAAAATAGAAGTGCAATGATCGTCTTTTTACGGATACTGCTTCTTTAGGGTCTTCTGGCAAGATTTCGTATACTACGAAATCTATAAAGGATCTTCTGCAGTCCTCTTTGGAAGATCTGTGTTCACCGCGTAGCTGTGTTCTATGTGAAAGTTATTTTTTACACAGAATAAATCTCTGTTAAGAAGGATCACTGAATTCTGCCTTCTTATAGGGGTAGCTAAATCTGCAGCTAGACTGGCTAGGGCATCAGCTTCCAGATTCTGAGATCGAGGTACATGCTCTAGGAAGAATTCTTTGAATATTATGGCTATCTCGACCGTTGCTCGGTGATAGGGGATGAGGTCTAGATTCCGGACTTCATATATTCCTCTGACTTGATTGACGATCAGCAGAGAATCACCGAAAGCTTCCAAAGATTCGACGCCCAATTCTTTAGCGACTTGGAGCCCGATTAGTAGAGCATTATACTCTGCCACATTGTTAGAACAGGGCTCGCTAAGAGAATATGCTCGGTAGACGACGAGCTTATCAGGAGTAACCAGGACAATTCCTACTCCCGAAACCACGTTTCCTCTGGGACCAGTCCTGGAGGCACCATCGAAGAACAGTTGCCATGCATCCCTTTCTATTGCAGAATTACATTCTGCAACTTCGTCGAAATGTCCTTGTACAGTTTGGACGTCTCCAGGATCGGATGAGCAGCTAGGAAGTCAGCCAACGCTTGGCCTTTGATGGACTTCTGAGGGACGTACACCATGTCATACGGTGTTAATAACATCGCCCAAGTCGCGAGTCAGGAGTTAAGAACACTTGGTTGTTCATCAATACCTGGAGCGGATTGATCCTGGAGATAATATGAATGGTCTGGCCTGTGACATAGTGTCGCATTTTCTGGATAGCGAACATCAGAGCCAAGCATTCTTTTTTGACTGGATTATACCGGTGTTCGGCTCCGACCATCATCCAGCAGAGGTTGTAGATAGCCTGTTCGTGACCTATAATATTCTTTTGTGTGAAAAGAGCTCCCAGAGAATGATCCATCGCTCGAACATACAGCACGAATGGTCTTCCTATGAATGGAGGCACCATAACTGGCGGACTAGTGAGGTAGCATTTGATATCGTTAAACGCTTGCTGACAGGCTTCGTCCCATACGAAGGATACACCTTTCTTCATGAGACGAGAAAATGGTTGACATCTCCCAGAGAGGTTGGATATGAATCTCCGGATATAAGCCAGACGACCTTGAAATCCCCTGAGTTCTCTCAGATTACGGGGCGGTCGCATTTCTAAGATGGCCTTGACTTTATCAGGGTCCACTTGGATGTCTTTGGCAGTAATGACAAATCCTAGAAATTTACCACTAGATACCCCCAGAAAGGACTTTGTAGGATTTATTTTGAGTTGATGTTGGCGCATCAATTCAAATACTGTCTTCAAGTCTTGGATGTGATTATCCTTGAGGCAGCTTTTGACAGCTACATCATCCACGTAACACTCTACTGTCTTGCATAAATACTCATGGAATATGTACTCATAGCCCGTTGGTACGTAGCCCCGGCATTCTTCAATCCGAAAGGCATGACCGTATAGCAATCTACCCCCAATGGTGTCCGGAAGGCAGTATGCTTCTCGTCTTCAGGATGCATCTTGATTTGATTGTATCCTAAAAATCCGTCCATGAAAGACATACATTTAAAACCGTATGTATTGTCAATCATGACGTCTGTGATGGGAAGAGAAAACTCATCCTTGGGGCAGGCTGCATTCAGATCTCGGTAATCGATGCAGACTCATACTTTTCCATTTTTCTTCATGACCGGGACAATATTGGTGACCCAGTCGGGATATTGTTCTTCCCGGATGAAACCGCAGGCTATCAACTTCTTGATTTCAGCTTCAATGGCGTCCATCATATCCGGGCGCAACCGGCGTTGGTGCTGCTTCACAGGCTTCGAATCGGGCAATATATTGAGCTTATGAGTAGCCACCTTTGGATCAAGGCCTGGCATGTCCTCATAATTCCATGCAAAGTCGTCGATATATTCTTTTATCAGCTGGACTACTTTTTCCCTTTCTGCTTCGGAAAGATTGTTACTGATAAATATCGGCTTTGGCGAAAGTTCATCCCCAACGTCAATCTGGATAACTTTATCTTCAGTGGGAGGTTCTCTCTGCTCGAAGCGTAACTCCCATTGTGTATCCATTTGCTGAGCCCAAGCGTCATTCTCAAACAGTTCAGATTCTTGTTCGTCTGCTTCAAAGGAATCCATTACTACCATATTTACTGATAATGTTCGTTCGAGAGCATGAGATGAGTCGGAGGGCGCTGAGCCATTTTGAGAAAAGGAAAAGATATCCTCGTTTGACTCAGGAGTTGCAAGGGAGGTGGTATACCCTAACCTGAAACGAGTTCGTTGATAGTAGGGATCGCCGTGCAGCGACATTCGTCTGCCTTTCCCGTAGTTGAGACCTGGTTCCAGCTTCAAGTTATAACCCATACTTTGTATGATCTTCAAAGCTTGCGGGCTGTATCTGTGAACCTGCATTTTACCGGCATCATCATCGGAAGAATCTTCTTGCGTAGTCGGTTCATTGCGCATGCGGCCGAAGACTATTGAATGCTGACTGCTGCAAGTAGGCGGGACAATGAAGATAGAATCCTCATGCGGTCCATATGTCGTGGTGACATTGGATGATGATGCCACTTCCCACATATACGGATGATAGGAATCTATAGCTTCGAAGAATTTTTGTGCTATAGGTTCTATATCGTCATGGGGGGAGGATTCCTGATTCGTAATTTGAGCATCAATATACTGGAAAAGAGGATGTTTATTATCATCTGAAACTTTATTCCCGATTGCATTTACATCAATCGGCTGCCTGTTGCGCCGAAGGTTGATGACCAAGAGTGGAGGCTTCTGGTTCAAAGTGATCACTAGAGGATCACCCTATTTTCCTGACCTGGTTTTGTTCAGGTGGATAGCCATAGGCTCTATGGCTTTTGGACGAGTAGTCCATCCTTTTACCTTGATTGACAGAGGTTGCTCGGCAGAGGGTTCTTCTGGCTCCCGGTGGGATTCATTCTCTGCTTCACCTGACACCTCTTTCGTGTAGTCTTGAGAGTACAATACGGCATCAGAGTAGTAGGATTCTACTCCTTTAAACGGATTCAGGTCAGCAAACTCCGTTTGTACTGTTCCTTGGGCGTCTACATATTTAAAGCATTGATGTAGAGTCGAAGGAATGATGTTGTGGTCGTGGATCCAAGGTCTGCCCAGCAGAATATTATAGGACACCTCAGAATCAATGACATAACATGTAGCCACCGATCTGAGGTTGCCAATCTGGATCCTTAGGCGAATTTTCCTTAACGGCTTACTTTTTCTTGCGTTGAAACCCACGATTGTAGTAATGGTGTAAGCTAATTCGCTGGTAGGAATCCTCAGCAGTCTAAGCAGACTATCAGGAATGATGCTGATTTATGATTCTGGATCTATGTGAATCCGGTCGACCTCCATAGAACCGACGTACCCGGTGTAATAGAGGGGTCTGTCATGCCTGTTATGTTTTAACAGCATGTCATCTTGAGTGAAAGTAATATTCGGGACCACCTCCATCACACTGTGGCATTGAGGACATGCCACGGGTTCTTCATCAGGGGACTTGAGCTGAGTCAAGCATGCCTCTGCCTGCATCAATGCTTTACTCAGGGCTTGACGAGTGTCTTGAGAGAGCCTGAGTAATTCGAAGATGGACAACCTGGCTGGTGTATTAGCCAATTGGGCTAGGATGTCGAAGTTGTACGGCTTCTCTAAACCTTTGTTTCGAATGTTTCTCACAGGTTTATCGAAA
Organism: Iris macrosiphon; assembly: GCA_036927795.1. Classification (NCBI taxonomy): domain Eukaryota; kingdom Viridiplantae; phylum Streptophyta; class Magnoliopsida; order Asparagales; family Iridaceae; genus Iris; species Iris macrosiphon. The sequence goes on from JAYESA010000006.1 coordinate 13,325,713, forward strand.
CGTACTTCTTTTTGCTTCCATTTGTCCGCCGAAGTTGGTCTCGAAGGACCTGGCTCTGGTACGGCGGGTTCTTGCTCTGAAGGCTTGGTAGCTGCAGCGTCTGTCGGTGCATCTTCCTGACTTGCTCCGTATTCCTGGAGGTAAGCTTTCCCTGAACGAGTTCCAGTAGCCAAGACCTCATCTTTTGATGCCGAGTGTACCATAACCGTGTAACATGGTTTACATTTCGAGTTTTTCTTAGACTTAGCCTTAGCAGCTTGAGTCTCTTTCTCGATCTCTGACACCAGATCTGGATAAACCCATATGATCTCGCCCCGCTGGGTAGTTAGGGGTAGCAGGTCATGATTCTGACCCCTTGTTGGAGGGAGATTAACGATGTTTATCGTTGTCCGAGAAATAGGTGTAACACCGTCCGGGACTTCCTGGAGAGGCAAATTGCCAAATTGCAGAGAGATCATGTTGGCTGTGACGGTCTTCTCGCTGTTGCGCAGAGTGATGGCCTTAGCATCGATCAGCTCCTGGATCTTCCTTTTTAGTACATAATACGCCTTTGTAGGGTGCTATATGTATCTATGGAAGATGCAGTACTTGGGGTTGTTAGTACTGCCAACTTCATTAGGCCGCTTCTCCTCAGGAAGGGTAATCTTGCCGCTTTTGACGAGACACTCGAATATGCTCGGAATATCGTCGTCGTCGAAAGAGTATACTTCAATGGGCCCGGAAGTCGCAGGTTTCGTCTGCGTAGTTGTCGTAGTCTTTTGTCTGGACGTATTGATTGCCAGAGCTTCTTTTCCTTTGGAACTGCGAGGATGGTCACTGTTGGGGAATGACCTCTTGCCTCTATCGGAGGTAGAGATCATGATGCCATTATCACGCGCCTTCCGACTGTTGTCCTCGGCGGCTACCGCTAAGATGATGAAAGAGGGCCAATCATGGAACTGATATGGTCCTGTGAATACCGAGATTACGGAAAGAAGGTTCTTCCTGCAAATGTCCACCAATACCGAATCTGGAACTCCGGGAGGCATTTGCAAAGTGGCTTAACGAAAATGTTCGATGAAGGTACGAACGTCCTCTTTTTTCTTCTGCTTTACTTCGATGAGAGAGGACATCGACATGTCCATCCCTCCTTCATAGAATCTTGCGAAGAATAAGGCTTTGAAGTCGTCGAAGGAAGTAATACAGTTGTTCGCCAGGCTGCGGTACCACTGGTAAGCCACTCCCGAGAGACAGCCCTTGAACACCCGAGTGAGGAGGGCGTCATTCCCCTGCAGTAACACCGTCATCATACTAAAGTAGTTCATGTACTGACTCGGTGATGTTTTTCCCTCGAACAGAGCCATGGTCTGTGGTTTGTATTTAGGAGGGAAAGGGGCCTCTTCCCAGATAACTGGGTAAGGCTGGTTGATTCCCAATTTCTTGAGCTGATCTTTGTGCTTCAAGGCATCAAATTGGATTTTCAGCTCCCGTACTGCCTGCATCAGATTTTCAGCCGGTAGCGGGACCACAGAGTGGTGAGGAATCGATTGTATTACGACTCCAACAGGAGGTAATACATTCTCCGAGTGAGGAAGCGAAGGAACTGCTGACTCCTGATCTAGAGCAGGCTCTTGGATCGCGTTGGATGGTGGTAAGTCTGCCCCCACACGTATCTGAGTTGGAGGGACCGATGCTTGAGCCATAGCAGCTGTGTGTTGAGTCAGCATCATCTGGTGCATGTTCTCCATCATGGATTGCATCTCTTTCAGGGATGTCTCCAATATAGTGATGCATTGCTCAGCGCTCCCGGATGGGGAAGCTTTCTCGCGTTCATCCCCAATGGCATAAACTCCCATCTTCCTGGGTGTCATTGAAAGATTAGTATAGGTCTCTGTAGAAGTTGACTCTATACTTTCGGCATCTGATTCGGGAGACTGGCGACCCCCAGCATCGGAATCAGAAGAGTACGAAGCCGGTTATCGTGACCTCGAATGAGTGTTTCGGAATACCCCAGCTTCAGTGTTCCTAAGGAGCATGTTGAATCTCCTTCGGCTCGGGGTTCTAGAGGGATGATGTCTTGAGCCCGACCTTCCTTTAGATATGTGTGAAGCCATGTTCACAGATGCATGCGTGGGCCCTTCTTCCTGGAAAGACGGAGAGTAGCTCAACCGGTCGAAAACCGACCGTTTTGCTTTAGAACAGCAATAATTAATTACAATCCTATGACTATTATACTAGTGCTCGTTAGGAGGCATAATAGACATGCTGAAAGATCCCCTATCCTTGCGTTTCTGGATCAGATACTTACGCAGGTCCGGAGGATTTACAGAAGAAGAAGATGATAACTTGTTCTTTCTGTTCACATCAGTGGGCATGCGTGTAAGCCCCCTGATTTTCAGAAATATTAATTTGGATTTTTATGGAATTAAACCTAGGCCTTTGGCAATTTGATAATTTTCCTCAGCCCGCCTCTGCCTCATCAGTCTCCTCTCCGACGAACTCCGGACAGCACCACCTCCTACCTCGGCAAGCCCCCAGCGGCCAGACACCCTGTCACCCTCCCTCCGTTCTCCCCGCTCCACCCAAGGCCGCCGCAGCAACCCTCGACGACGATCCCCTCGCCGTCCTCCTCCCGAGCAGCCCTCCCCCGGCCGTGCAGCCCCGGCGAGACTCCAGCACCCAATCGAAACCCTAGAGCAGCGGACACAGGGATCCGGACACGGCCGCTCTCTGAACCAGGACACAGCTCGTGTCAAAGAGACGCTTGGACACGTGAGAAACAACGTTCACGGAGCCCTGTTCAGGTAACGTTTCCTCTTTCCTCATAATTCCGATTTTGTTTCCGTCAGTTGTATAGCGTAGACTGTATGACCCACTCGGTGCCCGTGCAACTCGCTCGGGGCATCGTGTCCTGTGGTGATCGCACACCGCGATCCAAAAACAGGAAAAATAACACCTTATTTTACCCCGGAACTGAGTGTGCCCCGCCAAACGGGACGACTTGATCGCGTGCGGTCTTCACAGATACGTGTGCGTCGTTGATACGGTCGTGTGGGATTTTGCAGAAGTCGATTCGGATGTGCGCGCACACCGGAATCAACGCGTATCCGCCGACACCGCCCCGTATCCGTCGATTCTGGAACACGCTGTAACTTTGTGTACACACGTCGGATCGAGACGAAACTTGCGCCATCGGACTCGTAGCAATATGCTGGTCCTGTGACCCAAGTTTGGTTCGATTCTAAGAACGTTGACAAAATCGCGTATCGTGGGCCCCACAGGCTCCACTTGACGGGCGATTTTGTGATCGGCTCATCGGAATCCAATTCTGGAAGTTCCGTTGGGTTCGTATCATCGTTTCTGACTTGTTGACACTAAGTTGGACAGATTTGGAGACCTTTGACTCGGACATGCTTCTCGGTGCAAAGTGGCCCACATGTGGACCCCGCTTTGGGCCAAAAATATTATTTTCGCCCTTGTGTCCAAATTGGACTTAAGGACAGACATTTTTAACTATTTGATATTTCTGAATCTAATGGTGATGTTTATTTCAGCAACCGGAGTAGTACCTGCAGATCACACTGAGACTGGAGCTACAGTTGGAGCCAGGACCCCAGGCAAGTGTACCTTGCCAAACCCTGCAGCTTTGCTACTTATTTTCTTGACTTAGCTATACATCAGTGGGCAAGTATACCTTGCCAACTTTACATTCTTGTTGCATTTTCCTTGTTTCATTTATATTGCTGTGCATGCTTGACCTAGGACCGTGTGACGTACTTAGCGTCCGATTATTAGTCGGGTGCCAACACCGTACGCGATGTTGTGTATTGTCATCTAGAGATGGACATTCGTGACCCCTTATATTCTCGTACTTGTCTTATCAAGTACACTATAACCCAGGACACTTGACACTATTCATGAGACAGGATCTTCCTGAGATATTCAAGGTGATTTTGTATAGGATACATGACTTGACATTGATATTATATTCCTAGACATTAGATGACTTGTGCATTAGATATGATCGTGCGTGACATGGACATGAGGCATCATGGACATGAGACGTGTGATTACATTGGGTGGGGAGAGACACACAGACTACAGGCTGATCATATATATACACCCCTATTATTGTGAGGCACAAGACTCTAAAGCCCGAGCTTGGCCCATTACTCATTATTACTGCTGCTACCGGCTCCCCGACACAGAGCTTGTAGTGGCTTCAGCCTGAGTTCTAGTGCTGCTCTCAGCTTGCATATCACTTAGCTGGTTATTTAGTATACCCTTATTGTTCCATCTATTGCTGGAGAGACCCACATGCTACAGGTTGATTATGTTATGTCGGCTACTCAGTCTCCCGCTGAGCTAGACCACCTCATGATATCACTGCTACCGGCTCCCTTACACAGAGCTTGTAGTTGTTTCAACCTGAGTACTATTGATGTTCTCTCTTGCATTTCACATAGATGGTTATATAGCTTACCCTATTTATTTCATTCTTTGCTGTACTGCATTTATTTTGGCTTGTATTTTCTGTACCTTGCTGTCTCCTGAGGACCTGGATCCGGATTATGTCCCCAGGATTAGTAGAGGAGATCCACCCAGAGTTATAAAGTACAAGAGCATTAGCAGGAGCTGATATAGGAGCTGTACCGACACCTGAGGACGAGATTGTGCTAGAGGACTTCTCTTGGGTATTGCCTTGAGATACTCATTTATTTTTATTTCCAGTCCCTTTATTTCCAATCTATTGCATTGATGTATCAGACTTGTTCTCGGATTGTTCTCCGAGACACTTTTATTGAGGTTAGTTAGTTTATTCTGGCATTTGATCTGTGATTATCTGTTGTAGATGAGATTAGCTTAGACTGTGACTTGTATCATTGAACCTACTTATCCTTATATTACAGCTTAAGCATGCCCCGATGGATCCATTAAATTTGGGTTTGTCCATCGGTGTGTGCTGCTGGCCATTATCACATGTCCGGTCCCTCGGTATTTTGGGACTGGGGCGTGACATAGTTTTTGTGGTGGCCCATGCAGGTCAACGACTAAATTGTTCGGTTTCAACTTAGGGACCGAGCAAGCCTGCAATAAGAATAGGATAAGTTTCTAGGATCTCATCCACTTGCTTGAAACGTCCTTGATATCTATATCGGATTCAAATTAATCTCTTGACTCGTATCCTGCCTTGATTCCTGAGCGCCCTTATAGTTTATTTTGGTTGCAGAGAAATAAATCCCCAAGTCGGCAAAGAGACTCATCCAGGAACACCACAAGGTGTTATGGTTACCCACGCAGATGAAGTGACACCAGTTAGTGAAGGACCATCATCACAGCAAGCAAGTCAGCATGCCTCAAAAATCCAGGAAGATGACATTCCACCATCGACGCAGTTGGCTCCACCGACGCCTATCGTTCCACAAGGGCAGTCTATGGACGAACAACGAATGTTTTGAATGTTTTACGCGATGATGCAAGCCCATCAGAAGGTTCAGGAAGAAGCTCAGCAGATCCAAGCGGAGAAGTTCATCGATAGATTCAGCTCAGAGTTACGGAAGTTAATCAGCCCCGCTGCAACTACCTTAGACGAGGATGTTCTTACTACAGCAAGACCCATGGTGTGCGGCACAAGGATAGGGTCCAGCCAGAAGCGGCCGTATGCATCAGCACCAGACCAAGCACAACAGGAAAGAGCTGCAAAGCGACCACAGATTAATCCACCACCAAGAGCAGCACCCAGAGCCTCATTCCTTCCTACTTGTTACTATTGTGGCAAGATAGGCCATATTGAAAAAGAATGCAGATGCAAGTTAGGATTATGCTTGATTTGTGGAACCAGCCAACACTTCGCTAGGGACTGTTCTCAGCATCGAGAGAAAGCAGTGATGATTCATCAACCAGCCACATCAGCACCAGTCGGAGCACCCCAGGAAGAAATTAGAAAGAGTTCTCACATGCACCAGCCACTAGAAGCATCTCCGGAAGTAATACCTGTCTGCCCGTATTGTCGCAGGCGAGGCCATATAGAGAACGGGTGTAGACGCAAAAGGAAATTATGCTTAGCTTGCGGATCCAGTCAGCATTTAAAGAAGAAATGCCCCGAACGTCGAGATAGAGCACCAATGAATAACCAACAAGCGTTACCAGCACCAAGGCCAGCCTCTCCAGCGATGGAAGCACCGCAAACGAGAGTTGAAGGAGTCATACCACCAGCCCCAGGAGGGAATCAGCCGAGGCCACCCTTGGCATCACAAGCAACACTCTTCCAGCAGGCTCAACAATAGCAGAAGAATCAACTACAAGAATGTGAACAAGCTCCAAAGATGACTTTGGAAGACGCGCAGACTCATGGAGTAGCTAATGCTCGTAATTTTTCGTAGTTATCTGGTATAGATTTGTTTTATCTCGTGCCTATTGGTTCGTGACCTCAGCCTTAACCTATGTAATTTTGAACTTGCTTATAATTGATAACCGTAGAGATTGTCGAGCCTTTTGTTAATTGCTTATTTTGTTTTGTCTTTGTGAACTTGAATTAATTTGTACCTCCTTTCATCATCATCTAGCGTACTTATATTTGTTGTACTACCTTGGCGTATGCTGCTAATATAGTCTAGATTTGCAAGCTTATTCTTTATCGAGCTTGTTCATGACATATGTATTGGTGGACATGTACACTAATACAATTGTCTATTCAGAATCAGTGTATTACGGTCTGATCAACCTTAGTGCATTTTGGTTCGCTCTTCGCACGACTACTTTCCGTGGATTGAGATACATAGTTGACTAGTATACTTGCCCTCTAGATATGTCTGAGCATATTGCATCAGTTACATAACTGTATTAATACGAGCATGCGAACAAAGGATTACCAGAATAGGATTTCAATCCACAATTGTCGTGACAAATCCCATTTGAATTCGTTAAACGCCTTGATCCTGATACTTCCATTCTATTACCTCACCCTTGAACTCTTTATTATTGATCTTCGTCTTCCCTTATTTCGGAAAGACGAAACCTCGTGCTTGGTATAAGTTGATATATAGACAGTACTAGATATACCCCACAGGCCGGTCGCATTGTTGATGACCCTTTTATATATGATTAAGGGAATACCATAGGTGATATGTTTGGTGTTAAAGACTTGAGGATTCAATAACTTGATTAAATAAGTTGGGGCATAGCTTTATTAGATGTATAGCCTTAGATGATAGATGGGTAAATTCTAAGTTGGGTAGAGACCGCAATGTTCACTTGAGAGGAATCCTTTAGACTGTAATCAAGGAAGACTTGATAAAGAGAACCCTACCCTATTTTAATTTCGAGGACGAAATTTTTTAAGTTGGGTAGATTGTAAGCCCCCTGATTTTCAGAAATATTAATTTGGATTTTTATGGAATTAAACCTAGGCCTTTGGCAATTTGATGATTTTTAATTGCGGTTAATTCATATTAAAATATTATGAAAATAATATTTTATGGTGTAAAATGGAAAACCGGATATAGGGTAATTTTCCGGGAATTTATTGGACTCCGGAAACCCGTTTAAAGCCCTGAAACCCGAAGTACATTTAAACCAAATTTAATCCGTGCCAACGCCCGACATCCCCATGAGAGTCGAAGCCCAGCCCAAGGAGCGTTGACCTAGCCCGAATCCTAGGTCAAACCCTATTCCAATTTCTGCATGTATAAATACAGGTTTCCCTAGTTTTCTCCACAAAGGAAAAGAAAAGAAAAGGAAATCCCTAATTACTAAATCCCTAATTACTAATCCCCCAAATTCTAACCTAACCCTAACCCTAAGCAGCCGCCGCCGTACCCTGTGCTCCGCCGAGATCCACCTCCGCCCGGACTCGCTCTCACCAGCAGCCGCCCGCTCAGCCACGCGCCGCCCAGCCGCTGTCGTCAGCCTCTCTCACCCCGGCCGAACAGCCCGAAGCCGGCGTCTCCTCCTCACGACCTCGGCCTCCCCTCGGCCGTCTCCGCCGATAGCGCTGCCTCGTCGACCTCCCTCTTCTTCTTCCTCACTTCTCCGACGAGCCCCCATCACCTCGTCGTCGACCATCGACCTCCACAACTCCTCCTTTCTCCTCCGCCAGAGCCGCAACTCAATCTCCCTCTCTCCGCCCGCAGCGTCCTCGCCTCGAGCCACCGGCGTCGACTCTCCCGCCGCCCTCGACCGCCCTCAGCCTGCCTCTGCCTCATCAGTCTCCTCTCCGACGAACTCCGGACAGCACCACCTCCTACCTCGGCAAGCCCCCAGCGGCCAGACACCCTGTCACCCTCCCTCCGTTCTTTCCGCTCCACCCAAGGCCGCCGCAGCAACCCTCGACGACGATCCCCTCGCCGTCCTCCTCCCGAGCAGCCCTCCCCCGGCCGTGCAGCCCCGGCGAGACTCCAGCACCCAATCGAAACCCTAGAGCAGCGGACACAGGGATCCGGACACGGCCGCTCTCTGAACCAGGACACAGCTCGTGTCAAAGAGACGCTTGGACACGTGAGAAACAACGTTCACGGAGCCCTGTTCAGGTAACGTTTTCTCTCTCCTCATAATTTTGATTTTGTTTCTGTCAGTTGCGTAGCATAGACTGTATGACCCACTCGGTGCCCGTGCAACTCGCTCGGGGCATCGCGTCCTGTGGTGATCGCACACCGCGATCCAAAAACAGGAAAAATAATACCTCATTTCACCCCGGAACTGAGTGCGCCCCACCAAACGGGACGACTTGGTCGCGTGCGGTCTTCACAGATACGTGCGCGTCGTCGATACGGTCGTGTGGGATTTCGCAGAAGTCGATTCGGATGTGCGTGCACACCGGAATCAACGCGTATCCGCCGACACCGCCCCGTATCCGTCGATTCTGGAACACGCTGTAACTTTGTGTACACACGTCGGATCGAGACGAAACTTGCGCCATCGGACTCGTAGCAATACACTGGTCCTGTGACCCAAGTTTGGTTCGATTCTGAGAACGTTGACAAAATTGCGTATCGTCGGCCCCACAAGCTCTACTTGACGGGCGATTTTGTGATCGGCTCATCGGAATCCAATTCTGGAAGTTCCGTTTGGTTCGTATCATCGTTTCTGACTTATTGACACTAAGTTGGACAGATTTGGAGACCTTTGACCCGGACACGCTTCTCGGTGCAAAGTGGCCCACATGTGGACCCCGCTTTGGGCCAAAAATGTTATTTTCGCCCTTGTGTCTAAATTGGACTTAAGGACAGGCATTTTTAACTATTTGATATTTCTGAATCTAATGGTGATGTTTATTTCAGCAACCGGAGTAGTACTTGCAGATCACACTGAGACTGGAGCTACAGTTGGAGCCAGGACCCCAGGCAAGTGTACCTTGCCAAACCCTGCAGCTTTGCTACTTATTTTCTTGACTTAGCTATACATCAGTGGGCAAGTATACCTTGCCAACTTTACATTCTTGTTGCATTTTCCTTGTTTCATTTATATTGCTGTGCATGCTTGACCTAGGACCGTGTGACGTACTTAGCGTCCGATTATTAGTCGGGTGCCAACACCGTACGCGGTGTTGTGTATTGTCATCTAGAGATGGACATTCGTGACCCCTTATATTCTCGTACTTGTCTTATCAAGTACACTATAACCCAGGACACTTGACACTATTCATGAGACAGGATCTTCCTGAGATATTCAAGGCGATTCTGTATAGGATACATGACTTGACATTGATATTATATTCCTAGACATTAGATGACTTGTGCATTAGATATGATCGTGCGTGACATGGACATGAGGCATCATGGACATGAGACGTGTAATTACATTGGGTGGGGAGAGACACACAGGCTACAGGCTGATCATATATATACACCCCTATTATTGTGAGGCACAAGACTCTGAAGCCCGAGCTTGGCCCATTACTCATTATTACTGCTGCTACCGGCTCCCCGACACAGAGCTTGTAGTGGCTTCAGCCTGAGTTCTAGTGCTGCTCTCAGCTTGCATATCACTTAGCTGGTTATTTAGTATACCCTTATTGTTCCATCTATTGCTGGAGAGACCCACATGCTACAGGTTGATTATGTTATGTCGGCTACTCAGTCTCCCGCTGAGCTAGACCACCTCATGATATCACTGCTACCGGCTCCCTTACACAGAGCTTGTAGTTGTTTCAACCTGAGTACTATTGATGTTCTCTCTTGCATTTCACATAGATGGTTATATAGCTTACCCTATTTATTTCATTCTTTGCTGTACTGCATTTATTTTGGCTTGTATTTTCTATACCTTGCTGTCCCCTGAGGACCTGGATCCAGATTATGTCCCCAGGATTAGTAGAGGAGATCCACCCAGAGTTATACAGTACAGGAGCATTAGCAGGAGCTGATATAGGAGCTGTACCGACACTTGAGGACGAGATTGTGCTAGAGGACTTCTCTTGGGTATTGCCTTGAGATACTCATTTATTTTTATTTCCAGTCCCTTTATTTCCAGTCTATTGCATTGATGTATCAGACTTGTTCTCGGATTGTTCTCTGAGACACTTTTATTGAGGTTAGTTAGTTTATTCTGGCATTTGATCTGTGATTATCTATTGTGGATGAGATTAGCTTAGACTGTGACTTGTATCATTGAACCTACTTATCCTTATATTACAGCTTAAGCATGCCCCGATGGATCCATTAAATTTGGGTTTGTCCATCGGTGTGTGCTGCTGGCCATTATCACGTGTCCGGTCCCTCGGTATTTTGGGACTGGGGCATGACAATGCGGATGTTGGGAACCATAGTTTTTCCTGTGCCACCTATATATAACAGGTTGGCCATCTGGATGGCGGATAATCCCCGAGGAGGGTGTCCTTCCGTAAATTGAGCCTTCTTTACACTGAGGGGCTTTCTCTGGCGTAATTTGGAGCTCTGCTCTGGCTGGCGTAAAGCTGAGGATGTCCTCAGTCGGCCGTCAGCCTCTCGCGTAATCCGGAGGGCAGGCAGATTCTTCCTTTGCTGGCGTAAAGGCCGAGAAGTTGGGCAGTCCGCCACTTGCTTTCTCTTAGGTAGATTGTAGGGATCATCTGCTTTTCCGTGGAGGACAGATGCATTTTTACGCACGGAGTGCATTTGGAATTTCTGATTTGGCGCTAAGGCATTGTCAGAAATTCTGTCTGCCCTGTCAGCAACAGGAGACTGGATTTTACGCACAGAGCGCGGAGTAGGCTTCGGGACTAGCGCTGAGGCATTGTCCGAAGTTGTATCTATTCCGCTAGGGACGGGAGACAGAGTTTTACGTGCAGAGCGCGATGTATACTTCTGGATTAGCACTGAGGCATTGCCAGAAGTTTTGTCTATTCTGTCAGTGACGAAAGACTGAATTTTACGTGCAGAGCGCGATGTATACTTCTGGATTAGCACTGAGGCATTGTCAGAAGTTTTGTCTATTTAGTCAGTGATGGGAGACTGAATTTTACGCGCAAGGCATGGAGGAAGCGATGCTACCACCTCATTGGTCGGAGAGGTCGGAGAGTCGACAGGAATGGTAGGGGATGTCTTGGGCATCCAGACCTTACGCAGCTTCCTGTTGTCTTGGGCAGAGAGAGGGTGAGAGCTACCCCCTGTTCGAAGCATGTCTTCGTAGGCAGACTGCTCGAACTGGACGACCAGTGTCTTCTTTACGGATCCCACGGATACTGTATCGTGTTGAGCAATTGCTTCCTCATCAGAAGAGAAAGATGTCCCCAGCAGAGTCGCCATCTTGTTGTCTGATAAAATAAATAAAAGATATGGAAATGAGGCTTTATACGAAAACCCGCTCTTTATGTTTACAAACAAGTAGTACAATTAATCCTGTACGAGGATGTCGAGTACAATTTTTTAATCTGGGTAAATATTGCTATAGGAGTCTGATCTGCAGTCAATCACTTTGTCCCTTGGACCACACGATGATGAAGAAGTGCCGTAGAAGACAGAAAGCAGCTTCGAAGGTTGCTAAACAGAGTGGATGCTCGATGCCAAAGTCGTCGATCACTTTTCTTTGCCTGAGCTCTGGATTCTTCTCTCTTGAAATCTACGACCAAATCTCGACCTTGGATCTGATACTGGATTTCTTGACCAATTTCCGACCACTTTCTCTCCTTCTTCTCCCCCTGGACCTCTGTTGATAGAGGTCTCTATTTATAGAGTTTTAGTGACAGTGACCACTCAGTCGGTATAGAAACCGAGTAGTAGAAAGTACAGTACCCTTTTATACGATGGTTACAATAACCATTGCCCTCATATAGATGACCTTTTGAATGAGCGTGTGACGCGTGTTCAACTAAGGGACAATGCATATAACTGCTGGGAAGATCACGACATAGAAGCCACGTAGGTAGTTATCCTTTGTGTAGAAGAGGTCGGCGTAGAAGCCAATAACTGTCACCATGGCGTAGAAGCCAAGTAAGCATAGAAGCCGAGTGGGCGTAGAAGCCGAGTGGGCATAGAGGCCGAGTGGAAGTAGAAGCCGAGTGGGCATAAAAACTGAGTGGGCATAGAGGCCGAGTGGGTGTAGAAGCCGAGATGATGTGGACGTTTTAGCCAAAATTACAGCTTTTGGAGATATAATCAAATCTTTTGCATTAAATACAGAGATCTGCCCCCATCCTGTGCATTAAATGCAGAGGCGTGTCTTTAAGATTTGCCATCATTCTGCGCATTAAATGCAGATACGCGCCTTGAATCCTGTACGAAGAGCAACTACTGACGTGGCAGTCTGTTTGTCTTCTGCGGAGCGTAAGAAGCTCACGTCTGCCTGTGTAAAACTAGGCAGCGTATCCCCTTGTATGCGTAAAAGCAGTTTACGCAAAGGGGATGTCACTAAACGACGGTTCGGTGACATTTAATCAAATCTCCTGCATTAAATGCAGAGATCCGCCATTATCCTGCACATTAAATATAGAGGTGTGTTTTGAAGGTCTGCCACCCTTTCTGCGCATTTAATGCAGAGACGTGCCTCGAGTTCTATCATCACTCTGCACATTAAATGCAGAGACGTGCCTCGAGCCCTGTACGAAGAGCAGCTTTTGACATGGCAGGCTGTTTGTCTTCTATGGAGCGTAAACAGCTCACATCTGCCTGTGTAAAACTAGGTAGCGTATTCATTTGTATGCATAAAAGCGGTTTACACCAAGGAAATGGCAGTAAATGACAGCCTGGATTGCAGTGCCGCACCATCATTATAGCCGTCGCCTGGGTAGTTATGTAGTACTCTTTGTCAGGAGTCCAGATGTCAGGTTTATTGTATGATCTGACAGGTTTATTTCGAAGAATACGAAGTATCCCTCGTACACTTTAATGCTGCATTAAAAGCAGATGAGTTCTACGCCATAAAGGCGATATAGCACCCTTTTTATGCAGAAGCAGCCTGGATATACTATATTACGTGGATGGTCCTTGAGTTATCTTTTACGCTGTGCTCAGCAGAAAAGCTCTATTGCATGTTGATGGCTCTGAGGTCATCTTTTTACGCTATCCCGCCTCAACATGCTGTGTATAGCTATCCAGCGTATTTTTCATGCTTCTACAATCCCGATATATTTTGTTGGCACCTGGATGTATAAAATACTAAGAGAGATACACTTCCTATAATACCTCCTTACGCAACTCCCCACTAGGCATACATAATCTAACACCAAGCCGCAAAGAACCATCCTCAGCCATGATAAAATTATCCTCCAATCTTGCTCTCACCAGAGCTCTGATAATCCTTAGAGATATATCCTAATACTGGGTTGTCTTGATCCTGTCCATCAACTTGAGTATATTTACAACCCCCATATCTGTATAGCAAAACTAGGAACTATCACCTCCATGCCCAAGCTCTCTAAGTCCTCCAATAAATATCGATCATGTGTCAAAAATATAGCTACTGGGTACCTGCTCAATGTATCGACAACTACATTGGCTTTTCCTGGATAAAACTTTAAAGATATATCAAAATCCTTCATCAGTTCTAGCCATCGATGCTGCCTCATGTTTAACTCGTTCTGAGTGAAAATGTACTTCAAGCTCTTGTGGTCTGTGAAGATCTCCATATGCTCTCCGAACAAATAGTATTTTCACACCTTCAGGGAAAAGATGACTGCTACCAACTCCAAATCATTGGTGGGATAGTTCTTCTGATGAGGACGCAGTTGCCTGGATGCATAGGCAATCTCTTTCTTATTCAGTTGAAGAATAAAACTCAGACCTTTTTTTGATGCATCACTATAAATAGTGAAACCTCCAGACCCTAATGGCAACATCAAAATAGGAGCAGACTTTAACATCTTCTTCAATTCCTTAAAAGTAACCTGGCACTTCTTTGTCCAAACAAACTCTGTATCCTTTCTGGTGAGTCTGGTCATCGGCTCGACAATCCTCGAAAAATCGTACAAACTTTTTGTAGTAGCCTGCTAGACCCATGAAAATCCTGATCTCTACCATTGAACTCGAAGTCTTCCAAGACTCCACTGCTGCGATCTTCTTCGGATCCACTAAAATTCTATCACCAGTCATAATATGTCCTAAGAACTCGACCTTGTCCAGAAAGAACTCACACTTGGACAGCTTTTCATACAGCTTCTTCTTCCTCAACACATCTAACATAATTCGTAAATGCTCTTCGTGCTCATTCGATGAAGAACTAGATTTGATAAACCCCTTATCCTTTAATTCATCCACCTGCTTCTTCAGCTCGACCAGCTCGCTATTGTTTACTCTATAGACATATTATAAAATTGGTTCTGCACCTGGTACCAAGTCTATAGAGAATTCAATATCTCGATCTGGCGGCAATCCTGACAATTCTTCAGGAAATACATCCAAGAACTCTGATATCAACAGATGCGATAACTCCTTATTTTCCACTATAGCTCTACAGATAATGCCTTCTTCCTACTCTACAGCTCCTCTAGGAAACTCAAACTTTGGCTCTCCTGGCAGGCTAAAAAAACTCTACCTCCTCTATAATCTATACTAGCATGGTGCCTACTCAACCAATCCATCCCGAGTACAATATTGTGGCTCGGAAGTGGCATTACAAGTAGACACACATTCAGCTCCCGGCCTCCCAGAGTAACTCTCTAATACATGCAAATATCATTAACCAGGATAATGCCTCCCCCGGTCATGATCTTGTAAGTCCTAAGCAAAGACTCAGCTACCAAATGATGCTTCAGAGCAAAAAAATAATATAAAACTATGGAAAGTATCACTATCAAATAAAGCAAAATCTGGAATAGAATCAAGAAGAACAGAACCTGCGATAACATCTCCGGTGGGCTCGACCTCCTCGACTGTCATAGCAAATGCTCATCCCTGACGTACACCTCCCTGATGTTGGTGCTGGGCATAACGCTGCTGCTGGGTTGGAAGTGGCAGTCCCCTTGGTTGTACAGCAGGTGGCCTCACCTATGTCATCTGAGCTAGAGCTTCTTCCTGAACTGCACGACGAGGATTGGAATGATACTCTCTCAGTTGATGCCCTCCGGTACCATAATACAGATAAACCACCAACCTCCTCCTGTAAACTTCCCTGATGTGGTCGGGCTTCTTGTAGTAGTGGCAGAAAGCTTGCTGTGACTGTCTCTACTGCTGCAGTGCCTGGTAAAATGGTGCCCTAGCTTGAGTCGGGTGCTGCTGTAGCTGCTACAAAAGGCCTGGACTAGAAATGAGGATGCTTAGCAGTCGTCGTGCTGCTATTAGCCCCCAGTGAAGAATTTTTATTTCTCTTGGGTTTCAAGCCCAACTCCCACTCAACCTTGCATGCCTCCGTAAGTATCTCCGAATAGGTCTCATAGAAATACGGAATAGGGATCTTTACTTCCTAGTTCAGACCCTCGTAAAAATGGATAGCTCGAATCTCCGGCTCCCTCACCAAATAATCCACAAAATGACTCAGCCTACTAAAGTCTGCGGCATATTCCTCCACAGACAGGCTTCCCTGAGTAAGGCTCTCAAACTACCTTCCTAAGTCCAACCTGTCTGCCCGAGCAAAGAACTTTTTGTTGAAGAGGTCCTTGAACTCCTTCAAAGACTTTCCTGCATCAGTAAGAAGTGGGTCATTCTTGAACCAAGTGCAGGCGATGTCAAACAGCTGAAGTCCTACTGCCTTAACCTTCATATCCTCAGCAAGACGGAACACCCTCATGAGCCGCTAAATATCCTCGAGCCAATCATCAGCGTCGGTAATTTCCTTAGTCCCCTTGAAGACCCGAGTTTCTAGCTTCTTGAAGTCCTAAATATTGCCTAGCCAAAACTAGGCAACCTACGGAGCAACCTGTTGCTAGACCTGAACTCCCCTCTCTACAACAACAAGGGCAAGATGATGAGCACTCTTAATGCCCTGCCGTAACTCGTCGGTCTGTCTCTGGTGTGCCTCAGACCGAGCCCTCTGAGCCTCCAACATATCACAAAATAGTGTGAACACCTGGTCGTATCTGTCGACGCGAAAGGTGGGGGTGTAAGTTGTAAACACCCTGATTTTTCAGAAAATATTTAAATATTAATTATCCCAATTATCCGGTATTTTCTGGAATTTGAAACTAAGGAGTTTATGATTAAGTGATTTTATTTAATGGATGATAAGTAATGTTAAAATATTACGGAAATAATATTTTATGGTGTAAAATAGAAAACCGGACATAGGGTAATTTTCTGTGAATTTATTGGACTCCAGAAGCATTTTAAAACCCTAGAAACCAACGTACATTTAAACCGAATTAAACCCGTGCCAAATACCCAACAACCCCAGGAGAGCCGAAGTCGAACCCAAGGAGCATTGACCCATCCCAAACTCTAGGCCCAAACCTAAGGGGATTGACCAAGTCAACTTCTAGGTAAAACACCCAACCCAAGTCAAACCTACATAAATAACTTTTCTTCCCTTTCCTTTTGGAAATCACCCTAAACCTAAGTTTCCAGCCGACATCCCCTCCTCCCTGTTCTCTCTACCAACTCGATTATCTAGGGTTAGGGTTTTAGGGGACCAAATCTAGGCTCATCAATGGCTTCCGCCGCCGCCGCTCAAATCCAGGCTACATCCTTCCTCTCCAACTACAAGAAGAACTTTTCCTCCTCCAAATCCCTCTTCTCCTCCTCCTCCCCGAAATCCCTCCGAATCCAGACTGGGAACAGGAGGAGTTGCGCCCCTCCGCGTCGTCAACGAGAAGGTCGTCGGCGTCGACCTCGGCACCACCAACTCCGCTGTGGCGGCCATGGAGGGAGGGAAGCCGACCATCGTCACCAACGCGGAGGGCCAGCGGACGACCCCCTCGGTGGTGGCCTACACCAAGGCCGGGGACAGTCTGGTGGGCCAGATCGCGAAGGGGCAGGCGGTGGTCAACCCGGAGAACATCTTCTTCTCCGTGAAGAGGTTCATCGGGAGGAAGATGACCGAGGTGTCCGACGAGTCGAGGAAGGTGAGCTACAGGGTCGTCAGGGACGACAACGGCAACGTCAAGCTCGACTGCCCTGCCATCGGAAAGCAGTTCGCTACGGAGATCTCGGCTCAGGTCTTGAGAAAACTTGTGGAGGATGCATCCAAGTTTCTAAACGACAAGGTTGCTAAAGCAGTGGTCACTGTTCCGGCTTACTTCAATGACTCCCAAAGGACAGTAACAAAGGATGCTAGTCGCATTGCTGGTTTGAAAGTTCTCCGCATCATCAACGAACCTACTGCTGCGTTCTTAGCATATGGCTTTGAAATGAAGAACAATGAGACCATTTTAGTATTTGATCTGGGGGGTGGTACATTCGATGTTCCAGTTCTTGAGGTTGGAGATGGTGTTTTCGAGGTTCTCTCAACTTCTGGAGATACACATCTTGGTGATGATTTTGACAAGAGAATTGTTGACTGGCTGGCTGCAGATTTCAAGAAAATGAAGGCATAGATCTCCTGAAAGACAAGCAAGCCCTTCAACGTCTCACTGAGACTGCAGAGAAGGCCAAAATGGAGTTGTCATCCTTGACTCAGACAAACATTAGTTACCATTCATCACAGCAACTCGATACGGACACGAAGTAGACGCTTGGACACGCGAGAATTAGCCTTCACGGAGCCCTGTTCAGGTACCATTTTCTCCCTCATCGTAACTCCAATTTCGATTTCGTATATTGCTATGCGTAGACTGTATAACCCTCTCGGTGCCCGTATAACTCGCTCGGTGCATCGCGTCCTGTAGTGATCGTACACCGTGATCCAAAACAGGAAAAAAACAATGCCCTGTTTTACCCCGGAACTGAGTACGCCCCGCCAATCGGGACGACTTGGTCGCACGCGGTCTTTACCGAACTGTGCGCGACGATGATACGGTCGTGTGGGATTTCGCAGAAGTCGATTCGGAGGTGCGTGTACCCCGGAATCAACGCGTATCCGCCGACGACACCCCGTATCCGTCTTTTCTGGAACACGCTGTAACTTTGTGTACACACGTCGGATCGAGACAAAACTTGCGCTATCGGATCCGTAGCAATACGCTGGTCCTGTGAGCCAAGTTTGGTTCGATTCTGAGGACGTTGACAAAATCACGTATCGTGGGCCCCACCGGCTCCACTTGACGGGTGATTTTGTGATCGGCTCAGCGGAATCCAATTCTGGAAGTTCCGTTGGGTTCGTATCACCGTTCCTGACTCGTAGGCACTGAGTTTGAGAAATTTGGAGACCTTTGACCCTGACACGCTTTTCGGTGCAAAGCAGGCCCACATATGGAACCCGCTTTGGCCCGGAAATGACCTTTTTGCCCCTGTGTCCAAATTGGACGTAAGGACAGGCATTTCTAGCTATTTGATATCTTCTGAGACTATTGGTGATATTTATTACAGCTTTTGGAGTAGTCCCTACCGGATCCACTGATACAGGGACAGTTGTTGATATTCGGACATCAGGCAAGTGTACCTTGCCAACTCTGCAGTTTGTTATCTATTTTCTTATCTCATTATATTACTGTGCATGCTCAACCTAGGGCCGTTTGACATACTTAGCGTCCGATTATCGGGCGGGTGCCAACATCGTACGCGGTGTTGGGTAATGTCATCTAGATATGGACATACGTGACACTTTATCTTCTCGTACTTGTCATACCAAGTACACTTGACCCAGGATACTGGACACTGATCATGAGACAGGATCTTCCCGAGATATTCGTGGTGATCCTGTATAGGATGCAGGCCATATAGAGATACTATAATCTAGATACATTATGACTTGTGCATTAGTTATGACCCCGCTGACATGGACGTGAGACGTTATGTTCATGATTTGTATGGTTACATTGGGTGGGGAGAGACACACAGACTACAGGCTGATCATATATATACACCCCTATTATTGTGAGGCACAAGACTCTATAGCCGAGCTTGGCCCATTACTCATTACTACTGCTGCTACCGGCTCCCCTACACAGAGCTGGTAGTATGCTTCAGCCTGAGTTCTAGTGCTGCTCTCATCTTGCATATCACTTAGCTGGTTATTTTAGTATTCCCTTATTGTTCCATCTATTGCTGGAGATACCCACAGGCTATAGGTTGATTATGTTATGCCGGCTACTCAGTCTCCCGCTGAGCTAGACCACCTCTTGACACCCCTGCTACCGGCTCCCCTTCACAGAGCTTGTAGTAGTTCCAACCTGAGTACTGTTGATATTCTCTCTTGCATTTTATACAGATGTTACATACTTACCCTGCTTATCTCATTATTTGCTGCACTGTTTATATTCTGGCTTGTATTATTTTCTGTACCTTGCTATGTCCCCTGAGGACCTGGATATGGATTTTGTCCCCAGATTTTACAGAACATGTTTACCCCGAGGTTTATGGGACCGCAGCAGGAGGAGCCGATCCAGGAGCTGCACCACCATCTGAGGGCGAGGTCTTAGCTGAAGACTTCTCTTGAGCATCCATGTTCATGCTCATATTTATTATTTATTTTCGTCTTTTCTTTTCTGGTTTGTAGAACCATTGTACTAGATATTTATCGGGTTGTTCCCCGAAGTACTTTGTGAGACTTGCTGATGATTTACATTCCTTATTTATTCTGTGGATCATATTTTATATCTTGTGTGGATGAGATTAGTTGTGCCATGATTGTCGTAGACTTGTTTTACAGCTTAAGTATGCCCTGATGGATCCATTATATTGAGTTGGTCCATCGGTGCGTACTGCTGGCCATTGCCACGTGTCTAGTCCCACGGTATTTTGGGACTGGGGCGTGACATGGTTTTTGTGGTGGCCCATGCAGGTCTACGACTAAATTGTTCAGTTTCAACTTAGGGACCGAACAAGCCTGCAAATAGGATTAGAGTATAGGATCTCATCCACAACTGACTATGACTCATCCTCCTTCCAATCTATTCCGTTGAAAAATTGCATCCTGATTGATTCATGTGCCTTCTCACTAGTTCCTTGAGTGTAGCCTTCTTCTATAATATAGAAGTCCCTGTTAATAGAATGATTAGTAGGGAAACCTCCCTATTAAGAGTACATCTAGGATATTGACACACCCCTAAGTAGAACGCTTAATGAACCCTAGCGTCCCTCACCTATAGAATAATTTACCATTATTTCTTGTTATAGTCATGAATGACCAAAGAGTAGTATAGGCACTGCTAAGAGCTAGTTAGAGATTTGACCCTAGTGTTTGACCCCAGTTTTGAGGAACCAATAGAAATCCGAGATCGAATGTTAGAACTGAACCTAATGTGCATAGTGAGATAGTGTTAGGATATAAGTCCGTGTTGTGATATTAGCAGACGGTACCTCAGGAAGCCCAGAGCAACGAGTATGACATTCCCCATGAGATCATACCTCAAACACGGAGAATTTCTCGCCACCTTTACCTTAGGAAACCATGATATTATCTAGAGTCCCATATTTTAATTTCATAGGTTGTTTATCTGCGACCTTAACGTTCGCTAATGCGCAACGACTAAAATATGTTCTTCTTTCTTTCGTCTTTCAATTCGTGCCACCTGACACTTCTGATAGTAGGCCAAGTAATTTTATTCCTTGTTAAGGACCCATAGTTGCTAGGAGCATAGCTGTAGTCTTGAATTGGGAAATTTGGTGCTTGGTAGTTAGAGTTCGATAAGTTTGAGTTAATCTCGTAGATTATGACCCGATGATTACCCCTTAGTGTTAAACCACGTAATTTGTACCCCCACCTCAATATGAGTTATATTCCCTTTCCCTTGAGATTAGTAACCTTTCCATTCTCGCTATTGACACATGACCTATGAGCGCTATGACTAAGACTTAAGATGACCATTACTTGCATGATACCCTAAGAGACCCTAAAGAGTACCAAGATCTTTTCTCATATACCCTAATAAGAGTTTCTGTTTTATTTACATGTACAAGGTTATCTTGCAGGATCCTCTTAAGACTGTCACGGTACTAGTCTAATTCATATAAGTTGGGTAGTGTAATTGGATGACATTAATTGTATATTAACAAAAGATGACAGTGTTATTCAGATAATAGAATTTAGAAGTCCTTGTCCCTATTTGGTCGACTAGCGACGTAGACAAGGAGGTTGTATGATAACTGTAGAGATTGTAGAGTCTTGTATTAATGTTGCTTATTTTGTTGCTGTTTTGTGAACTTGAATAATTTATACCTTCTTCCATCATGATCTAGCGCACTTATATTTCATATACTACCTTGACTTATGCTGCTATTTTATAGCCTAGTTTTGCAAGCTTCTTCTTTATCAAGCTTGTTCATCACATATGTATTATTGGGGAGGCCCACAATAATACATTTCAGAATCAGTGTGTGAAGGTCTAGCTAACCTTAGTGCGCTTGATTCGCCCTTCGTAACGCTACTTTACGTGGATTGAGATATGTAGTGATTAGTAGACGAATATACTTGCCCTAGACATGTCTGACATATCGTATCGGTTACATAACTGTACTAATACGAGCAAGCGAACAAAGGATTACCAAAATAGGATTTCAATCCACAACTGCTTTGACAATTCTCATTTCAATTCTTTAAACGCCTTGATCCCAATACTTCTATTCAATTACCTCTCCCTTGAATTCTTTATTATTGGTCTCCGTCTTTCCTTAATTCGGAAAGACGAAACCTCGTGCTTGGTATAGATTGATACACAGAGAGTACTAGATATACCCCATAGGCCGATTACATGCTTGAGGATTATTCTTCCGTAATTAAGGACATATCATATGTGATATAATCGGCACTAAAGTTTTGAGGATTGAATGACATGAGTAATTATATTAAGGAGTATTTTTCTTAAGGTATATAGCTTTAGGTGATAGGTGGGTAAATTCTAAGTTGGGTAGCAGTGCATTGTCAACTCGAGAGAAATTCTTTTAGACTGTGACCGAGTAAGATTAGATTGGGAGAGGTTCAAGCCATTTTAAATTTTGAGAAATTTAGAAGAATGACTAAGATGACGAGGATTAATGAATTGATTTTGAGGACCCAATGTTTATACCTTAAGTGCGCGATTTAAATTTTTGAACAATGAAGGTAGAATCATCAATTTGAAAGTGGAGGATAAATATAGAATTTCAGACTTGAACATTGGTGGACTGCATTTAAATTATTTTTCAATTTGATGATTTGAATTAAGAAATTAAAATTTGATGGTTGGACTACCTATCTGAATTATTGAGGATGTGAATGGAATTTAAAAGTTGAAGCATACAAAAATTTATAAGTGAAAGTGGGAATAATATTGGACTCGAATTACTTCTAGAGTAAATTATGATAGTTAGAGATCGTGAGATAAAATATACATGCTTATTTAAACCTTGAAGATGTTATCTGGATTTAATTTAATTTGGATATGGATAATTTGAAACAAGGGAGAAGAGATAACCATAGGTTGAATTTTGATTGGAGCACTTCCCTAGTCACTACCTTCCTACAAATTCCACACCCTTGTCCTAGACATGCCCATCTTCCATTTCCATCTTTGTGCAACGTTTCAATGGTTGGGCATTTTTATGCAAAAGAGCATTTAGGTGTCCACATCATTGACATGACACAAGAAGAAACCTATTTTTCTGCTCATGTAGATTTTTCCATGATTTTCGGAATGTGTAACGTGCAACATCACCCACTCCATTAACCCTAGCCTTGCATTTTAATCAATGCAAATCTTATACCATCCTTGCCTTCTACCATGGCTTAATTTTAATTTCGAGGACGAAATTTTTATAAGTTGGGTAGATTGTAAACACCCTGATTTTTCAGAAAATATTTAAATATTAATTATCCCAATTATCCGGTATTTTCTGGAATTTGAAACTAAGGAGTTTATGATTAAGTGATTTTATTTAATGGATGATAAGTAATGTTAAAATATTACGGAAATAATATTTTATGGTATAAAATGGAAAATCGGACATAGGGTAATTTTCTGTGAATTTATTGGACTCCAGAAGCATTTTAAAACCCTAGAAACCAACGTACATTTTAACCGAATTAAACCCGTGCCAAATACCCAACAACCCCAGGAGAGCCGAAGTCGAACCCAAGGAGCATTGACCCATCCCAAACTCTAGGCCCAAACCTAAGGGGATTGACCAAGTCAACTTCTAGGTAAAACACCCAACCCAAGTCAAACCTACATAAATAACTTTTCTTCCCTTTCCTTTTGGAAATCACCCTAAACCTAAGTTTCCAGCCGACATCCCCTCCTCCCTGTTCTCTCTACCAACTCGATTATCTAGGGTTAGGGTTTTAGGGGACCAAATCTAGGCTCATCAAAGGCTTCCGCCGCCGCCGCTCAAATCCAGGCTACATCCTTCCTCTCCAACTACAAGAAGAACTTTTCCTCCTCCAAATCCCTCTTCTCCTCCTCCTCCCCGAAATCCCTCCGAATCCAGACTGGGAACAGGAGGAGCTGCGCCCCTCCGCGTCGTCAATGAGAAGGTCGTCGGCGTCGACCTTGGCACCACCAACTCCGCTGTGGCGGCCATGGAGGGAGGGAAGCCGACCATCGTCACCAACGCGGAGGGCCAGCGGACGACCCCCTCGGTGGTGGCCTACACCAAGGCCGGGGACCGTCTGGTGGGCCAGATCACGAAGGGGCAGGCGGTGGTCAACCCGGAGAACATCTTCTTCTACGTGAAGAGGTTCATCGGGAGGAAGATGACCGAGGTGTCCGACGAGTCGAGGCAGGTGAGCTACAGGGTCGTCAGGGACGACAACGGCAACGTCAAGCTCGACTGCCCTGCCATCGGAAAGCAGTTCGCTGCGGAGATCTCGGCTCAGGTCTTGAGAAAACTTGTGGAGGATGCATCCAAGTTTCTAAACGACAAGGTTGCTAAAGCAGTGGTCACTGTTCCGGCTTACTTCAATGACTCCCAAAGGACAGCAACAAAGGATGCTGGTCGCATTGCTGGTTTGAAAGTTCTCCGCATCATCAACGAACCTACTGCTGCGTTCTTAGCATATGGATTTGAAATGAAGAACAATGAGACCATTTTAGTATTTGATCTGGGGGGTGGTACATTCGATGTTCCTGTTCTTGAGGTTGGAGATGGTGTTTTCGAGGTTCTCTCAACTTCTGGAGATACACATCTTGGTGATGATTTTGACAAGAGAATTGTTGACTGGCTGGCTGCAGATTTCAAGAAAATGAAGGCATAGATCTCCTGAAAGACAAGCAAGCCCTTCAACGTCTCACTGAGACTGCAGAGAAGGCCAAAATGGAGTTGTCATCCTTGACTCAGACAAACATTAGTTATCATTCATCACAGCAACTCGATACGGACACGAAGTAGACGCTTGGACACGCGAGAATTTGCCTTCACGGAGCCCTGTTCAGGTACCGTTTTCTCCCTCATCTTAACTCCAATTTCGATTCCGTATATTGCTATGCGTAGACTGTATAACCCTCTCGGTGTCCGTGCAACTCGTTCGGTGCATCGCGTCCTGTAGTGATCGTACACCGCGATCCAAAACAGGAAAAAAACAACGCGCTGTTTTACCCCGGAACTGAGTACGCCCCGCCAATCGGGACGACTTGGTCGCACGCGGTCTTTACCGAACTGTGCGCGACGATGATACGGTCGTGTGGGATTTTGCAGAAGTCGATTCGGAGGTGCGTGCACCCCGGAATCAACGCGTATCCGCCGACGATACCCCGTATCCGTCTTTTCTGGAATACGCTGTAACTTTGTGTACACACGTCGGATCGAGACGAAACTTGCGCTATCGGATCTGTAGCAATACGCTGGTCCTGTGAGCCAAGTTTGGTTCGATTCTGAGGACGTTGACAAAATCACGTATCGTGGGCCCCACCGGCTCCACTTGACGGGTGATTTTGTGATCGGCTCAGCGGAATCCGATCCTGGAAGTTCCGTTGGGTTCGTATCACCGTTCCTGACTCGTAGACACTGAGTTTGAGAAATTTGGAGACCTTTGACCCTGACACGCTTTTCGGTGCAAAGCAGGCCCACATATGGAACCCGCTTTGGCCCGGAAATGACCTTTTTGCCCCTGTGTCCAAATTGGACGTAAGGACAGGCATTTCCAGCTATTTGATATTTTCTGAGACTATTGGTGATGTTTATTACAGCTTTTGGAGTAGTCCCTACCGGATCCACTGATATAGGGACAGTTGTTGATATTCGGACATCAGGCAAGTGTACCTTGCCAACTCTGCAGTTTGTTATCTATTTTCTTATCTCATTATATTACTGTGCATGCTCAACCTAGGGCCGTTTGACATACTTAGCGTCCGATTATCGGTCGGATGCCAACATCGTACGCGGTGTTGGGTAATGTCATCTAGATATGGACATACGTGACACTTTATCTTCTCGTACTTGTCATACCAAGTACACTTGACCCAGGACACTGGACACTGATCATGAGACAGGATCTTCCCGAGATATTCGTGGTGATCCTGTATAGGATGCAGGCCATATAGAGATACTATAATCTAGATACATTATGACTTGTGCATTAGTTATGACCCCGCTGACATGGACGTGAGACGTTATGTTCATGATTTGTGTGGTTACATTGGGTGGGAAGAGACACACAGACTACAGGCTGATCATATATATACACCCCTATTATTGTGAGGCACAAGACTCTATAGCCGAGCTTGGCCCATTACTCATTACTACTGCTGCTACCGGCTCCCCTACACAGAGCTGGTAGTATGCTTCAGCCTGAGTTCTAGTGCTGCTCTCATCTTGCATATCACTTAGCTGGTTATTTTAGTATTCCCTTATTGTTCCATCTATTGCTGGAGATATCCACAGGCTACAGGTTGATTATGTTATGCCGGCTACTCAGTCTCCCGCTGAGCTAGACCACCTCTTGACACCCCTGCTACCGGCTCCCCTTCACAGAGCTTGTAGTAGTTCCAACCTGAGTACTGTTGATATTCTCTCTTGCATTTTATACAGATGTTACATACTTACCCTGCTTATCTCATTATTTGCTGCACTATTTATATTCTGGCTTGTATTATTTTCTGTACCTTGCTATGTCCCCTGAGGACCTGGATATGGATTTTGTCCCCAGATTTTGCAGAACAGGTTTACCCCGAGGTTTACGGGACCGCAGCAGGAGGAGCCGATCCAGGAGCTGCACCACCATCTGAGGGCGAGGTCTTAGCTGAAGACTTCTCTTGAGCATCCATGTTCATGCTCATATTTATTATTTATTTCCGTCTTTTCTTTTCTGGTCTGTAGAACCATTGTACTAGATATTTATCGGGTTGTTCCCCGAAGTACTTTCCGAGACTTGCTGATGATTTATATTCCTTATTTATTCTGTGGATCATATTTTATATCTTGTGTGGATGAGATTAGTTGTGCCATGATTGTCGTAGACTTGTTTTACAGCTTAAGTATGCCCTGATGGATCCATTATATTGAGTTGGTCCATCGGTGCGTACTGCTGGCCATTGCCACGTGTCTAGTCCCACGATATTTTGGGACTGGGGCGTGACATAAGTCCCTCAGATACAGCCGAAATAGTCCTCTGAGTTAGAGGTGGACCCCCGAATGCAGCCGATACGCCAATCACCGGAGAAGTGACTGGTGTAGGCCCTCGAAAAGTCGTAGATCTCTCAGAAACTGCTCCTCCCTGCTGTGATCTAGTCTAAGGTGGCATCCTGAAGCAAAGCAAAAGGAAAAAATCAATATGGCACATGATGAAAGGCATTCAAAGAAGGACAGTTAAAGATCAAATATCAAAATCAAGGAAGAACAATTAAAATAAATCAAAAGAGTTTTTTCTTGATGTGATTGAGTATTCTCAGCCTATAGCCTATATCCTATATCCTAAAATAGGCTCGTAATAGTACTCAATTCATAGTACCACTACGAATCGTACTAATTGTGACCATGAAGACCTGCATGGGCCACCACTAAAAATATGTCATGACCCGCACCTGGTATAGGGATGAAAGTAGTGAACAACGCCCAGCCTACGCTGCAGCATTGACAGTAGAATGCTATTTGGGAAAACTATTTATCTAGCAATCAAGATATAATATGCCACCAATATAAATGAATATACTCAATCACAGATCTATAGATGGAATAAGCACGAATATGATAAAAGAATAGAAGAGTCACAAATATAACTCATGAGACAAAATAATATCCAATGAGTCAGAGAAATACTAAAACAATGCTGGAGACAAATCTAGTACAAAAGGAAACTAACTAAGAATCTATGAGTCATGGGTCGTCTGTCTCAGTCGGGATAAAACCCTCCTGAACCAAGGTCTCTGGCTCTAAGTCTACCATGTCAAGAGGCCCGTAGTGAGTGGGGTACCACTCCTCAGTATCATCTGGGAAAAATATATCCAGTCAGGAAAGGAGCAAAGTACATCTCTTACAGTAGTTCTAATAAATGATATAAACTATGTAGCAGTAAATAGATATAAATATACAAGATGCAATGTACAGATACAAGAGATATGCAATAAAGGAAATACTACAAATAGATACGAGAATGAGCAATATAGAAATAAACAAAAAATACTAATGACTAAGTGAGTGAGTACCAGCTTTAACATATGATCGGCTTTGAAACTTGATACCAGAATTATGGCCTGGTTAATCATACATGCGGTGTATAATTAACACTATTCAATGAAAAGTACTTGATACAAGGAGGGTATGATCACATATCTATACTACATACTCCCTGCCCCTGACTTGTATAGTGGATCCAACCATGGTACGTTGTGACACAAAATTCTCTAGGAAGGTAGCAAGTCTCCCTAAGAATTAATTTTTATATATGTACAAAAAGAACAAGGAAACAAAGCTTGCACAAGATACACCATACTTACCATAGAATAACATCTCATGACGAGATCCGGATATACCAATCCGTGTAACCATCGTATAAAGAAATCAAGGATATCTACACTAGATACAAGAGACATAGATGATATCATAAATGAGAAACTATCAAAGAATATACTCGTCTAAAATCTGATGAACAGTATCAAAGATGTCTAGCACGGTGCCTCGAAGACCTAAATATGGAATATTACATCAATACAAGGTTTTGGAATAAAAATAAGTTAAACTAGTCAACTTCTAGGTCATAAAGTCATTTCTAAGTCAAAACAGTAAAACTAGGCCAACTCTAGGTCAAACTAGTCAAACTTGGTCAAACTAGCTATTTTTAGGTTATATGAGTATCTCTCTAAGATATTGGGTCCATTAACTATGTAACTAGGTCAAACTAACTATACTAAGATACTAGGATGCAAACAAGATACCGTATCGTAAGATACGCAAGTAATTAGATAGGAAATATTATAATATGTATATACAATCAATAATATCTAATATTGCTAACTAAACTAATACTAAGTGGATACCTTGGCTTTGAACCAAAGCGGTATCACACAACTACACACCCATCTTGATACTCAAACCCGAATACCTTGAGTATCTATCAATACCTTGACATTACCTTGGTATCACAAGGTAATGTGAATCCTAACCTATAACTAACTACCCAAAACTCTAAACTATAACTAACATGTATTTACTAATACAATACTACTATACTAACTACTAACATACAATTATATATATATATATATATATATATATATATATATATATATATAGAGAGAGAGAGAGAGAGAGATACATATACATACATATAACTAATAGTAATAACTAGTATGTATATCTAACTACTAGATAACAAAATATATATATATATATATATATATATATATATATATATATATATATAACTACTAACAAGTAAATAACTAGCTAAACTACTAACTAGACTAACTATCAAGGAACTAACTTAACTAACTTACCTTGTTGTTGTTCTGCCCTTGCTATTTTTGCTCAAGCTGCTGCTGCTGCTACTGGATGTTGTTGCTGTTTTACTGATATGCTGGCTTGCTGCTCACTGATGCTGCTACGCTAGCTACTACCTGCTACAGTTGCTGCAGTGCACTGCCTGGCTGTACTTCCTTGTTGCTGCTGCAATATGCTGGCTTTGCTAGCTACTACAGCTCATGCTGATTTGCTGCTGCTGCTGCTGCCACTGTAGTGCTTGCTGATGATGATGTTGCTGCTGTAGTATTAGCTGCTGCTGTGCTAGCTTCACTGCAGTTGCTGCTACGGCATGTTGTTGCTGTTCATGCTTTGCTGCATGCTTGCTACTGCTGTGTGCTCACTGATATGCTATAGTTGTTGTTGATGATGTTGCTGCTGTGCTGTTCATGCTGATTTGCTGTGCAGTTGCACTGCCTTGCTGCTATGCTACTAGCTTGCTACCTCAACCCCCCCCCTTTCTAGCACACACACACACAACTATGGACACACAAACACACACACACATATATATATATATATATATATATATATATATATATATATATTATATATATATATATATATATATATATATATATATATATATATATATATATATATACGTATATGTATCTCTATTGTATATATGTATATATATGTATTGATATGTATATATATATATATATATAGATAGGTGTTTGTATCTAGATTGTATATATGTATGTATATGTATTGATATGTATATATATATAAATAGATAGGTGTTTGTATCTAGTGTTATATATATATATATATATATATATATATATATATATATATATAACACTAGAGATACAAATACATCTCTATATATATACATATCAATATATACATATATAAACATACACACATACATATATATCACTCTCTCTCTCTCTCTCTCTCTCTCTCTATATATATATATATATATATATATATATATATATATATATATATATATATATATATATATATATATATATAATCACCTCCATATATATATATATATATATATATATATATATATATATATATATATATATATATATATATATCCACAACTCACATATATATATATCTATACATACACATATGTATATATAATTACATATCTATAGATATACACATACATATATACATAACACTTGGAGATACGTAAATCAACACACATATATATACATATATATATATACATATATATATATATATATATATATATATATATATATATATATATAAAACCATCAATCACCATACATATACATATATAAACATACCATTAAAATACTCTAATAGCTATAAACAATTATATTGAAATACAATGAAACAAACATGTGGAGTGCATCACACCCATATCACACTAGATCTATGATACGCTTGCGATACGAATCCACCACACCACCAAACGTACCCCGAAAGACACGAGCAAGTCTAAAATAACTATTATAAACAATATGAAGAGCTAATTATACATCTTTGTGTCCATATCAAAATATAACATGCTCAAATTCCCGTGTCGAAAGAAAACTCCCAAATCAACCTGTATCTCCAACTTGTCGGGATACGGCCTACACGTATCCAATTATGGACACGACACTAGCCACACACAATCAAACATATGTCAATTTAGTCTAATTGACCAATTGACAAACACAAGATGTGACAAATACAAGATGTGTTAATCTTGGAATTTCCCGAAAATTTATACAAAATACTACATAATGTCCTCCATAGGCCTCCTATCAACTTAATTCCAATTCTTATGGGTAGCCTTAGCATATGGGGTGGTTCTTAATGATTAAATTACAGATTTAGTGTCTAAATAGACAAAAAAACTGAATTGTATATATTGGGAGATGAATTTCCAATAAAACTTCTAAATTGGGTAAAAAGACTCTCAAACTTGTAGATCCTTGCTCCTCCTTGTAGATCCTTACCTTCTCCTTTAGATCCTTTCTCTAATGACCTCTAATGATGATTTGGGAAGAAATTGAAAAGAAATTTGGGTAGAATTTGATGTGGAAATAAAGAAATTTAGAAGAGAAAATTCTAGATCTAGATTTGAAATAAAAATAAAGTGAGAGAAATTTCCCTCCTATATTAAATATGGCCAGCCACCAAACCCCCTCCCCAAGCTACTATATAAAGTCTAAAATACCCCTTAGGGACTCTCATGAGAAAATAATTAAGGAAGGAAGGTTCTAGTCTATTGAGTTTAACTTAATTAATCATCCTCCTAATGAATAAGCTTCTAATTGGGCTCAATTCTAACTAGATTTAAATGTTGGTCCATGGATTTTATCTAAACTAGTTAGGTCCACTAACCAAATAATAAACTAATATCTAACAATAAATAAATAATTATACAACATGCATAATATTTAATTAATTATGAAATAACCAAAATATCTTTTCCTAAAAATATGGTAGTGACATTCACAAACCCATCCATTCTGTTTTCAACCATCACCCGAAGGCCACCCATTCTCAACCATTAGGCTTAAGACCCTAACTATGGAATAAAACCCTCCCCCTTTCCATAGGTTAAAACCTATTTCAAGATCCCAAACCCACTCGTTTAAAATTTACTACAGAGTAACTACTCCGTTCCCATTTTTTCTCCACTCGAGGGACAACTTATCTTGGCTCATGGCCATGGCAAAATGCTAAGGTCTCATCTCCGACGTTGAGTAGCGGCCTCTCTGACTAGTGACAACAATCGACCTTCTGGAGGACGGTGACTCGAAGATGGCACTTCGACGAACCATTCTCGGTGGCGAATTCTCCCTTCGGCAGCATTCCAGCAGATCATTCGACGACGAGTTTCTTCGATTGCTGACGAGCTCCACTGGTAGTAAAGATCCTCGAGGTAAGTTCTTCTATCCTCGATCCTTTGATTCCAATCACCTGTTATTATTTTGAATTTTTCCTCTTTGAATCTTAAGAATCGGTCTCAAACCTATTCAACTGGATCTTGATCGAATTGTTTGGGTCCAGTCTAAATTTGGTGAATTTTGGAACCCAAATATGGTCAACGATTTGATTTGATATAATTTATAAATCTACATTAAATGTAAGATTTGATTAAATTTCAAATTTGTATCAAATATTTAATTTGACCATATTTGGACGTCCATAATTGGTGTTGGGCTATTTTAGGTGGAATATGATTCTTATTTTAAGACTTTCTATTTAAAAAATCGTATTATGACCAAAAATATAATTTCTCATCCTATAAATATAGGAGAAGAGTCTTTAATTCCTCAAAATTAGCCTGGCACTTCTCTGTCCAAACAAACTCTGTGTCCTTCCTGGTGATTTTGGTCATCGGCTCAGCAATCCTTGAGAAATATTGCACAAAGTTCCTGTAGTAACCTGAAAGACCCAAGAAACTCCTGATCTCTGCTACTGAACATGGGGTCTTCTAAGACTCCACTGCTGCGATCTTTTTCCGATCCACTGAAATCCTATCACCTGTCACAAGATGCCCCAAGAACTCAACCTTGTCCAAGAAGAACTCACACTGGGACAGCTTTTCATACAACTTCTCCTTCCTCAATACATCCAACACAATCCGCAGATGCACCTCATGCTCCTCTGGCATCTTCGAGTATATGAGAATGTCATCGATGAACACCACCACTAACTTGTCAAGGTACTGGTGGAATATATTGTTCATCAAATTTATATACATCGTCAGGGCGTTAGTCAAGCCAAACCGCTAACTCAAACTCTGGCTCTCCTGGTGGGCTAAACAAAACTCTACCTCCTCTGTAATCTATTCTAGCATGGTGCCTACTCAACCAATCCATTCCGAGTACAATATCGTAGTTCGAAAGTGGTATTACAAGTAGATATGCAATCAGCTCTCGGCCTCCCAGAGTAACTCTTCGATCCTTGCAAACATCACTAACCAGGGTAGAGGCACAAAATATAGCACAAGTTAGAGATTCGGGATAGTCATCCACAAAAAATCTAAGAAAAAGTCTGTGCTTTGCTCTTAGGATCTCTCTATCCAAGACAGAAGTATGTGTTGCTCTTAGGTGTCACGACCCACACCCGATATAAGGATGCAAGTCAAAAATAACGCCCAGCCTACGCCGCAGAATCAGCGGTAGAAACGCCGCTGGGTAATCTATCTAGCAACATAATGAAACCACCAATAATGACAATATACTCAATCACAGATTTAAGATAGAAACGAGCACAAATAAGATAAAGAATAGAAATAGTCGTATATAACTCATGAGTCTAAAATAATATATCAATGAGTCTAAAAGAATGTTAACAATAAGCTCGAGACAGATCCAGTACAAGAAATACTAAGAAGGTACTAATCCCGGGTCATCTGTCTCAGTCGGGATAAGTCCCTTCTGAGCCATGGTCTCTTATTCTAAGCCCACAACATCCTGAGGTCCATAATATGTAGGTACCACTCCTCAGTGTCATCTAGAAAAAATATATCCAGTCAGGAAAGGAGCAGAGTACATCTCTAACAACAGTTCTAATCAATGATAAAAACTATGTAACAGTAAATAGATGTGAATATACAAGATGCACAATAGATACGAGATATATAATAAGAAAATACTGGAATGAATACAATAATGAAAAATATGACAATGAACAAGAATACTAATGACTAAGTGTGTGAGTACTAGTTTTAACATGTGATCGGCTTGGAAACATGATACAATATATATGGCCTGGCTTATCATACGTGCGGTGTATGATTAACACTATTCAATGAATAATACTTGATATAATGAGGGTATGATCATATATCTACACTAAATTACTCTCCACCCTCGACTGGTATAATAGATTCAACTACGGTACGCTATGGCACGAGATTCCCCAAGAAGATAGCTAATCTTCCTGAGAATCAGTATCTTACATGTACAAGATAATCAATAAAACAATGCTTGCACAAGATACGCCATATACCAAGGAATAACATCTCATGACGAGATCTAGATATACCAATCCGTGTAACCATCGTGTTAAGAGAACATGGATATCTATACTAGGTATAATGAACATAGGGGATATCATAAATAAGAAACTATCAGAGAATGTACTCGCCTAGAGTGTAATGAACAGTCTCACCGATGTCTGATTCGGTGCCTAAAAGAATAGTAAGACCTTTTGTTTGTTATGGTCGAAGACCTAGATATGGAATATAATATCAATACAAGGTTCCAGAAAGAAAATAAGTTAAACTAGTCATCTTCTAGGTCAACAAGTCAATTCTAAGTCAAAAGTCAAACTAGGTCAACTCTAAGTCAACTATGGTCAACTATAGTCAAACTAAGGTCAACTATGGTCAAACTATGGTCAACTACCTATTTCTAGGTTGTATAAGTCTAACACAAAAATATTGGATTTAAATACTAAAGTCTCGGTCATAAAAACTATATCTTAGGATACTAGGATACCGTATCTCTGGATACGTGAATCAATAGGTAAATTATCATATACACATATCAAACAAGTATTAATTATAACAAACATTAAATAGATGCCTTAGTTTTGAACCAACTTAGTATCACAACACTAAACCATAAACTTGCTACCCTCACCCAATACCTTGGGTATCCTAAAATACCTTGATACTTACCTTGGTATCTCAAGATAATATCCAATACCTTACTTATGCTAACTACCCATTAAAATAATATATGCTACAACTAATTATTATACATATTGTATACTAAAATACAATTAACAATTTATGAACATATATACATATATATTAATTACTATATATATACATATATATATCTATTATATTTAAATATCTAACATATACTCAAAATCGCAAAACTATCATAAAAAACCGCTAACCACTATCGCTAAAACTACTGATATTGCTGATACTTTGCTACTTTTTGCGACGAACTCCTGCTGCTGTCGCCAAAGCAGTTGCTGCTGCATCGTTGTTGCTGCTGCAGCCGTCGCTACTACTGTTGTTGTTACTATTATTGTTGTCGCTGTTTCCTCTGTCGCTGCTGCTGTGTGCTAATGCTGCTATCGCTGTAGCTCCTATTGGCTGATGTCGCTGATAACTTGTAGCTAAAACTCATGTTCTCTCTCTCTCTCTCTTATATATATATATACCCAATATATATATAATATATATATAACACATAATATATATACTATAATATGTATATAACTACAACTAATAAATATACACACCCACATACTCCTCTCATACATATATATGTACATAATAACTACATAGTAATATATACATGCTTAGTAACATATGTATAACAATACACATAAGTATACGTATATATAATCATACACAATATATAACATACATCATATAAATATAAATATAACAATATATAAATATCTACTTAACATATACACATTTATATATATTATAATATATATACATACAATACACTATTAAATAGCTCTTACATATGTAGAATAATAGCTACATACAATATACATAAATAGATACATAGATCTAAGACAAAAATAATACATAAATATAAATATACCATAATATACGTATATACATATTTATAATTATACCTCACCATGAATAAGAACACAAGAGAAATAGATCTATAATTAAATTATACATCTCATAGAATGTATCATCCCGTATCCCACTAGATCTAGGATACGCTTGCGATACGAGTCTACCACACATCCAAATATACCCCGAAGGACACGAGCAAGTCTAAAATATTATTTATGAGCAATACGAGGAGTCAAACATAAATTTACGTATCTGTGTCAAAATATGACATGCTCAAAGTTCTGTGTCGGAGAAAAAACCCCCAAATTAATACGTATCACCAAATTATTGGGATACGACCTACACATACCCAATTGTGGACACGACATTATCCCCAAACACACAAGCATATGCCAAATTAATTTATAGGACTAATTGAAACACACAATAATTGTCAATCTCGAAGTTCTCCAAAAATTGACACAAAAAGAACCATAACTTTCTCAATTGGCCTCCTATGAACACAAAACCAAATCCTATGGGTAGCCTATGCATATGGGTTGATTTCTCATAGTTAAATCTCAGATTTAGAACTTAAATTAAGAAAAAAAAAAATTATACCTATTAGAAGATGGATTTCCAATGCAACATCTAAATATGATAAAATTGGCCTTCAACTTGTACATTATTGCTCCTCTTTGTAGATCCTTACTTCCTCCTTCTAGATCCTTGCTCCACTAGTCTCCAATGGTAATTTGGGAAGAAATTAGGATAAATTTTGGTAGAAAAATGAAGTAGAAATGAAGAAATTTGGTTGAGAGAAATTCTAGATCTAGTTTTCAAATGAAAAGAGGAGAGAGAAACCAATTCCCCTCCTCTTTAATAGGCTGGCCCCCTTTTCCCTTCCTCAAGTCACTATAAAATGTCCAATATAACCCTTGGGGCCTCTTATGAAGAAATAATTAAGGAGGAAAGCTTCTAGACTAATGGTTTAATTAAATTAATCCTCCTCCTAAATAATGGGCTTTCTAAATGGGCTAAAATCTAACAATTAATACATGTTGGTCCATAAGTCTAAACTAAATTAGTTAGGTCCACTAACACAAGTCTAAAATAAATAACTAACATCTAACAATAATTAAATAATACAACAAATAATTATTTATCATGCACAATATTTAATTAAATATAAAATTACTAAAATATATTTTCTTAGAAATGTGGTAGTGACAAGTCTACCCTCCTTAAAATAATTCTGTCCTCAAAATTTCAAAGACGAAAACTACCCCCCAGAAATAATAGAACATAACAAAAGAACAGAACTAAAGAACATAACTTAACTATGAAAGAACATAACATAATTAGAAAAGAACATACCTCAAGGCACAAACAAATATGGATAACGCTCTCGTATTTTATCCTCTCTCTCCCAGGTAGACTCCCTCGGAGAGTGATGCCTCTATGCGACGCATACCAAAGGAATAGTCTGGTTCCTCAGCACCTTCTCTCTCCGATCCAAAATCTCAACTGGCTATTCTAGATAGCTAAGAGTAGGGCCTACCTCTATCTTCGAGTGATCCAATACATGACTAGGATCTTCCACGTACCATTTCAACTGTGACACATGAAACACGTTGTGTACTCCCTTCAATGCAGGTGGCAAGTCCAGTCTATAAGCAACTATATCGACCCTCTCTAGAATAGTAAAAGGTCCGATGAATCGCGGACTAAGCTTTCCGCCTCCACAGAAGCGAATCGTGCCTCGTGTCAGAGAAATTCTCAAAAACACCAAACCATCCACCTAGAACAAAATACCACCTTAAGAACTTAATCTATAATAAACAACCAATAACAAGCATGAAAAAAAATCTAAAACTATACCTCGAACTCCAAAGGTCTCCGGTGGCTATCGGCCCAATGCCGCTGTCTGTCCTGCGCCACACGAAGTCTGTCTCTGATCAATTAAATCTTTTTTGCTGCATCTACAACCATCTCTGGCCTAAGCAAAACTCTCTCTCCAATATCGTCCCATGACAAGGGAGTACGACATCTCCGACCGTATAAAGCTTCAAAAGGTGACATCTCTATACTAGCCTAATAGCTGTTGTTGTAAGAAAACTCTACCAAATGGAGATGGTCCTCCTAAGAACCCCCAAAATCTAGTACACAAGTGTGTAACATATCCTCGAGATTCTGAATAGTCCTCTCTGACTGCCCATTTGTCTGGGGATGATATGCAGTACTGAACTGGAGCTGAGTGTCCAAACTCTCCTACAAACTCCTCCAGAAATGAGAAGTAAAACTACCATCCCGATCCGAGACTATGCTGTTGGGAACTCCATGTATCCTAACTATCTACCTCACATATGTCTCTACCAGCTTCTTCGTAGACAAACCCACATTGAAAGACAAAAATTGGGCCGACTTGATCAACCTATCAACGATGACCCAAATTGCATCTTTTTCTCCTAGAGATCGTGGAAGTCCGGACACAAATTCTATAGTAATGTGCTCCCACTTTCATTCTAAAATGGGTAATAGCTGAAGTAAACCTCCTGGCCTCTACCTCTTGGCTTTCACCTGCTGGCACACTAAGCATCTGGATACAAACAGTGTCACTTTTCTCTTCATGCCATACCACCACATACTCTCTCGCATATCCTGATACATCTTGTTAGCACCTGGATGTATGGAATACTAAGAGCGATGCGCTTCCTGCAATACCTCCTTATGCAGCTCCCCGCTAGGCATACACAATCTAACTACATATCTCAAAGATCCATCCTCAGCAATGGTGAAATCATCCTACAATCCTGCTCTCACCTGAGCTCTGATGCTCCTCCGAGATACATCTTTATACTGTGCTGCCATGATCATGTCTATCAAATCTGAATGTATCTGCAATCCCCACATCTTCATAGCACAACCAGAAACTATTATCTCGATGCCCAAGCTCTCCAAGTCCTCCAGCAAATATCGATCCTGCGTCAAGAACATAGCTACCGGATACTTACTCAAAGCATCGGCAACTATATTAGCTTTCTCAGGATAATATTGTAAAGATATATCAAAATCCTTTATCAGTTCCAACTACCGATGCTGTCTCATGTTCGACTCCTTCTGCGTGAAAACGTACTTCAAGCTTTTGTGGTCTATAAAGATCTCCACACGCTCTCCATACAAATAGTATTTTCACAACTTCAGGGCGAAGATGACTGCTGCCAACTCCAAATCATTGGTAGGATAGTTCTTCTCATAAGGACAAAATTGCCTGGATGCATAGGCAATTACTTTCCTATTCTACTGAAGAAAATAATCTAAACCTTTCTCCGATGCATCACTATAAATAGTGAAACCTACAGACCCTGATGGCAATGTCAAAATAGGAGCAGACATCAACCTCTTCTTCAATTCCTCAAAAGCAACCTGGCAATCCTTCGTCCAAATAAAATCTATATCCTTCTAGGTGAGTCTGGTCATTGGCTCGGCAATCCTCAAAAAATCTTGCCCAAACTTCCTGTAGTACCCTGCCAATCCCAAGAAACTCATGATCTCTACTACCGAACTCGGGGTCTTCCAAGATTCTACTACTGCGATCTTCTTCGGATCTACTAAAATATCATCACCAGTCATAACATGCCCCAAGAATTCTACCTTGTCCAGGAAGAACTCATACTTGGACAGCTTCCCATACAGCTTCTCCTTCCTCAGCACATCCAGCACAATCCACAAATGCTCCTCATGCTCCTCCGGTGTCTTCGAGTATATGAGTATGTCATCGATGAACACCACCACGAACTTGTCAAGGTACTGATGGAACACCTTGTAAACCCCCTAATTTTTCAGGAATTTTAAAAAAATAGATTTTCATAATTTTCTATAATTTTTGGGGATTTTTAACTAATTAAAACTAAGGTATTTGTAATTAAATAATTTTTAATTATTGTTAATTAATATTAAAATATTATGAAAATAATATTTTCTGGTGTAAAATAAAAAATTAGACATAGGGTAATTTTCCGAGAATTTATTGGACCCCAAAAATATTTTTAAAGACCCAAAAACCAAGTTTATAATAAACCAAAATAAACCCTGAATTAAACCCGGTTCAGTTGAACCAAACCAACCCGAACTGTGCTAAACCAAACTGGACCGAACCTAAACTCTTAACGGGTCAGGTCGGATCCGAATTGAACCCGACCCGGACCCGTTAACCCGATCGGAACCCTAATTCGAAACCCATTCCGACTTCGGCTATCCCTATTTAACCCACCTCTGCTCGGCCGCTCGAACCCTAATCCGCCTAGCTTCGCCGCTCGTCTCCGTCTCTCTCTTCCCGAGCCGCAACGGTCGAACCCCCAGTCCAGCAACACCACCATCACCCTCCAGCCCCGGTCGCCTGCAGCCGTCGACCTCGACGAACCCTAAACCCTCCATCGTCGAACCCCCAGCCCAGCACCACCACCACCGCCCTCCATCCAGCCGCTTCCTGCCTTCCTCATCCCTCCGTCTGAACCCCGATCGTCTTCTCCGACTATCACGAATCGAGAGCCGCCTCAGCCCTCTGCCGCCTCCGCTTGTTACCCGCCGCCCGAGCCTCCACCGCCAGCGCTCCGCCTCACTCTCTCCTCCAGCCGCAGTTCCACCACCACCATCGTCCCTAATGAGCCCCCGTTGCCATTGCCCCAGCCCCGCCGTCTCCCCTGCCCTAGCACCCGCCGC
Source organism: Iris macrosiphon (assembly GCA_036927795.1). Lineage (NCBI taxonomy): Eukaryota > Viridiplantae > Streptophyta > Magnoliopsida > Asparagales > Iridaceae > Iris > Iris macrosiphon. The sequence continues at coordinate 13,366,204 of JAYESA010000006.1, forward strand.
CCTGACTCGACCTCGCAGCCGACGACCCGACAGAGCCATAGCCACCCCGACCCCAGCCGCCTCGACCAGCCGCCGTGCCATCTCAGCAGCCCGAGCCTTCGCCACCCAGGACCTCACCGTAGCAGCTCCACCTCACCGTCGATGACCCGCCACAACTTCGGCCAGCCTGGCCTGAGCCGTCCCCGGTCGCCTCCGCCCGTGTAGCCCACCCAGCCGTGTCTAGCCGCCTTCGGCGAAGCCCCAGCCACTGTTGATCAAAACCCTAACCCTAGCTACAGTAACCCGGATACAGCAGTCCCGTGTCGCATTGGGTCATGTCACCTCGCAGACACAGAAAACCCTGTTATACGTAGCCTCGTTCAGGTAACCCTTTCTCTCTCCTCACTGCCCTATTTTCTGTTTCGTCTGTTGTGACACGTAGACTACGTAACCCTCTCGATGCCTGTACAACCCGCTCGGTGTGTCGCGTCCTGTGGCGATCGCAAACCGCGATCCAAAAATAGGAAAATCAATACCCTATTTTCTCCCGGAACTGAGTGTGTTCTACCAAACGGGATAACTTGGTCGCATGAGGTCTTCACCAAAAAGTGCGTGCCGTTGATACGGACTTACGATATTTTGCAGACGTTGATTTGGATGTGCGTGCACACCAAAATCAACGCGTATCCACCGATAACGCCCCGTATCCGCCTCTTCTGAAACTTATTGTAACTTCGTATACACATATCAGATCGAAACGAAACTTGTGCCATCGAACTCGTAGCAATACGCTGGTCTTGTGACCTAAGTTTGGTTCGATTCTGAGAACGTTGACAAAATTCCGTATCGTGGGCCCCGTGGCTCCACTTGATCGACTATTTTGTGACCGGCTCATCAGAATCTAATTCTGTAAGTTTTGTTGGGTTCGTATCATCGTTCTGGCCTTGTTGACACTAAGTTTGATAAATTTGGAGACCATTGGTTCTGACATATTTTTCGGTGCAAAGCGGCCCACATGTGGATCCCGCTCTGGCCAGGAACTGTCATTTTTGTCCCTGTGTCCAAATTGGACTCAAGGACAGGCGTTTCTAGCTATTTGATATTTTTTGAATCTGTTGGTGATATTTATTTCAGCAATCGGAAGACTACCTGCAAATTCTACTGAGATCAGAGCTACAGTTGGAGCCAGGACCCCAGGCAAGTGTACCTTGCCAACTTTACAGTTTTGTTACTCATTTCCTTGACTTATTTATATATTGTTATACATGCTTGACCTAGGACCGTGTGACTTTACTTAGCGTCTGATTAATAGTCGGGTGCCAACACCGTACGCGGAGTTGTGTAACGTCACCTAGAGATGGATATCGTGACCCTTTACATTCTCGTGCTTACATTATCAAGTACGTTAACCCAGGACACCTGACTTTATTCATGAGACAGGATCTTCCTGAGATATTTATGGTGATTCTATGTTGGTTGCAGGATTTATGACATAGACATTATATTCATAGACATTATATGACTTGCTGTATTAGATATGATCTTACGTGACATGGACATGAGGCATCATGGACATGAGACGTGTGATTACATGGCGTGGGGAGAGACACATTGGCTACAGGCTGATTATATATATATAAGCCACTATATAGTAAATTATATAGTAACTTACATAGTATCACTGCTACAGGCTCCCAGACACAGAGCTTGTAGTGGTCTCAACCTGAGTTTTAGTGATGCTCTCAACTTGTATTTTACATAGATGGTTATATAGTTTACCCTGTTGTTCATTTATTGCTGCACTGTATTTATTTTGATATGAGTTATTTTGTACCTTGCTATGTTCCCTGGACCTAGATTTTGGATTATGTCCCCAAGATTACCTGACGAGATCTATCCCGAGGTATACGGGACTGGAGCATTAGCAGAAGCAGGAACAGGTGCATACAGTAGAGCAGTACCAGAACCCGAGGACAAGATTGTGCCAGAGAACTTCTCCTGAGTATTGGCTTTATATACTCAGTTATTTTTGTTTCTAGTTACTTTATTTCCTGTCTATTGCATTGATGTATCAGACTTATTCTCGGGTTGTTCCCCGAGACACTTTTATTGAGATATGTTAGATTATATTTATTTGTATTTATTCTGGCATTTGATTTATGATTATCTGTTGTGGATGAGATTAGAATAGACTGTGACTTGTATCATTGGACCTATTTATTGTTTTTACAGCTTAAGTATGCCCCGATGGATCCATTAAATTGGGTTTGTCCATCGGTGTGTGCTGCTGGCCATTGCCACGTATCCGGTCCCTCGGTATTTTAGGACTGGGGCACGACATAGTTTTTGTGGTAGCCCATGCAGGTCAAAGACTAAATTGCTTCAGTTTTAACTTAGGGACCGAGCAAGCCTGCAATAAGAATAGGATAAGTTTTTAGGATCTCATCCACTTGCTTGAAACGTTCTTGATATCTATATCGAATTCAAATTTATTTCTTGACTTGTATCCTGCCTTGATTCCTGTGCGCCTCTTATAGTTTATTTTGGTTGCAGAATTATGGATCCACAAGCCGGCGATGAGACTCATCCAGGAATACTACAAGGTGTTATGGTTAACCACGAAGATGAAGTGATACTAGTGGATGAAGGTCAATCATCATAACAACGCAGTCAAGCAAGTCAGCATGCCTCGAGAATCCAGCAAGATGACCTTCCACCATCGACGCAGTTTGCTCCACCAATACCCGTATTCCCACAAGGGCAGGCTATGGATGAATAACAAATGTTTCAAATGTTCTATGCGATGATGCAAGCCCATCAGAAGGTTCATCAAGAAGCTCAGCAAAACCAAGCGGAGAAGTTCATCGACAGATTTAGCTCTGAGCTACAGAAGTTAATCAGCTCCGTTGCAACTACCTTAGACACGGACGTTCTTGCTGCAGCATGACCCATAGAGTGCATCAAAAGGATAGAGTCCAGCCAGAAGCGGCCGTATGCATCAGCACTAGACCAAGCACAACAAGAAAGAATTGCAAAGCGACCACAGATGAATCCACCGCAGAGAGCAACTACACCACTTGCACTAGTCCTTCCTACTTGTCACTACTGTGGCAAGGTAGACCATTTCGCTAAAGAATGCCGACTCAGATTGGGACTATGTTTATCTTGCGGATCCAAAAAGTATTCGGTAAGGGATTGCCCTGAACGTCGAGAGAAAGCAGTGATGATTCATCAACCAGCCACATTAGCACCAGCCGGAGCACCACAGGAAGAAATTGCAAAGAAGTCTCACATGCACCAGCCACCCGAAGCATCTCCGCGAGTACTGCCTATCTGCCAATATTGTCGTAAGAGAGGCCATATTGAGAATGAGTGCAAACATAAATTGGGATTATGCTTGATTTGTGCGTCCAACCAATACTTAGCCAAGGATTGTCCTCAGCATCGAAAAGGAGCACTAATGTTACCAGCACCAAGGCCTATTTATCCAGCATTAGGAGTACCACAGACGGGAATTGGAGAAGTCAGACCACCAACCCCAGGAGGGTATCAGCAGAGGCCACCCTTGACACCACAAGCAGCACTCTTCCAGCAGGCTTAACAGCAGCAGAGGAATCGACAACAAGGACGCGAACAAGCTCTGGCGATGACCTTGGAGAACACGCAGAATCATGGAGTAGCTAATGCGAGTAAGTTTTTTTAGTTATCCGTTTCTAGTATTGCTTTAGTTCGTGCCTGTTGGTTCGTGACCTCAGCCTTAACCTAGTAATTTTGAACTTGCTAATAATTGATAACCTAGAATATTTTATAACTGATAACCTAATATATTTTATAAGTGATAAACTATAGTTTTCTAGATTTCCTTCATCCGGGAAATTGTATAACTTTTAATGCTTAGGAAAATAATTTTTTCTATGTGTTATTCTTACACCCTCAACCTTGATTCTCCTTGATCGTGATGTGCTTCGAACAATGTTTACAACCGTGTCATCTCTGTTGACCGGTTATTCTTTGATTGCGAGGACGCAATCCTCTTAAGGGGAGTAGATTGTAAACCTCCTAATTTTTTAGGAATTTTAAAAAAATAGATTTTTATAATTTTTTGTAATTTTCTGGGATTTTTAACTAATTAAAACTAAGGTATTTATAATTAATAATTTTTAAATATTGTTAATTAATATTAAAATATAATGAAAATAATATTTTTTGGTGTAAAATAAAAAAATAGACATAGGATAATTTTTCGGGAATTTATTGGACCCCGAAAATATTTTTAAAGCCCTAAAAACCAAGTTTATAATAAACCAAAATAAACCCTAAATTAAACCCGGTTCAGTTTAACCAAACCAACCTGAACTGTGCTAAACCAAATCGGACTGAACCCAGATTCTTAACGTGTCAGGTCAGATCCGAATTGAACCCGACCCGGACCCGTTAACCCGATCGGAACCCTAATTCGAAACCCATTCCGACTTCGGCTATCCCTATTTAACCCGCCTCTGCCCGGCCACCTGAACCCTAATCCGCCTAGCTTCGCCGCTCGCCTCCGTCTCTCTCTCCCTGACCCGCAGCCGTTGAACCCCCAGCCCAGCACCACCACCATCACCCTCCAGCCCCGGCCGCCCGCAGCCGACGACCTCGACGAACCCTAAACCCTCTACCGTCGAACCCCCAGACCAGCACCACCACCACCGCCCTCCAGCCAGCCGCTTCCCGCCTTCCTCCTCCCTCCGTCTGAACCCCGGTCGTCTTCTCCGGCGACCCTGAATCAAGAGCCGCCTCAGCCCTCTGCCGCATCCGCCTGTCACCCGCCGCCCGAGCCTCCACCGCCAGCTCTCTGCCTCCCTCTCTCCTCCAACCGCAGTTCCACCGCCACCATCGTCCCAGACGAGCCCCCGCTGCCATTGCCCCAGCCCCGCCGTCTCTTCTGCCATAGCACCGGCCGCCCTGACTCGACGTCGCAGCCGACGACCCGACAGAGCCCTGCCACCCCGACCCCGGCCGCCTCGACCAGCCGCCGTGACATCTCAATAGCCCGATCCCCCGCCACCCAGGACCTCGTCGTAGCAGCTCCACCTCACCGTCGGTGACCCGCCAGAACCCCGGCCAGCCTCGCCTGAGCCGTCCCCGGCTGCCTCTGCCCGAGCAGCCCACCCAGCCGTGTCTAGCCGCCTCAGGCGAAGCCCCAGCCACTTTTGATCGAAACCCTAACCCTAGCTACAGTAACCCGAACACAGCAGTCCCATGTCGCATTGGGTCGTGTCACCTCACGGACACAGAAAACCCCATTCTGTGTAGCCCCGTTCAGGTAACCCTTTCTCTCTCCTTACTACCCCATTTTCTGTTTTGTCTTTTGTGACGCGTAGACTGCGTAACCCTCTCGATGCCTGTGCAAGCCGCTCGGTGTGTCGCATCCTGTGGCGATCGTAAACCGCGATCCAAAAATAGGAAATCAATATCCCATTTTCCTCCGAAACTGAGTGCGTCCCACCAAATGGGACAACTTGGTCGTGTACGGTCTTTACCGAGAGGTGCGTACCGTTGAAACGGACGTGCAGGATTTTGCAGAAGTTGATTTGGATGTGCGTGCACACCGAAATTAACGCGTATCCGCCGACAACGCCCTGTATCTGCCTGTTTTAGAACTCATTGTAACTTTGTGTACACACGTCATATCGAAACAAAACTTATACCATCAAACTCGTAGCAATACGCTGGTCCTGTGACCCAAGTTTGGTTCGATTCTAAGAACGTTGACAAAATCACGTATCGTGGGCCCCGCGGCTCCACTTGACCGACGATTTTGTGACCGGCTCATCGGAATCCAATTCTGAAAGTTTCGTTGGGTTTGTATCATTATTCTGGACTTGTTGACACTAAGTTTGACGAATTTGGAGACCATTCGTTCTGACATATTTTTCGGTGTAAAGCGGCCCACATGTGGACCCCGCTCTGGCCAGGAATTGTCATTTTTGTCCCTGTGTCCAAATTGGACTCAAGGACAGGTATTTCTAGCTATTTGATATTTTTTGAATCTGATGGTGATATTTATTTTAGCAATCGGAAGACTACCTGCAAATTTTACTGAGACCAGAGCTACAGTTGGAGCCAGAACCCAGGCAAGTGTACCTTGCCAACTTTGCAGTTTTGTTACTTATTTTCTTGACTTATTTATATATTGTTGTACATGCTTGACCTAGGACCGTGTGACTTTACTTAACGTTCGATTAATAGTCCGGTGCCAACACCGTACACGGAGTTGTGTAACGTCACCTAGAGATGGATATCGTGACCCTTTACATTCTCGTGCTTGCATTATCAAGTACATTAACCCAGGACACCTGACACTATTCATGAGACAGGATCTTCCTGAGATATCCATGATGATTCTGTGTAGGTTGCAGGATTTATGACATAGGCATTATAACATAGACATTTTATGACTTGCTGTATTAGATATGATCTTACGTGACATGGACATGAGACATCGTGGACATGAGACCTGTGATTACATGGGATGGGGAAAGACACACAGGCTACATGCTGATTATATATATATATATATATATATAGGCCACTACATAGTATATTATATAGTATCACTGCTACAGGCTCCCAGATACAGAGCTTGTAGTGGTCTCAGCCTGAGTTTTAGTGATGCTCTCAACTTGCATTTCACATAGATGGTTATATAGTTTACCCTATTATTCATTTATTGCTGTACTGTATTTATTTTGGCATGAGTTATTTTGTACCTTGTTATGTCCCCTGAGGACCTGGATTCCGGATTATGTCCCCAGGATTAGCTGACGAGATCTATCCCGAGGTATACGGGACCGGAGCATTAACAGAAGCATGAACAGGTGCATACGTTGGAGCAGTACCAGAACTCAAGGATGAGATTGTGCCAGAGGACTTCTCTTGAGTATTGGCTTTATATACTCAGTTATTTCTATTTTTCGTTACTTTATTTCCTGTCTATTGTATTGATGTATCAGACTTATTCTCGGGTTGTTCCCCGAGACACTTTTATTGAGATATGTTAGATTATATTTATTTGTATTTCTACTGGCATTTGATCTGTGATTATCTATTGTGGATGAGATTAGAATAGACTGTGACTTGTATTATTGGACCTATTTATTGTTGTTATAGCTTAAGTATGCCCCGATGGATCCATTAAATTAGGTTTGTCCATCGTTGTGTGCTGCTGGCCATTGCCACGTGTCCAGTCCCTCGGTATTTTAGGACTGGGGTATGACACACCTTGTTTATTAAGTTCATAAATACCACCGGTGCATTAGTCAACCCAAATGATATCACTATAAACTCGTACTGACCATACCGAGTTCTAAAAGCAGTCTTCGGCATGTCCACCGACTTCACCTTTACCTGATAGTAGCCTGATCTCAAATCTATCTTAGAAAATACCTTGGCACCACTTAACTGATCGAACAGATCATCAATCTGTGGCAAAGGGTACTTATTCTTGATAGTGAGATTATTTTATATCCTATAATTAATGCATATGCGCACAGATCCATCCTTCTTTGGTACAAACAATAGCGGGTCTCCCCATGGTGAAGAACTCGATCTGATAAACCCCTTATCCTGCAATTCGCCCACCTACTTCTTCAGCTCGACCAGCTCACTATTGTTTACTCTATAGACAAGTTGCAAAATTGGTTCTGCACCTGGCACCAAGTCTACAGAGAATTCAACATCTCGATCTGGCGATAATCCTGGCAATTTCTCAGGAAACACATCCAAGAACTCTGCTATCAACGGATATGGCAACTCCTTGTCTTCCACCATAGCTCAACAAATAATGCCTTCTCCCTGCTCTGTAGCTACTCTAGCAAACTCGAACTCTGTCTCTCCCGACGGACCAAACAAAACTCTACCTCCTCTGCAATCTATGCTAGCACGGTGCCTACTCAACCAATCCACCCCGAGTATAATATCGTAGCTCGAAAGTGGTATTACAAGTAGACACGCACTCAACTCCTGGCCACCCAGAGTAACTCTCCGATCCTTACAAATATTATTAACCATGATCTTGCAAGTCCTAAGCAAAGACTCAGCTACCAAACCATGCTTTAGAGCAAAAGAAACAGATACAAAACTATGGAAAGCACCACTATCAAACAAAGCTAAAGCTGGAATAGAATCAAGAAGAATAGAACCTGCGATGACATCTCCGGTGGGTTTGTCCTCCTCAACAGTTATAGCAAACACTCGTCCTTGACGTGCAGCTCCCTGCTACTGATACTGGACATAACGCTGCTGTATCGAAAGAGGTCCCCTCGGCTGTACTGCAGGTGGTCTCGTCTGTGCCCTCAGAGCTGAAGCTGCTCCCTGAACTACACGATGAGGACACTCTCTCGAGTGATGCCCTTCAGTACCATAATACAAACAAACTCCTAGCCTCCTCCTGTAAACTTCCTAGATATGGCCGAGCTTCTTGTAGTAGTGGCAGGAAGCTTGCTGTAACTGTCTCTACTGCTGTGATGCCTAGTAAAAAGGTGCCCTAGCTAGAGTCTGGTGCTGTTGTGGCTGCTAGAAAGGTCTGGACTAGAAATGAGGACGTTTGGAAGATACTGCACTGATGTTGGCCCCCAGAAAAGAATCACGATCTCTCTTAGGCTTCAAACCCAACTCTCGCTCAACCTTGCGTGCCTTTGCAAGTATCTCCGAGTATGTCTCATAAAAAGACAGAATAAGGATCTTTACTTCCCAGTTTAGACCCTCGCAAAAATGAATAGTCCGAACCTCCGGCTCTCTCACCAAATACTCTACAAATTGTCTCAACCTGCCGAACTCCGCAGCGTACTCCTCCATAGACATGCTCCCCTGAATGAGACTCTCAAACTGTCTTCCCAAGTCTAGCCTATCTACCCAAGCGAAAAACTTCTTCTTGAAGAGGTCCTTGAATACCTTCCAAGACTGTCCTGCATCAACCAGAATTGGCTCATTCCTGAACCAAGTATGAGCGACATCAAACAGTTAAAGTCCTACCGCCTCAACCTTCAGATCCTCAGAAAGACGGGACACCCTTATAAGATGCTCAATGTCCTCAAGCCAATCATCAGCATAGACGATGCCCTTCATCCCCTTCAAGACCCTAGGCTCCAACTACTTGAAGTCCTGAATATTGCCTGGCCGAAGCTGAGCAACCTGAGGAACAACCTGCTGCTGGACCAGAATTCCTCTCTCGACTACCGCATGAGCAAGCTGATGAGCACTCTCGATGCCCTGCCATAGAACGTCGGTCTGCCTCTGATGTGCCTCTGACTGAGCCCTCTATGCCTCGAGCATCTCACAAAATAGTATAAACATCTGTGTAACCTCTGCTGGAATAGGAGGTGGAGGTGGAAGCCCCTCAGATATAGCTGGCACAGTCCTCTGAATAGGTGGTGGACCTCCAAAAGTAGCTGACACTCCAATAACTGGAGAAGTGACAGGTGCAGGCCCTTGAGATATCACAGACCTCTCAAAAACTGCTCTCCTCTGCTGCGATCTAGTCTTAGGCGGCTTCCTGAGACAAAGCGAAAGAAAGAATCAATATGGCACATGATATAAGACACTTAAGGAAATGACAGTTTAAGAGATCAAGTATCAATATCAAAGGAGAATAGTTGAATCAAACAATTTTTTCTAGATGTGATTGAGTATTCTCAGCCTATAGCCTACATTCTATATCCTATCGCAGGCTCGCAGTAGTACAACTAAATCATCGCACTACCACGATATCGCGTAACTTGCAAAGCTTGACCTGCATAGGCCACCAATAAAAATGTGTCATGACCCACACCCGATGTAAGGATGCAAGTCGAAAATAACGCCCAGCCTACGCTGCAGAATCGACGATAGAACACTGTCTGGGTAATTTATCTAGCAATATAATGAACCACCAACAATGATAATATACTCAATCACTGATCTAAGATGGAAATGAGCACGAATAAGATAAAGAATAGAAATAGTCGCATACAACTCATGAGTCTAAAATAATACATCAACGAGTCCGAAAGAATGCTAACAATAAGTTGGAGACAAATCCAGTACAAGAAATACTAAGAAGGTATTAATTCTGGGTCATCTGTCTCAGTCGGAATAAGTCCCTCCTGAGCCAGAGTCTTTGACTCTAAGCCCACAATATCCTGAGGTCCATAATATATAGGGTACCACTCCTCAGTGTCATCTGGAAAAAATATATCCAGTCAAGAAAGGAGCAGAGTACATCTCTAACAACAGTTCTAATCAATAATAAAAACTATGTAACAGTAAATAGATGTGAATATACAAGATGCACAATAGATAAGAGAGATATACAATAAGAAAATACTAAAATAAATATAATAATGAACAATATGACAATAAACAAGAATACTAATGACTAAGTGTGTGAGTACTAGCTTTAACATGTGATTAGCTTGGGAGCATGATACAATATATATGGCCTGGCTAATCATACGTGTGGTGTATTATTAACACTATTCAATAAACAATACTTGATACAATGAGGGTATGATCACATATCTACACTAAAGTACTCCCCTCTCCACCCTCGACTGGTATAATAGATCCAACTACGGTATGCTATGGCACGAGATTCTCGAAAAATATAGCTAGTCTTCCCGAGAATCACTGTCTGTACATGTACAAGATAAACAATGAAACAATGCTTGCACAAGATACACCATATACCAAAAAATAATATCTCATGACGAGATCTGGATATACCAATCCGTGTAACCATCGTGTTAAGAGAACATGGATATCTACACTAGATACAATGAACATAGAGGATATCGTAAATAAGAAACAAGTCAATTCTAAGTCAAAAGTCAAACTAGGTCAACTCTAAGTCAACTATGGTCAACTATAGTCAAACTAAGGTCAACTATGGTCAAACTATAGTCAACTACCAATTTCTAGGTTGTATAAGTCTAACATAAAAATATTGTGTTTAAATACTAAAGTCTAGGTCATAAAAACTATATCTTAGGATACTAGTATACCGTATCTCTGGATACGTAAATAAATAGGTAAATTATCACATACACATATCAAACAAGTATTAATTATAACAAACATTAAATAGATGCCTTGGTTTTGAACCAACTTGGTATCACAACACTAAACCATAAACTTGCTACCCTCACCCAATACCTTGGGTATCCTAAAATATCTTGATACTTATCTTGGTATCTCAAGGTAATATCCAATACCTTACTTATGCTAACTACCTATTAAAATAATATATGCTACAACTAATTATTATACATATAGTATACTAAAATACAATTAGCAATTTAGGAAATATATACATATATATTAATTACTATATATACACACATATATCTATTATATTTAAATATCAAATATATACTTAAAATAGCAAACTTGTCATAAAAAGCTGCTGCCCACAGTCGCTGAAACTACTGATACTGTTGATACTCTGCTGCTTTTCGCGACAAACTCCTGCTGCTGTCGCCAAAGCAGTTGCTGTTGCGTCACTGTTGCTGCTGCAGCCGTCGCTATTGCTACTGCTGTCACCATTGTTGTTGTCGATGTTTCCTTTGTCTCTGCTGCTGTGTGCTAATGCTGAGTTATAGCTCCTATTGGCTGCTGTCGCTGATAACTTGTAGCTAAAACTCCCGTTCTCTCTCTCTCTTATATATATATATATACCCAATATATATATAATATATATATATATATGTATATATATATATATATAACACATAATATATATACTATAATATATATATAACTACAACTAATAAATATACACAACCACATACTCCTCTCATACATATATATGTACAAAATAACTACATAGTAATATACACATACATAGTAACATATGTATAACAGCACAAATACGTATACGTATATACAATCATACACAATATATAATATACATCTTATAAATATAAATATAACAATATATAAATATCTACTTAACATATACATATCTATACATTTTACAATATATATACATACACTATACTATTAAATAGCTCTTACATATGTAGAATAATAGCTACATACAATATACATAAATAGATACATAGATCTAAGACACAAATAATACCTAAATATTAATACACCACAATATACGTATATACATATTTATAATTATACCTAACCATGAATAAGAACACAAGAGAAATAGATCTATAATTAAATTATACATCCCATAGAACGTATTACCCCGTATCCTACTAGATCTAGGATACACATGTGACACGAGTCCACCACACATCCAAATGTACCTGAAGGACACGAGCAAGTCTAAAATATTATTTATGAGCAATACGAAGAGTCAAACACAAATCTACGTGTCAGTTGTCAAAATATGACATGCTCAAAGTCCCGTGTCGAAGGGAAAATCCCCAAATCAACACGTATCACCAAATTATTAGGATAAAACCTATACGTATCCAATTGTGGGCACAATACTAGCCCCAAACACATAAGAACATGCCAAATTGATCTATAGGACCAATTGACACACACAATAATTGTTAATCTCAAAATTCTCCCAAAATTGACACAAAAAGTACCATAACTTTCTCAATAGGCCTCCTATGAACACAAAACCAAATCCTTTGGGTAGCCTATGCATATGGGTTGATTTCTCATGGTTAATCTAAGATTTAGAACCTAAATTAAGGAGGGAAACTGAATTGTACCTATTGGGAGATAGATTCCTAATATAACCTCCAAATATGATAAAATTAGCCTTCAACTTGTAGATCCTTGCTCCTCTTTGTAGATCATTGCTTCCTCCTTCTAGATTCTTGCTCCACTAGTCCCTAATAGTGATTTGGAAAAGAATTGGGATAAATTTTTGTAGGGAAATAAAGTGGGAATGAAGGAATTTGGTTGAAGGAAATTCTAGATCTAGTTTCCAAATAAAAAAAGGAGAGAAAAACCAATTGCCCCCTCTTTAATAGGCCGCCCCCCTTTCCTCTTCCTCAAGTTTCTATGAAATATCCAATATACCCCTTGGGGCCTCTCATAAAAAAATAATTAAGGAGAAAAGCTTCTAGTGTAATGGTTTAATTAAATTAATCCTCCTCCTAAATAATGGGCTTTCTAAATAGGCTAAAATCTAACAATTAATACATGTTTGTCCATGAGTCTAAACTAAACTAGTTAGGTCTACTAACACAAGTCCTAAATAAATAACTAACATCTAACAATAATTAAATTATACAACAAATAATTATTTATCATGCACAATATTTAATTAAATATAAAATTACTAAAATACCCTTTCCTAGAAATGTGGTAGTGACAATAGGATCTTGCCATCCAAGATAAAAGAAAAAAAGAGATCTGATCGATTAGTCATCGCCTTCGCTCATCCATGATAGAGGAATAAAGATATCTAATCAAGGAGTCATCGCCTTCGCTCAAGGAGATTGCTGCGATTGGTGAGTGATTTTAATTGTAATCTCTTTCTTTTCTTCTTGAGTACTGTGATGACGGGTTGAATCTATTAGGGAAAAAGATTCAACATTGATTCTGTCAATCTTGTAATTTTACCTAATTTTACCTAAGTTATAAATATTAGGATTTTTCAGGTGACATAGTCACCACCATATACTTTTCTTTATCTGTGCTTAGTATTCGTTAGACATGGTTGGTTATCTCAGGTGGGTTGGCCTAAAGCTTTCGCTATGGACTCTCTCAAGCACGATATCAGAACGCTTGCAGGACGTGTCCGATTCCCAATACGAAATGCTTGTAGGGCGTTGAACGATTGTAGGACGTGTCTAATTTCCAATATGAATATGCACGTGTATTATTTAAATAAATGCTTCTGAGAATTTTTCTCTGTAACTTCTCGATTTAATCTATTAACAGTGTCCTGATCGATCAACTCCTCTGATATTTGTGGTCGTTGATCTAACAATATCGCTTATCGACCTAAATCTCAGACTACCTCCTCACTATGGCGACCGTGATCAAATTATTGAGATATGCGATCGAGTCCTTATGGCCTTCGACCACAAACTCTGGCAGCAGTGATTTCGTTCAAACACTCAACACTTTGTTCTTTCCTTGCTGCAGATTTTTGATTGATCGAATTGATCGGTTGAAGTTGGTTTACTGATTCATTTGACGTTTCTTGATTTTGATCATTATAAATTCAAATTAAATTCTAATTGAACTTTCTTTGTTTCGTACGCCAACTGCTATACACAATGCTGCAGAGGAGTTGTTTCCTCAATCAATAGGAGGGAGGCAGCGATCCGTGTCGATACGGGCATTGATAAGTCCAACGTCCGTGTCTAATTGACTTCTACAGTAGAACACGATACCCCTAGACATAGGTATACTTCTGTCTTTATATCCTCTGTTCGATTTAAATCTGTTGGAATTCCAAACTGATGGTGTTCTTCATCAGTTGGTTCTTGATGTCCTCTATTCGAGATACAATGTCTATCATGTCAAAATTGTCAGTTGAGAGTGAACTCAAAGATTTGTTTGATTGCAGAAAACATATTATTTGAATTAGAGGATTTAAACATTCAATATCCAAACTGAATAAAAATAAGTAGGCAAGCTTTGTGTTGTTAACAGATATATTTGTTTGATATGGCATTATTGGGTTATTAAGGCTAATTAGTATTTAGTTAATTTAAAGTTTAGATTATTTAGCTAAAACAAGAACTTGTTAAAAGTGGTTAGAAATAAATTAGTTAAATGATTAGCTAGCATCAAGAATTAGTTAGAATTAAATCAAGAAAATTGTTCACGTTAGTTACACAACAAGAATTTGTTAACTAGTTAAATTCAAGAAAAAGGTATCCTAGAACACTCTCAAGACAAGAGGATTTATGGGATTTTAGGCTTAGAGGATTAAAATAGATTTCTAGAATGGAATCTGATAAAATATTAGTTTACCTAGGTGGACTAAAGGAACTTCAACTTTGTACCAGAGGCAAGTACTCTATATGATGCTTCCTTATGTTTTCGTATTTCAGGATTTATTGCATGTTTCTATATTTTTATAGTATTATTTTTAATTGCAAGTTCACCTTTCTATTCCCGTATTTTATTATTTATTATTTATTACCAGTTACACATTGAGCATCTTGCTAGTATATATATTTATTTTATTGCATATTTTGTGACACAGTAGGATACACGATAATTTTGTGCTTGTTATTGTATCTCGTATCATGCCATTATAACTCGTGTCGTGTTCATTGTATCTTGTATCATGATTATTATTGGTGTCGGAGGGGAATACTCGAGTCATGTGTGGATGATCGCATTCTCAAACCGTAAATAGTAGCGGTCGCACGTCACGTGCGGGGCAGCCATATCAGTTTTAGTTTTCTACCATAACAAAGGTATTCAAATCACGTGTTAGTTAGTTGTGCATATTGATTGTACTTATTCTTTATTGTTCCATGTTTGTGTTAATTTATATTTTACTTCCAGTATTGTGTAGATGTACTTTGCTTCATCCTGACTGGACAGTTGATACAAATATTATGGAGGTGACACTTGAGGCAGCTAGGCTGTATGGAGGATTAGCATAGAGATTTTGATTCATTGATGTATTTAGTTGAGTTGGATGACTGTACATTATTTACGATTTATCAGATTTGTCTCCGGACGAGATAAGATGTATCATGTACAAAGATCATACTAGTCGACTGTGATATTCTATATGTGTTCGGATTGCCTATCGTTATTAGAGCTGTGACTTGTGATTGATTTACGTGACTGGGAGATTCATGACGTATAGACAACTGACTACTGCTGTCAACGACAGTGTAGGCTGGACTTGACCACGCACTCGTACATTGAGGCCACGGGTTGTGACACTTATAAACCTAAATCCTAACCCTAACTTCCTCCTCCAACCAATCCCCAGACCATCCCAACATCCGGCGCCCTTGTCCCAACCCTCTCCAAAAGCCACCAACCACCGCCGGAACGGCTGACGCAATAGCCAAAAAATATCTGCCCACACATCCGTACGTTTGACAACAGCCTACGATGCGACTTTACGGTGATGTTTCTCCTTTGTCTACTACAAAAATACTGTTAAATAATAGTGGATATTAGCGATAGAAGCATATACGTCGCTGTCTTAGCGACGGACGAGCGACTGATTAGCGACAAAATTATTTATATGAAACTTATGTCTATATTTTTGTCGCTAGTTCGTCGCTAATTTGTCAGTATTTTGTAGCGACGAACTAGTGACGGACAATTTTTGTCTCTACGAAATGTTTAAATTCCAGAACATACCAACTCTTCTCATTTTTTTCCCCACAAAATTTCTTCTCCCCCTCCATCTCTCCTCTCCGGCGACCACCTCACGTTCTCTCCTCTCCGGTGCCCCCTCCCTCTCTCCTCTCTGTCGCCCCTCCTATCTGTCGCCCTAAACCCTCTTCTGACTACGGCCTCCTCCTCCGCGATCCCCTCCTCCGGCTCCCCCCTCCTCTTGCTTCAGGCGTCAAAGCAACATCTCCTCTGACAACTCGATGATGACCCCCTCTGTCAATGACTCATATCCTTCTTCTCCGATGATAACTCTTCTCCTTCCTTTATATCCTCATTTTGAGATTTCTCAACCCTAACACTGATATATATAAAATATCACATGCAGGTGTGTAGAAATTTTGAATTGGATTAAAATTAGAGTTGGGGGTGGGGGTTGCCTAGGTTTAGAATTTTGAATTGGATTAAAGTTGTTAGGGTTTTCTAGGTTTAGAATTTGACTTGCAATTACCTCACTAGTCATAGATTTAATTTGCTTCTTCTATAGTTTTATGTTACATAGGTACTCATTGATCAAATAGCTTATTTTATAGTGTTATATTACGTAGGTACTGATATATAGTACACTAGTCCAAGGTTCAAAGTATCGGTATCGGAATCGGTATTGGACTATAACTATGAGTATCGGGTTCGGTGGTATCGGTAATATCAGTGGTATCGGACCAGAATATCAAATTTTTTTGGTATCGAAAACAAATAAATACTAAAAAATTATTAACATTTTAGAAAATATATTTTATACTTTAGGCATAATTTTAAGTATTTATAGTATTATTTCTTAGTATTATAGTCGTTTATAGTTATACTTCAGGGTGCTAATATGAATAGTAATTAGTAGTTATTATATATAATTAGGTACTAAGTACTTAGAAGTAGATATAGAAGAAATGAGTCGATATTCGGATGAGTGTCGAGGAATTATGGTTTTGGATATGTGTAAAATACGGAGAAATTCTCAAATATGGTCTTTCCAATAGCTCATTTAGTTCTTTATGAGACTTCTTTATCAAGTATCCTAACTAACTAATCATTTAGAAAATATCCTAACTTATCTTGTATCTAATCCATATTATTTGAATATAATTGGTACATGCAGAATCAATGAGTCGATACTTAGTTGACCGATCATGGATGTACAAATGGCAACATGAGAGTAGGATTAGTCTGACAGATGATTTTATGGCGGGCGTTGAGCAATTTCTTAAATACGCCCGTAGTCAACCTTATTTTATGGATAAGAGGCTCATCAAGTATCCTTGTGTCAAATATCGTAATATACCATTCAAATAGGTGGATCTCGTGAGGGAGCATCTCTACAATAAGGGTTTCGTACCGATCTACAAGGAATAAACGGCTCAAGGAGAGCCTTTGTTTTCACAATATCATCATTCCTCCTTCAAAATGGAGATAGAAGAGCCCACTCTCGAAGATAACTTTGAATATCGACTGCGAAACCTAGCGCGTGAGTTGGTATTTGATGCGGCCGGTCCAAGTTTTGATTCGGAGGATCCTAATCCTGATATAAAGGAATTCTATGATATGTTCAAGAATATTGATACTCCGTTAAACTCGGATTATAATTCTTATTATGTCAGGTCGGTGGTGATACGGCTGTTGAACCTAAAGTCTGATTTTAACTTACTGCAGGAATGCTACGACTGGAAAATTAAGTTTGTTACAAAGTTATTGCCAAAAGGATCCGTCGCTAAAATGTCTGATACACACAAATGTGCCAAAAATGTATCAAGATCCGTCAAAAAATTCGTCGCTAATTCGTCACTTAGAGTGACGGATTTACGACTGATTAGCGATGAACTCTGTGAGCCTTGAATGTGCAAAACCTTCTAAAAAATGGCAAATTTTGGCTCACATAATCTGTTATGCCCCAGTCCTAAAATACCGAGGGACTAGCCACGTAGTAATGGCCAGCAGCACAACTACAATAGGCAAACCCAATTTAATGGACCCTTTAGAGTACAGTTAAACTGTAATCAACTGTCATGGTCTACAATATATGTCATAGTCTATGTATCTAATCTCATCCACTAATTCTTAAACAAAAGGAAATATGATAAACCTGTCTCAACCATCAATGCCATAAATAAAACTATCTATCATAATATAATAAATAAATATTACTAGGAACAACCCGTATCAAAATAATGAGAGAGAAAGTATCCAAATCCATAACTAAGAATCACAGGGAATCAAACAAAAAGATAATCCGAGAACTTAAGAGAAGTCCTCCAATACCAACTCATCCTCGGCTGCTGGTACTGCTCCGATATCATCTCCTGACCAATAAACCTCAGGATAAACCTCCTTGTCATTACCTGGGGATATAATCCATATCTAGGTACTTAGGGGACATAGTAAGGTACAATAAACACTTAAGCCAGAAGTAAACAATATAGTGTTATAAAAATTGTAAAAGCTACAGCAACCAACTATATGATATGCAAATAAGAGTATGGTATCGTATCCCGGGCTGGTACTTACGGAATATCTCAAGGGACACTTCTATAATCTAATAGTACACTCAAGGATCCATGTGGGAGAACCGGGAGGAAGTTGTATATATAAATATAATACCTTAGAATCTGCATAGGGAACCTAAAGCCTAATACACATAAATAGTAATAAGTAAAATATGCCTAGAGCACGATGAAGACTCTCCCTACCCAATGTAACCTCACGTCTCAATCAAGACACGCAAGATCATGACCTCTAACTATCAGCATAAGTCATAGTCAATATGTATAACTTTAATCTTCCCTATATCATGCATCATGTAGTCCTATCCAGAGTCCAAGTACCACGAACAAGTCGAGAAAGACTCTATCACATGAATATCGTGTCAAGTGTCCTACGGTCGGATGTGTAAATAACATATGCACAAATTATGGGTTCAAATGAATGACTCTCTAACTACGATACTCGACTCCGTAGGGGATGTCGGTACCCGAATCTTGTTCGGACATAAAGTATCATATAACGGTCCTAGGCTCAACAAGTACATCAACCAAGCAACATAAATATAATATCCAATGCATAAATAATATCAAATAAATAATTTAGAACTGTAAATATTTTGGCGACGTACACTTGCCTGGTTCTGCAGTCAGTGATGGTAAAGATGATCCCGCGTCCACTCCTTCAGGATTCAATTGACCTATCAATCAAATTAATACGCTTAAGGGTCCAATCATGAATTTTTGTAATTATTACTTAATTATATAATTTTATTCTTTTTTATGTACAACCAAGTCCAATATTATTCCTAAAATCTTACTTTACTTTACAGGGTATCGGAACCTAGTTTCTTGGTTTTTGACTTCCAAAATTTAAGTTTAAGTTTCCTATTAAATGACATAAATATAAATCATAATAAATCATATAATCTTGATTTAAATATAATTTATATTCATTTTAATAATAAATTTTTAGATTTGACAAAATAATATATTTTAAGATTATGGTTACTTTAGGTTGACAAGTTTTGTCCGAAACTTGTTCGAGACATTGCTAGTCCATTAGTATGGTTTATATTTATGAATTTTTTTTATATTATACTATATTCTGATTTAATCTTAGAAAATATTCACCCATTTATTCCTTCCAAAATAACCTCTATTTACTAGCAAAATAATGTCATAAAGTCACCCAAAACATAGGCTAGTTGCTCTTATTTTTAGGGTTCAGGTTTGACATGAAAATACCATAAATATAAATTTGAAATAATTTATTTTCATAATTAAAACACATAAATTCATTTTTAGAAATTAAGATCAAATCCTCCAAAAATTGTATCACAAAGTCATGTTGTACGTCGACTAGGTATTATGGCAACTTGATGCTAGTTTGTACATGCAATATTACCAACTTGAGTAATAAAATATTTTTAATATAAAATTATATCATTTAATATTTTACAATTTAATAATAATTATATATAAAATAATTATAGCACATCATTCACGCAACCATCTCAACTACGCTATCTTGCTATCCTTGCAACTTGGTCATGTAGTCTTTGCATCCAATCTTTCCATCAGCATAAAACATGATTAATTATATAATTATAATATTTATATTCTAAATTAATAAAATATAAATTTTTGGAATTATTTTACATATATTTATCATGGCAATACTCATTGAACCTTGTCTACCATTGGTGCGTCGTATCCGTGTCATAATTGTTCAATTTTCTTGGAATAGTTTCTACAAAAAAATACAGATTTCTCATGTATAGAGTTATTCCTAATCATCATCTAATAATATCATGAGTTACATAATCTTTGGTTCATGGAGAATACAAAAAAGAATCTAAGTTGGAAGACTTACCCGTATGTGATTACGACGTGGTCCTTTCTCGCGACACGGACCCTTCGGAGCACCAAACAGACTCCAACCTCCACGAAACTTGAGAGGGTGGTTAGGGGCTTCATATAGAAGATAAATCAATAGTTTGGAGATGATTTTGAGGGATGTTAGGGGGTGGATAGCAGCTGCAACCAGCAGCAAGCAGTCGACTTCTAGGGGTGGCTAATCTCTTGCTCTAGGGCTTGTCAGCTTGTGGGGAATAAAGTGGAGGTTGGGAAGGAGTGAAAAGGAAGTGAATAAGGAGATGGAGAGGTTGAAGTAGTCATGGAAGAGAGGAGGGAAGATATAGGGGCGACCACAAAGAGGGAAGTAGATGTTAGGGTTAGAGTTTGGTGATAAGTTGATATATATATGGACTTTTTAAATATATTTAAATATAGGAGGGGATTTTCCTAATGCTAATAAGGTTCGGCCAAGGGGAGGGCTGCTCTTGGACAAAAATGAAAGGGTGGGGTTGGTTTTTATGGTTAGGATTGGATAAGATTTGGTTGTTTTGTTGGTTAGGGAGTTGGTTAGGTAGTTATTTGCCAACTAGGATGCCACCTATTCCACTTTCAATAAATAAAATTCCTATAAATAGAAATAAAATAATTTAAATATAATATATATATATATATATATATATATATATATATATATATATAATATTTATATGGTGATTTTTGGGTGCACTATATGCCTACATGTGTTTGGGTCAACTTCTAGTCAAAATGGAGTTATTTTACGGTAACCGTAATTCTAGACGTTCGTTAATATTTTTGGAGTATGGGAGAGATCAAATAAATGAAATATCTATGTTACAACTATATTAGACTCAATCCAGATTAATATTATAAATTTTGTTGAAGAAAAAAGGTCGTGCATTGCTCAAAATATCAAAGCCATGACAAAGTGTCATCTATATTAAAACGAATTTTAGAAATTAATTCTTTAATTCTATCTAATTAAACAAAATAATAAAAATAATTATAAATTACCATATTATTCCTATTCCAAAATGAGGGGGCATACAATCTACCCACCTTAAAAGAATTTTGTCCTCAAAATTAAGAATAAAGCTCACTACTAGAAAAAGCGGGATTAGCGACGTATTTTAGCGACTCCTGGTATAAACGTCGCTAAATCAGCGACTCCTTTTAAAATATCGCTAAACGTCGCCAAATGGCGATATTTAGCGACGTTCAGCGACTTTTTTTCAGATTTTAAAAGATGAGTCGCTATAAGTTCAATTAAGGTCGCTAAACGTCGCTAATATATCTGATTTAGCGACGTTTAGCGGCATAATTAGCGGCGTATATATCAAAAATATTTAGCAACGTGTTGAGCGACGTCTTTGACGTCGCTAAATTTTAATTTAGCGATGTTTTAATTATACGTCGCTAAATATCGCTAATTTTTGGTTAATTAGGGCTCAGATTCTTTTTCCCCATATGTCAAAAATTTTGAACATTTTCGATTTCCCCCGCCCCCCCTCTCCGGCGACCGGCTCTCCACGGCTGCGGCTACACCGGCACCACCCTCCTCCTCCTCGAGCTTTAGGTAATCTCTCTCTCTCTCTCTCTCATGTGACACTGACACAACTGATGACTGGACAAACACGACACACGTACACAGACACGACACACGCACACAGATATGACACACGCACACAGACACTGACAGACACACACGACACACACACACAGACGCAGATACACACACACACACATACACACTCACACAGACACTGACATGGGACTGATTTACACAGGGAGTCGGGTTCTTTACTGTGTCTTCACTGTATGTGCACTGTGTTGGCACTGATACCTCAGTGTATCAGTCAGTGGAGAGCTTGGGTTTCTCTGTATGGGTAGTTCAGTAAAAGAGGAGTGAGGGTTAAGGTTTTTCTAAGTATTTAGCTAAGTTTTCAATCATGAGATATTTGGTGGTGTTGAATGTGGGTAGTGTTATTTTACATGAAGGTAGGGCTATGTTGAGCTTAATGTATCAGTGAGCTTAGTGTAACGGTCCTAGGCTCAACAAGTACATAAACCAAGCAACATAAATATAATATCCAATGCATAAATAATATTAAATAAATAATTTAGAACTGTAAATATTTTGGCGACGTACACTTGCCTGGTTCTGCAGTCAGTGATGGTAAAGATGATCCCGCGTCCACTCCTTCAGGATTTAATTGACCTATCAATCAAATTAATACGCTTAAGGGTCCAATCATGAATTTTTGTAATTATTACTTAATTATATAATTTTATTCTTTTTTATGTACAACCAAGTCCAATATTATTCCTAAAATCTTACTTTACTTTACAGGGTATCGGAACCTAGTTTCTTGGTTTTTGACTTCCAAAATTTAAGTTTAAGTTCCCAATTAAATGACATAAATATAAATCATAATAAATCATATAATATTGATTTAAATATAATTTATATTCATTTTAATAAAAAAAATTTAGATTTGACAAAATAATATATTTTAAGATTATGGCTACTTTAGGTTGACAAGTTTTGTCCGAAACTTGTTCGAGACATTGCTAGTCTATTAGTATGGTATATATTTATGAATTTTTTTTATATTATACTATATTATGATTTAATCTTAGAAAATATTCACCCATTTATTCCTTTCAAAATAACCTCTATTTACTAGCAAAATAATGTCATAAAGTCACCCGAAACATAGGCTAGTTGCTCTTATTTTTAGGGTTCAGGTTTGACATAAAAATACCATAAATATAAATTTGAAATAATTTATTTTCATAATTAAAACACATAAATTTATTTTTAGAAATTAAGATCAAACCCTCCAAAAATCGTATCACAAAGTCATGTTGTGCGTCGACTAGGTATTATGGCAACTTGATGCTAGTTTGTACATGCAATATTACCAACTTGAGTAATAAAATATTTTTAATATAAATTATATCATTTAATATTTTACAATTTAATAATAATTATATATAAAATAATTATAGCACATCATTCACGCAACCATCTCAACTACGCTATCTTGCTATTCTTGCAACTTGGTCATGTAGTCTTTGCATCCAATCTTTCCATCAGCGTAAAACATGATTAATTATATAATTATAATATTTATATTCTAAATTAATAAAATATAATTTTTTGGAATTATTTTATATATATTTATCATGGCAATACTCATTGAACCTTGTCTACCATTGGTGCGTCGTATCCGTGTCATAATTGTTCAATTTTCTTGGAATAGTTTCTACAAAAAAATACAGATTTCTCATGTATGGAGTTATTCCTAATCATCATCTAATAATATCATGAGTTACATAATCTTTGGTTCATGGAGAATACAAAAAAGAATCTAAGTTGGAAGACTTACCCGTATGTGATTACGACGTGGTCCTTTCTCGCGACACGGACCCTTCGGAGCACCAAACAGACTCCAACCTCCACGAAACTTGAGAGGGTGGTTAGGGGCTTCATATAGAAGATAAATCAATAGTTTGGAGATGATTTTGAGGGATGTTAGGGGGTGGATAGCAGCTGCAACCAGCAGCAAGCAGTCGACTTCTAGGGGTGGCTAATCTCTTGCTCTAGGGCTTGTCAGCTTGTGGGGAATGAAGTGGAGGTTGGGAAGGAGTGAAAAGGAAGTGAATAAGGAGATGGAGAGGTTGAAGTAGTCATGGAAGAGAGGAGGGAAGATATAGGGGCGACCACAAAGAGGGAGGTAGATGTTAGGGTTAGAGTTTGGTGATAAGTTGATATATATATGGGCTTTTTAAATATATTTAAATATAGGAGGGGATTTTCCTAATGCTAATAAGGTTCGGCCAAGGGGAGGGCTACTCTTGGACAAAAATGAAAGGGTGGGGTTGGTTTTTATGGTTAGGATTGGATAAGATTTGGTTGTTTTGTTGGTTAGGGAGTTGGTTAGGTAGTTACTTGCCAACTAGGATGCCACCTATTCCACTTTCAATAAATAGAACTCCTATAAATAGAAATAAAATAATTTAAATATAATATATATATATATATATATATATATATATATATATATATATATATATATATATATAATATTTATATGGTGATTTTTGGGTGCACTATATGCCTACATGTGTTTGGGTCAACTTCTAGTCAAAATGGAGTTATTTTACGGTAACCATAATTCTAGACGTTCGTTAATATTTTTGGAGTATGGGAGAGATCAAATAAATGAAATATCTATGTTACAACTATATTAGACTCAATCCAGATTAATATTATAAATTTTGTTGAAGAAAAAAGGTCGTGCATTGCTCAAAATATCAAAGCCATGACAAAGTGTCATCTATATTAAAACGAATTTTAGAAATTAATTCTTTAATTCTATCTAATTAAACAAAATAATAAAAATAATTATAAATTACCATATTATTCCTATTCCAAAATGAGGGGGCATACAATCTACCCACCTTAAAAGAATTTTGTCCTCAAAATTAAGAATAAAGCTCACTACTAGAAAAAGCGGGATTAGCGACGTATTTTAGCGACTCCTGGTATAAACGTCGCTAAATCAGCGACTCCTTTAAAAATATCGCTAAACGTCGCCAAATGGCGATATTTAGCGACGTTTAGCGACTTTTTTTCAGATTTTAAAAGATGAGTCGCTATAAGTTCAATTAAGGTCGCTAAACGTCGCTAATATATCTGATTTAGCGACGTTTAGCGGCATAATTAGCGGCATATATATCAAAAATATTTAGCAACGTGTTGAGCGACGTCTTTGACGTCGCTAAATTTTAATTTAGCGATGTTTTAATTATACGTCGCTAAATATCGCTAATTTTTGGTTAATTAGGGCTCAGATTCTTTTTCCCCATATGTCAAAAATTTTGAACATTTTCGATTTCCCCCGCCCCCCCTCTCCGGCGACCGGCTCTC
Source organism: Iris macrosiphon (assembly GCA_036927795.1). Classification (NCBI taxonomy): domain Eukaryota; kingdom Viridiplantae; phylum Streptophyta; class Magnoliopsida; order Asparagales; family Iridaceae; genus Iris; species Iris macrosiphon. Next base: position 13,391,791 of record JAYESA010000006.1, read on the forward strand.
CACGGCTGCGGCTACACCGGCACCACCCTCCTCCTCCTCGAGCTTTAGGTAATCTCTCTCTCTCTCTCTCTCATGTGACACTGACACAACTGATGACTGGACAAACACGACACACGTACACAGACACGACACACGCACACAGATATGACACATGCACACAGACACTGACAGACACACACGACACACACACACAGACGCAGATACACACACACACACACACACACACTCACACAGACACTGACATGGGACTGATTTACACAGGGAGTCGGGTTCTTTACTGTGTCTTCACTGTATGTGCACTGTGTTGGCACTGATACCTCAGTGTATCAGTCAGTGGAGAGCTTGGGTTTCTCTGTATGGGTAGTTTAGTAAAAGAGGAATGAGGGTTAAGGTTTTTCTAAGTATTTAGCTAAGTTTTCAATCATGAGATATTTGGTGGTGTTGAATGTGGGTAGTGTTATTTTACATGAAGGTAGGGCTATGTTGAGCTTAATGTATCAGTGAGCTTAGTGTAACGGTCCTAGGCTCAACAAGTACATCAACCAAGCAACATAAATATAATATCCAATGCATAAATAATATCAAATAAATAATTTAGAACTGTAAATATTTTGGCGACGTACACTTGCCTGGTTCTGCAATCAGTGATGGTAAAGATGATCCCGCATCCACTCCTTCAGGATTTAATTGACCTATCAATCAAATTAATACGCTTAAGGGTCCAATCATGAATTTTTGTAATTATTACTTAATTATATAATTTTATTCTTTTTTATGTACAACCAAGTCCAATATTATTCCTAAAATCTTACTTTACTTTACAGGGTATCGGAACCTAGTTTCTTGGTTTTTGACTTCCAAAATTTAAGTTTAAGTTCCCAATTAAATGACATAAATATAAATCATAATAAATCATATAATATTGATTTAAATATAATTTATATTCATTTTAATAATAAATTTTTAGATTTGATAAAATAATATATTTTAAGATTATGGCTACCTTAGGTTGACAAGTTTTGTCCGAAACTTGTTCGAGACATTGCTAGTCTATTAGTATGGTATATATTTATGAATTTTTTTATATTATACTATATTCTGATTTAATCTTAGAAAATATTCACCCATTTATTCCTTTCAAAATAACCTCTATTTACTAGCAAAACAATGTCATAAAGTCACCCGAAACATAGGCTAGTTGCTCTTATTTTTAGGGTTCAGGTTTGACCTAAAAATACCATAAATATAAATTTGAAATAATTTATTTTCATAATTAAAACACATAAATTTATTTTTAGAAATTAAGATCAAACCCTCCAAAAATCGTATCACAAAGTCATGTTGTGCGTCGACTAGGTATTATGGCAACTTGATGCTAGTTTGTACATGCAATATTACCAACTTGAGTAATAAAATATTTTTAATATAAATTATATCATTTAATATTTTACAATTTAATAATAATTATATATAAAATAATTATAGCACATCATTCACGCAACCATCTCAACTACGCTATCTTGCTATCCTTGCAACTTGGTCATGTAGTCTTTGCATCCAATCTTTCCATCAGCGTAAAACATGATTAATTATATAATTATAATATTTATATTCTAAATTAATAAAATATAATTTTTTGGAATTATTTTATATATATTTATCATGGCAATACTCATTGAACCTTGTCTACCATTGGTGCGTCGTATCCGTGTCATAATTGTTCAATTTTCTTGGAATAGTTTCTACAAAAAAATACAGATTTCTCATGTATGGAGTTATTCCTAATCATCATCTAATAATATCATGAGTTACATAATCTTTGGTTCATGGAGAATACAAAAAAGAATCTAAGTTGGAAGACTTACCCATATGTGATTACGACGTGGTCCTTTCTCGCGACACGGACCCTTCGGAGCACCAAACAGACTCCAACCTCCACGAAACTTGAGAGGGTGGTTAGGGGCTTCATATAGAAGATAAATCAATAGTTTGGAGATGATTTTGAGGGATTTTAGGGGGTGGATAGCAGCTGCAACCAGCAGCAAGCAGTCGACTTCTAGGGGTGGCTAATCTCTTGCTCTAGGGCTTGTCAGCTTGTGGGGAATGAAGTGGAGGTTGGGAAGGAGTGAAAAGGAAGTGAATAAGGAGATGGAGAGGTTGAAGTAGTCATGGAAGAGAGGAGGGAAGATATAGGGGCGACCACAAAGAGGGAAGTAGATGTTAGGGTTAGAGTTTGGTGATAAGTTGATATATATATGGACTTTTTAAATATATTTAAATATAGGAGGGGATTTTCCTAATGCTAATAAGGTTCGGCCAAGGGGAGGGCTGCTCTTGGACAAAAATGAAAGGGTGGGGTTGGTTTTTATGGTTAGGATTGGATAAGATTTGGTTGTTTTGTTGGTTAGGGAGTTGGTTAGGTAGTTATTTGCCAACTAGGATGCCACCTATTCCACTTTCAATAAATAAAATTCCTATAAATAGAAATAAAATAATTTAAATATAATATATATATATATATATATATATATATATATATAATATTTATATGGTGATTTTTGGGTGCACTATATGCCTACATGTGTTTGGGTCAACTTCTAGTCAAAATGGAGTTATTTTACGGTAACCGTAATTCTAGACGTTCGTTAATATTTTTGGAGTATGGGAGAGATCAAATAAATGAAATATCTATGTTACAACTATATTAGACTCAATCCAGATTAATATTATAAATTTTGTTGAAGAAAAAAGGTCGTGCATTGCTCAAAATATCAAAGCCATGACAAAGTGTCATCTATATTAAAACGAATTTTAGAAATTAATTCTTTAATTCTATCTAATTAAACAAAATAATAAAAATAATTATAAATTACCATATTATTCCTATTCCAAAATGAGGGGGCATACAATCTACCCACCTTAAAAGAATTTTGTCCTCAAAATTAAGAATAAAGCTCACTACTAGAAAAAGCGGGATTAGCGACGTATTTTAGCGACTCCTGGTATAAACGTCGCTAAATCAGCGACTCCTTTTAAAATATCGCTAAACGTCGCCAAATGGCGATATTTAGCGACGTTCAGCGACTTTTTTTCAGATTTTAAAAGATGAGTCGCTATAAGTTCAATTAAGGTCGCTAAACGTCGCTAATATATCTGATTTAGCGACGTTTAGCGGCATAATTAGCGGCGTATATATCAAAAATATTTAGCAACGTGTTGAGCGACGTCTTTGACGTCGCTAAATTTTAATTTAGCGATGTTTTAATTATACGTCGCTAAATATCGCTAATTTTTGGTTAATTAGGGCTCAGATTCTTTTTCCCCATATGTCAAAAATTTTGAACATTTTCGATTTCCCCCGCCCCCCCTCTCCGGCGACCGGCTCTCCACGGCTGCGGCTACACCGGCACCACCCTCCTCCTCCTCGAGCTTTAGGTAATCTCTCTCTCTCTCTCTCTCATGTGACACTGACACAACTGATGACTGGACAAACACGACACACGTACACAGACACGACACACGCACACAGATATGACACACGCACACAGACACTGACAGACACACACGACACACACACACAGACGCAGATACACACACACACACACACACACACTCACACAGACACTGACATGGGACTGATTTACACAGGGAGTCGGGTTCTTTACTGTGTCTTCACTGTATGTGCACTGTGTTGGCACTGATACCTCAGTGTATCAGTCAGTGGAGAGCTTGGGTTTCTCTGTATGGGTAGTTCAGTAAAAGAGGAGTGAGGGTTAAGGTTTTTCTAAGTATTTAGCTAAGTTTTCAATCATGAGATATTTGGTGGTGTTGAATGTGGGTAGTGTTATTTTACATGAAGGTAGGGCTATGTTGAGCTTAATGTATCAGTGAGCTTAGTGTAACGGTCCTAGGCTCAACAAGTACATAAACCAAGCAACATAAATATAATATCCAATGCATAAATAATATTAAATAAATAATTTAGAACTGTAAATATTTTGGCGACGTACACTTGCCTGGTTCTGCAGTCAGTGATGGTAAAGATGATCCCGCGTCCACTCCTTCAGGATTTAATTGACCTATCAATCAAATTAATACGCTTAAGGGTCCAATCATGAATTTTTGTAATTATTACTTAATTATATAATTTTATTCTTTTTTATGTACAACCAAGTCCAATATTATTCCTAAAATCTTACTTTACTTTACAGGGTATCGGAACCTAGTTTCTTGGTTTTTGACTTCCAAAATTTAAGTTTAAGTTCCCAATTAAATGACATAAATATAAATCATAATAAATCATATAATATTGATTTAAATATAATTTATATTCATTTTAATAAAAAAAATTTAGATTTGACAAAATAATATATTTTAAGATTATGGCTACTTTAGGTTGACAAGTTTTGTCCGAAACTTGTTCGAGACATTGCTAGTCTATTAGTATGGTATATATTTATGAATTTTTTTTATATTATACTATATTATGATTTAATCTTAGAAAATATTCACCCATTTATTCCTTTCAAAATAACCTCTATTTACTAGCAAAATAATGTCATAAAGTCACCCGAAACATAGGCTAGTTGCTCTTATTTTTAGGGTTCAGGTTTGACATAAAAATACCATAAATATAAATTTGAAATAATTTATTTTCATAATTAAAACACATAAATTTATTTTTAGAAATTAAGATCAAACCCTCCAAAAATCGTATCACAAAGTCATGTTGTGCGTCGACTAGGTATTATGGCAACTTGATGCTAGTTTGTACATGCAATATTACCAACTTGAGTAATAAAATATTTTTAATATAAATTATATCATTTAATATTTTACAATTTAATAATAATTATATATAAAATAATTATAGCACATCATTCACGCAACCATCTCAACTACGCTATCTTGCTATTCTTGCAACTTGGTCATGTAGTCTTTGCATCCAATCTTTCCATCAGCGTAAAACATGATTAATTATATAATTATAATATTTATATTCTAAATTAATAAAATATAATTTTTTGGAATTATTTTATATATATTTATCATGGCAATACTCATTGAACCTTGTCTACCATTGGTGCGTCGTATCCGTGTCATAATTGTTCAATTTTCTTGGAATAGTTTCTACAAAAAAATACAGATTTCTCATGTATGGAGTTATTCCTAATCATCATCTAATAATATCATGAGTTACATAATCTTTGGTTCATGGAGAATACAAAAAAGAATCTAAGTTGGAAGACTTACCCGTATGTGATTACGACGTGGTCCTTTCTCGCGACACGGACCCTTCGGAGCACCAAACAGACTCCAACCTCCACGAAACTTGAGAGGGTGGTTAGGGGCTTCATATAGAAGATAAATCAATAGTTTGGAGATGATTTTGAGGGATGTTAGGGGGTGGATAGCAGCTGCAACCAGCAGCAAGCAGTCGACTTCTAGGGGTGGCTAATCTCTTGCTCTAGGGCTTGTCAGCTTGTGGGGAATGAAGTGGAGGTTGGGAAGGAGTGAAAAGGAAGTGAATAAGGAGATGGAGAGGTTGAAGTAGTCATGGAAGAGAGGAGGGAAGATATAGGGGCGACCACAAAGAGGGAAGTAGATGTTAGGGTTTGAGTTTGGTGATAAGTTGATATATATATGGGCTTTTTAAATATATTTAAATATAGGAGGGGATTTTCCTAATGCTAATAAGGTTCGGCCAAGGGGAGGGCTACTCTTGGACAAAAATGAAAGGGTGGGGTTGGTTTTTATGGTTAGGATTGGATAAGATTTGGTTGTTTTGTTGGTTAGGGAGTTGGTTAGGTAGTTACTTGCCAACTAGGATGCCACCTATTCCACTTTCAATAAATAGAACTCCTATAAATAGAAATAAAATAATTTAAATATAATATATATATATATATATATATATATATATATATATATATATATATATAATATTTATATGGTGATTTTTGGGTGCACTATATGCCTACATGTGTTTGGGTCAACTTCTAGTCAAAATGGAGTTATTTTACGGTAACCATAATTCTAGACGTTCGTTAATATTTTTGGAGTATGGGAGAGATCAAATAAATGAAATATCTATGTTACAACTATATTAGACTCAATCCAGATTAATATTATAAATTTTGTTGAAGAAAAAAGGTCGTGCATTGCTCAAAATATCAAAGCCATGACAAAGTGTCATCTATATTAAAACGAATTTTAGAAATTAATTCTTTAATTCTATCTAATTAAACAAAATAATAAAAATAATTATAAATTACCATATTATTCCTATTCCAAAATGAGGGGGCATACAATCTACCCACCTTAAAAGAATTTTGTCCTCAAAATTAAGAATAAAGCTCACTACTAGAAAAAGCGGGATTAGCGACGTATTTTAGCGACTCCTGGTATAAACGTCGCTAAATCAGCGACTCCTTTAAAAATATCGCTAAACGTCGCCAAATGGCGATATTTAGCGACGTTCAGCGACTTTTTTTCAGATTTTAAAAGATGAGTCGCTATAAGTTCAATTAAGGTCGCTAAACGTCGCTAATATATCTGATTTAGCGACGTTTAGCGGCATAATTAGCGGCATATATATCAAAAATATTTAGCAACGTGTTGAGCGACGTCTTTGACGTCGCTAAATTTTAATTTAGCGATGTTTTAATTATACGTCGCTAAATATCGCTAATTTTTGGTTAATTAGGGCTCAGATTCTTTTTCCCCATATGTCAAAAATTTTGAACATTTTCGATTTCCCCCGCCCCCCCTCTCCGGCGACCGGCTCTCCACGGCTGCGGCTACACCGGCACCACCCTCCTCCTCCTCGAGCTTTAGGTAATCTCTCTCTCTCTCTCTCTCATGTGACACTGACACAACTGATGACTGGACAAACACGACACACGTACACAGACACGACACACGCACACAGATATGACACATGCACACAGACACTGACAGACACACACGACACACACACACAGACGCAGATACACACACACACACACACACACACTCACACAGACACTGACATGGGACTGATTTACACAGGGAGTCGGGTTCTTTACTGTGTCTTCACTGTATGTGCACTGTGTTGGCACTGATACCTCAGTGTATCAGTCAGTGGAGAGCTTGGGTTTCTCTGTATGGGTAGTTCAGTAAAAGAGGAATGAGGGTTAAGGTTTTTCTAAGTATTTAGCTAAGTTTTCAATCATGAGATATTTGGTGGTGTTGAATGTGGGTAGTGTTATTTTACATGAAGGTAGGGCTATGTTGAGCTTAATGTATCAGTGAGCTTAGTGTAACGGTCCTAGGCTCAACAAGTACATCAACCAAGCAACATAAATATAATATCCAATGCATAAATAATATCAAATAAATAATTTAGAACTGTAAATATTTTGGCGACGTACACTTGCCTGGTTCTGCAATCAGTGATGGTAAAGATGATCCCGCATCCACTCCTTCAGGATTTAATTGACCTATCAATCAAATTAATACGCTTAAGGGTCCAATCATGAATTTTTGTAATTATTACTTAATTATATAATTTTATTCTTTTTTATGTACAACCAAGTCCAATATTATTCCTAAAATCTTACTTTACTTTACAGGGTATCGGAACCTAGTTTCTTGGTTTTTGACTTCCAAAATTTAAGTTTAAGTTCCCAATTAAATGACATAAATATAAATCATAATAAATCATATAATATTGATTTAAATATAATTTATATTCATTTTAATAATAAATTTTTAGATTTGATAAAATAATATATTTTAAGATTATGGCTACCTTAGGTTGACAAGTTTTGTCCGAAACTTGTTCGAGACATTGCTAGTCTATTAGTATGGTATATATTTATGAATTTTTTTATATTATACTATATTCTGATTTAATCTTAGAAAATATTCACCCATTTATTCCTTTCAAAATAACCTCTATTTACTAGCAAAACAATGTCATAAAGTCACCCGAAACATAGGCTAGTTGCTCTTATTTTTAGGGTTCAGGTTTGACCTAAAAATACCATAAATATAAATTTGAAATAATTTATTTTCATAATTAAAACACATAAATTTATTTTTAGAAATTAAGATCAAACCCTCCAAAAATCGTATCACAAAGTCATGTTGTGCGTCGACTAGGTATTATGGCAACTTGATGCTAGTTTGTACATGCAATATTACCAACTTGAGTAATAAAATATTTTTAATATAAATTATATCATTTAATATTTTACAATTTAATAATAATTATATATAAAATAATTATAGCACATCATTCACGCAACCATCTCAACTACGCTATCTTGCTATCCTTGCAACTTGGTCATGTAGTCTTTGCATCCAATCTTTCCATCAGCGTAAAACATGATTAATTATATAATTATAATATTTATATTCTAAATTAATAAAATATAATTTTTTGGAATTATTTTATATATATTTATCATGGCAATACTCATTGAACCTTGTCTACCATTGGTGCGTCGTATCCGTGTCATAATTGTTCAATTTTCTTGGAATAGTTTCTACAAAAAAATACAGATTTCTCATGTATGGAGTTATTCCTAATCATCATCTAATAATATCATGAGTTACATAATCTTTGGTTCATGGAGAATACAAAAAAGAATCTAAGTTGGAAGACTTACCCATATGTGATTACGACGTGGTCCTTTCTCGCGACACGGACCCTTCGGAGCACCAAACAGACTCCAACCTCCACGAAACTTGAGAGGGTGGTTAGGGGCTTCATATAGAAGATAAATCAATAGTTTGGAGATGATTTTGAGGGATTTTAGGGGGTGGATAGCAGCTGCAACCAGCAGCAAGCAGTCGACTTCTAGGGGTGGCTAATCTCTTGCTCTAGGGCTTGTCAGCTTGTGGGGAATGAAGTGGAGGTTGGGAAGGAGTGAAAAGGAAGTGAATAAGGAGATGGAGAGGTTGAAGTAGTCATGGAAGAGAGGAGGGAAGATATAGGGGCGACCACAAAGAGGGAAGTAGATGTTAGGGTTAGAGTTTGGTGATAAGTTGATATATATATGGGCTTTTTAAATATATTTAAATATAGGAGGGGATTTTCCTAATGCTAATAAGGTTCGGCCAAGGGGAGGGCTGCTCTTGGACAAAAATGAAAGGGTGGGGTTGGTATTTATGGTTAGGATTGGATAAGATTTGGTTGTTTTGTTGGTTAGGGAGTTGGTTAGGTAGTTATTTGCCAACTAGGATGCCACCTATTCCACTTTCAATAAATAGAACTCCTATAAATAGAAATAAAATAATTTAAATATAATATATATATATATATATATATATATATATATATATATATATATATAATATTTATATGGTGATTTTTGGGTGCACTATATGCCTACATGTGTTTGGGTCAACTTCTAGTCAAAATGGAGTTATTTTACGGTAACCGTAATTCTAGACGTTCGTTAATATTTTTAGAGTATGGGAGAGATCAAATAAATGAAATATCTATGTTACAACTATATTAGACTCAATCCAGATTAATATTATAAATTTTGTTGAAGAAAAAAGGTCGTGCATTGCTCAAAATATCAAAGCCATGACAAAGTGTCATCTATATTAAAAAGAATTTTAGAAATTAATTCTTTAATTCTATCTAATTAAACAAAATAATAAAAATAATTATAAATTACCATATTATCCCTATTCCAAAATGAGGGGGCATACAATCTACCCACCTTAAAAGAATTTTGTCCTCAAAATTAAGAATAAAGCTCACTACTAGAAAAAGCGGGATTAGCGATGTATTTTACCGACTCCTGGTATAAACGTCGCTAAATCAGCGACTCCTTTAAAAACATCGCTAAACGTCGCCAAATGGCGATATTTAGCGACCTTCAGCGACTTTTTTTCATATTTTAAAAGATGAGTCGCTATAAGTTCAATTAAGGTCGCTAAACGTCGCTAATATATCTGATTTAGCGATGTTTAGCGGCGTAATTAGCGGCGTATATATCAAAAATATTTAGCAACGTGTTGAGCGACGTCTTTGACGTCGCTAAATTTTAATTTAGCGATGTTTTAATTATACGTCGCTAAATGTCGCTAATTTTTGGTTAATTAGGGCTCAGATTCTTTTCCCCCATATGTCAAAAATTTTGAACGTTTTCGATTTCCCCCGCCCCCCCCCCTCTCCGGCGACCGGCTCTCCACGGCTGCGGCTACACCGGCACCCCCCTCCTTCTCCTCGAGCTCTAGGTAATCTCTCTCTCTCTCTCTCTCTCTCATGTGACACTGACACAACTGATGACTGGACAAACATGACACACGCACACAGACACGACATACGCACACAGATACGTCACACGCACACAGACACTGACAGACACACATGAAACATACACACAGACGCAGATACACACACACACACACACACTCACACAGACACTGACATGGGACTGATTTACACAGGGAGTCAGGTTCTTTACTGTGTCTTCACTGTATGTGCACTGTGTTGGCACTGATACCTCAGTGTATCAGTCAGTGGAGAGCTTGGGTTTCTCTGTATGGGTAGTTCAGTAAAAGAGTAGTGAGGGTTAAGGTTTTTTTAAGTATTTAGCTAAGTTTTCAATCATGAGATATTTGGTGGTGTTGAATGTGGGTAGTATTATTTTACATGAAGGTAGGGCTATGTTGAGCTTAGTGTATCAGTGAGCTTAGTGTATCAGTGAGTTTAGTTTAGTGTATCAGTGAGTTTAGTGTATCAGTTAGTGAGTGAGTGAGTGAGTAAGTTCAGTGACTTTATATTTTTGTTTGAGGGAGGGAAAGCTCGGGCCGTAAAACTGTGCATCAGTATGCCAGTGTATCAGGGGGGAATCGGTTTCACTGGTGTGCACAGTGTGCCTCGACCACACTGTGTATCAGTGTACTAGTGGTCGAGCCTTGTAGTGGGCAGTGAGAAGGAGGTCTGCAACAGTGAGCAGTCAACTGAAGAGGAAAACCATCAGCACTGTGTCATTTCAGCAACCATGTATCAGTAAGTATCAACAAGTCCCACTATATCAGTATCCGTTTTCAGTTGCATTTAGTGAGCTATGTATACTAGTGTTAGTTAGCTTAGTGTCAAGGTATTGGTTAGTTGGTTTAAGATGGGTTAGCATGAGTTATTGGGTAGAAGTTAAGGGTATCAGTTTAGTATTAAATTAGTACATAGTTAGTGTAGTTAAATAGTTACTTACTGATATACTTGATTTTGTTAATAGTTAGCTAAGTAACTATATGTTCTAGTAAGCATTGTATACAGTAAAGAACCCAAGCTTTTACCAATAGTATAAAATATTAAAAAACTAAGAGACTTGGCCTCTTTTCAGTTGTTTTGAATATTGCTTATTTTAGACTTTGATAAATGAAAGTATGTATTATATCAGTTATAATTTTTATAGTACGGTTAAGTTATGAAGTGAGGTGATAAACCACTGTATGTAATGATTTATATGATACATACTGTCATTTTTGCAGAAGTATCTAGAAATGGATATGAATTACTATCTGCGTCATCGTTCGTGGATGTACAACCGTCATCCTGATGACATGTGTGGTGTGCGGGATGAATTCATTGAGGGTGTACAGCAGTTCTTGCAGTTCGCCAAGGCTTTCCCTCAGTACATGGACGGTACCAAAATTAAGTGTACGTGGGTGAGATGTCGCAACAGGAAATATCATCCAGAAGTGGAAGTTACATATCATTTATACTCGAAGGGCTTCACGCCAAATTACTATCAGTGGACCGCGCACGGAGAACTTGTATCTCTAGCATCGGAGTCGGAGCCCTATGTGGAGCCGTATATGGATGTCCAAGACCACGATGCTTACGACGACGGGTTGGTGAACATGGTTTATGATGCGGCGGGGCCTAGTTTCAATCCGGACAATTATGATGCGGCAGGACCTAGTTTCATTCCGGATAATTATGATACAGCTGAGGAGGCACCGAATGCCGATGCTGTAAAGTTTATGGAGTTGCTGGAGAATGCAAGGACTCCACTATATCCTAGTTGTGAGGATCATTCACTGTTGGAGGTGGTTACAAGATTATTGAGCATCAAGTCCGATTTTAATATGTCGCAAGAATGCTATAATTGACTGCTCGATTTGATTATAGAGATCTTGCCCGAGGGTGCAAAGTTGCCTAAAGACTTCTATCGATCTAAGAGGATGGTGAGATCGCTTTGGATGGGATACGAGAAAATCGATTCATGTCGCAATGGGTGCATGTTGTACTACAAAGACGACAAGGATGAAGATGCATGCAGATTCTGTGGTGCTGATCGCTACAAGGCCACTGTTAGAGAAAAGTCTGTCGGTGCAAGGAAGCCTACCGATTCGATGCACTACTTGCCTTTGACGACACGGTTGCAGCGGTTGTTTATGGTTAAGGAGACTGCAGAAAACATGAGTTAGCACAGGCGAAAATAGATCGAAGGAGTATTGGATCATCCATCCGATGGAGAAGCATGGAAGCACTTTGATCGAGAGTATCCACATTTTGCTGAGGAAGCGCATAATGTCAGATTGGGGCTCTCCTCTGACGGTTTTACCCCATTCGGACTTTTGGGCTCCCAGTATTCGTGTTGGCCTGTGATCGTCACTTCGTACAATCTACCGCCTTGGATGTGCATGAAGACTCTGTATATATTCCTAACCGTTATTATCCCGGGTCCGAACAATCCAAAGAGGAACATCGATGTATATTTACAGCCTTTGATAGATGAGTTGAATCAGCTGTGGGAAGTAGGTGCCAACACGTACGATGTTTCTAGAAAGCAGAATTTTCAGATCAGGGCAGCACTTATGTGGATCATCAACGACTTTCTGGCCTATGGAATGTTATCGGGATGGAGCACCCATGGTCGTCTCTCATGTCCGTATTGCATGGACCGTTCTCAGGCTTTCCGTTGGAAACACGAAGGCAAACCTATGTAAGTATTACTTTACTTTGTGTTAATTTTAATATAACTTAGGCAATTATCGAGTTTCCAAACCTTTTCTAGGCCGAGTATCTTAGGCTGCGTGAGCGGGCGACTGCTAGTGCACGTACACCTGGAGAGGCTGGTACTTCGTCGCAGCCCGCTCCATCTCCGTCGGCGGACGACCTGTGGGTGACCGCAGCTGGTGGTCTCCAGAGGGGTACGTACTACGGTACGGGCTCCTATGGCGCCCTGGTTACGACGCAGTCATCTAGATCCTCCCCGACAGCTGCGTATTCTACACACCCCTCACAGTCGCAGCCCTCGCAGTCGTCGGTCAGAGTCCAGGAAGCCGTCCAGGAGGCCGTTGACCGTCAGATTGCATCTTCCCGTGATGAGTTGCTGCAAAGTATGGAGGAGCAGCCCCGGTCCCAGCCGCAGACGGACGATCCGATGCTCATCGCACGATTGGATATGCTCGACCACAGCATGACGGAGCTACGAGATTTGACAAATGATATTAGAGCTTCCAATGACCGCAACATCATGGAGCTGCAGGCGTCACAGCTATCGATGGGCGAGAAGCTGACGAGGATGCAGGATTCAATGGGTCATAGCAGTACGAGGCTGTTATCTACCCTGGATTCTTACAACCAGCGACTCGCAGACTTGGAGCGGGCACGGCCTCCACCGACGTCACTGCCTTCTCCATCAACATCGGTGTCGATTCCACGGGACGAGTATGAGGAGTTCTTATCCTTCAAGCTCGCTGGTGGTCAGCCTCCTGCAGATCCGCAGTAGTATAGTTATTTTTATTATTATTTAGGATGCGATTGTATATGAATTATTGATACTTCAATAATATGCATGATGTATAATGCTTCTTGTGGTCTTTAATTTTTTAGTTAATTTAATTGGATTATATAGTTATCTTGCATATCCACATTTGTCCTATACTATAATAATTTTTTTATGTGGCCCAATATTTCATACGGGACTTTGCGCATACTTCGTTGCACGTATTATGGGCCCACTGTCCCCCTCAACTCCCACCATTAATAAATTGAAGGAATAATACGCCTCCATGGCTTGATCCATTGATCTTCCGCCACTTAGTCAGGAACTTATACCTCTCTTCGGTAAACACAATGGTCACTCGAGTTCGATTTCTATATTATGAATTATTGATACTTCAACAATAGTCCTTGGTATTGGATACTTATCTCGTATTTGTACTGTTCATCTTATATATTGTTAAACTTTGGCTACATCTACAATTCCAGCATTGAATACTTAATTCCGGCATTGAATACTTACTTGATATGTCCCCACAAGGCACAATACAATGTCTAATATATATAGTTCCCAAAATATTAATATATCGACCTGACTGATGTTGAACATTATAATGAAACATTGGAAAATACATATTAATTATATGCATTTTGGGAGAGAAAGAACTTAATCTCATACATGTTATAATAGGCATGATGTAATAAATAGCAAGTGGAGAGAAAACAAATAATTACATATAATCTTCAAACCAGGGTTTTAAAAAGCTAACCGAAGATTGATCTAGACAAGACACTGGATTGGACCAAATCGGTTCAACCAGTAGATTAATTTAAGTAGCAGTCATCTAGGGCCTCCCCGCAGCTGCTAGTGCACTAATTTTTTTTATTTTTTTAAAATTAGCGATATTTTTAGTGACATTTAGCGACGTTTAGCGACGTTAAGTTACGTCACTAAATAAGTCGCTAATTAGCGATGCTGTAACAAGTCACTAAATACGTCGCTAATGACGTCGCTAAAAACGTCGCTATACGTCGCCAATTGCTGACATGGCAGAATAACCAGGTCATTAAAGACATCGGTGTAACGTCGCTATATAAGTCGCTAATCAGCGACGTTTAGCGACTTTAAAAACGTCGCTATTTAGTGACTCGGCGTCGCTAAACGTCGCTAAATTTTGCGACACACTAAAGTCGCTAAAAATGTCGGTATAGCGACGTTTAGCGACATTTTTTTTTGCGACTTGGGTTTTCCGACAACTTTATAACGTTGCTAATTACGTCGCTAAACCAAATTAGCGACGATTTTTGGTTATTTAGCGACATTTTTAGACGTCACTAATTTGACTTTTTCTGGTAGTGGCTACTCTATGACGCTATAATAACATAATAACCACGACAGTTCTAAGGCCATACCTACATCCTCGAATAAGTAAGGATAACATTATCGTACGACATCCTCTCACACCCAAGTAGATTCACCTGGAGAGTGATGCTTCCAAGCTACGCGAACTTGTCTAATCGTCTGACTCTACAGCGTCTTCTCAGTAGTATCCAGCATCCCCACGGGCTGCTCCTCATATCTCAAACTTGGACCTACAGCAATCTCAGAATGATCAACTACGTGGCTTGGGTCGGTCACATACTTCCTCAGCTGTGCGACATGGAATACATCATACACTCCCTCTAGAGATGGGGGTAATGCAAGACGATACACCACCTCACCAATACGCTCTAAGATATCAAAAGGCTCAATATATCTTGGACTCAGCTTGTCTCTATTTTCGAATCTAATGGTGCCTCGAGTAGATGAGATCCTCATAAATACGTACTCGACTTCCTTGAACTCTAAAGGTTGTCGATGTGTGTCTGCCCAATGCTTTTGCCTGTCCTGGGCTGCACGAAGATGGCTCTGAATTTGCTTTACCTTCTCAACTGTCTGTGTCACCAACTCTGGACCGAGTATCTGTCTTTACCTATATCACTCCAAAATATAGGAGACCTGTACTTTCTACCGTATAACACCTCAAAAGGTGCTATCTGGATGTCACCACCCCATTTCCAGAGCCGGGTATTTTTTTTTTATTTTTAATTTAGTTAATTGTGTATTATTTATAATTAATTGTATTTATAATTAATTATTGATTGTATTTTTTTTTTTTATTGTATGTTTTAGGGTTTTGGCTAGCCTGGACCCATGTCAGACCCTAGTGGACCCATGTCCGACCCAGTCCACACCCTTGTGAGAATTATTTTGGGGCTTAGAATATTTATTTTATTTTTAGGAGGTTAGTTGGAGAGATTTGGAGCTAGTTTGAGTGCTTTTGGAACCCGGAACCCGAAACCAAGTCTTGTAGGGGCATTTTGGGCATTTGGTGATTAGTGTAACCTTTATTTTGCTTTGGCCGACCCCTTTTCCAGGCCCAACCCGTGAGAACAGCAGCCCACAGCAGCCCCCTCTTCATTTTTCTTCATTCTTCACTTCTTCCTTCTTCTTCTTCTTCTTCTCCACTTCTTCTTTCTTCTTCCTTCCTTCTCCAAGTAAGTTTCTCTTCCATTTTCTTCCTTCTTTCTTATATTTCTTCTTCTTGATTGAACCCTAACCCTATATTTTTCCCTAACCTAGGTGGGTAGAGCCTAGATTTTGTGTTGGAGCTTGGATTGGGAGCTTGGAAGCTTGGTTTGGAGGATTTGGAGCATTTTGGAGATTTTGGCTTGGGATTCCGACTCCCAAGAGGTAAACCCTAATTTTCCCCTTGTAATTACTTTTATATAGTATAATTAATAGTTTAGAACCTTCCTAGACCCTTAGGCTACCCGTGGGAGGAAGTTGGAACTAGTTGGGTAGTGTTTGGAGACTTTGACATTAAGTTTTGTGTCGAATTCGGGTGGAATCCGAATTTGGCCCAATTTTGGGTGATGCCCTAGGTTAGATGGACCTAGGTAGACGTTGTCGGGTGTCTTAAGGGTGAGTGCGTGTCTCCGTTCGGACACGGGAAGCCGTGTCGCGAAGAAATGGGCGTTTCGGGCGAATTTGGGGCTTTTCGTCGTCGCCGATTCTAAGTGCGTGTGCGTTTCCGTCACGGGCCTAGAATTGATGCGGGAGCACATTTTCTAGGATCTAGACATCGTGTAGAGAGCGTGGGTAAATTTTGGGCCGATTCCGAGTTTGTTTGGTGTGCGTTTCAGGAGGTTTTCCGAACCGCGCACCACGTGTTCGTCGAAATGACCGAACGGCCATTTCGACTTGGGCTCCTCGTTTCGGGCTTGTGCGCGCGTTGGGTTAGTATCGGGGAGTGTGTGCTAGAGTTTTCGAGTTATATTTTATATATTTTTAGGTGTTTGGGCGTGTCGGGGTCGTTGGGCGTGCGTTGGTGGGCGTTGTGGGCGTGGTGTGCGTTGTGTTGTGTTTGTTTATATATATGTGTATATATGTATTGTGTGTGTGTTTTTATATATATATTTATATATATATGTGTGGTTATGTGTTTGTGAGCGTGTTAAGGAGTGCTTGTGTGAGTGTGTTTGTGAGTGTGTTAGTGAGTGCTTGTGTGAGTGTGTGCTAGTGCGTAGGTGAGTGTGTGTGAGTGTGAGTGAGTGCCTATATATATATATATATGAGTTTGAGTGAGTGTGTATATATGTATATATATTTATATATATGTAGGAGTGTTTGTGTGTGTGGTTGTGTGGTTGTGTGTTTGTGAGAGTGTGTGCTAGTGTGTGTGAGAGTGTGTGTGTGAGGGTGTATGCTAGTGTGAGTGAGTGTGTGTGAGTGAGGATATATAGATATATATTTGTGTTTGAGTGTGTGAGTGTGTATATGTATATATAGATGTGTGTTTATATATATATGGATATATGTGTGTTTATATATATATATGGATATATGTGTGTTTATATATATATAGATATGTATGTGTGTGTATTTATATGTATCAGTGTGTGTGTGTTTATATGTGTTAATATGTGTGTATATATATATATGTTAGTAGATATAAGTTAGTGTGTATATATATCTATAGAGTTATATATATATATATATATATATATATATATATATATATATATATATATATATATATATATATATATATATATATATATATATGTATGTATATGTATGTGTATATATATAGTGATAGATATATATATAGGAGTGTGTGTGTGTGTGTGTTGTGAGAGAGGGGGGGGTGCCTGGGGCTGGAACCAGCAGCTGCAGCAGCAGAAATAGGCGCAGCAGCAGCAGTATTCAGCAGCAGTAGCAGCAGCCTATGCAGCAGCAGTAGCAGCAGCAATATGCTGCAGTAGCAGCAGCTAGGCAGCGCAAGGAGCAGCAGCAGCAGCAAGGTGAAGAGCAAGGGCAGCAGTATGCGAGGGAGAGAGGGGTATATATATGTATATATATATATATAGGTATAGATAGATTGCTATATGGATGGATAGGTAGATTGATAGATATATAGATACATAGTTAGATGAATAGATATATTAGATAGATAGATAGATAGGTATCTATAGATTTGTTAGATAGATAGTTAGTTAGATAGATAAATAGATAATTAGTTAGATAGATGCATAGATAGATAAATAGGTATATGTTTAGATAGATAGATAGCTAGATAGTTATTTAAGTAGATAGATAGGTAATTACCTAGATATGTTAGATGGATAGATAGATATTAGATAGTTAGATAGATAGTTTAATAGATACTTAGATAGATTAATAGATAGTTAGATATATATAATAGATAGGTAAATTGATAGATAGACATATAGATAGATAGGTAATAGATAGATAGATGCCTAGATATAAATAGATAATAAATAGCTAGTTAGATAGTTAGATAGATAACTAGATAGGTAAATATTAGATAGATAGTTAGATATCTAGGTATAGATATATATATTTGAGGGTAAGGTAAGGTAAGATAAGGTATATGTGTGTTGTGAGATATATACGTAGATATATAGGTATATGCCTATATGTATTAGATATATGTATTTTAGCCTAGATTATAGCTAGATATATATGTTTAGGCATAGTTAGTTAGCTAGAGGGGTAGTCGGGTTGAGTTTAGAGCGGTATCTCAATACCTTGAGATACCGAGGTATCTCAATACCTTAAGATAACCAAGGTATTGGGTTTCGAGCGGAGTTTTTGAGCAATAGCCTAGAAATAATATTGGAGTGATTTTTATATGCTTATGTGTATATATTTACGCATGCTAGCATAGGTTTTAGAGGGTATAGGCGGGGTATATGGCCTAGGTTGAGGTATCGGATACCGAGGGTATCCCGGTATCTCAAGGAGGCGAGTTTGTGAGTTTTCTAGCTTAATGACCTCGGTTTGACCTAGAATTTCAGGAGCACCCTAGTTTGACCCAGACTTGACCGTAGTTGACTCGGTTGACCGCCAAAGTCAACTTTTGACCTAGTTTTGACCTAGAGTTGACTTTTTGGACCCAGAGTTGACTTTTTGACCCAGATTTTACCGGTTTGACCCGTTTGACCTAGAACGACCCTAGAAACCTATTTTTAGTTATTTTATATCTGTTTAACTCATTAGAACCCTGTTTAATCTTGCTTTTCGCATTAGGTCCTTGCGACACCGATTCGGATCGCCAGTTGCTCAGGACGTCAGGCGAGTACATTCTCAGATAGTTTTCATTATCTGATGATTATTATGATTCAGCTTCTAGTATAGTATCATCTGATTATTCGGGCACAACATGAGACACTGACTGGTATTTCTGGATTCATTTACTTGCGACACGTACATTTCATGTTTTTGGCCTCTATTCTGGAATCACTACTGGCATCACTACAGGCATCACTACAGGCATCATTCATGTTCAGGCTGGACTCATCTTGATTTGCGTGTCGGGTCTTGGATCCACTTGTATTAGTCGGGGCGGGGAAATACTCGAGTAGACATGTAAATATTCCTATCTGGCATCATCAGGAATCACTCCCTCTGGTCTAATCTGGAATGATAGCAGCCGCGCACCTAGTGCGCGGTGAGCCGTACTTACCCCTAGCTGTTTATATGTCGAAACAAGTATTTCAAAGACACCGAGTTCATTCTTTATAGTCTGGACTCTCATGCATTTCTTGACTTGTCTCACTTACATGTTTCTGGACTTGACTCACTACATGTTTTTCATGCTGGACTCACTACACGTTCAGGTGCACGGACTTGATCTTAGCTTAGATTTTCTGTATCTTGCAGCTATTACTATCTTGCTCTGATATCCATGCATCTTTACCTTTATGCACCAGTTATACATATTTCCTTGTTTCATACTTGCTTCATTCTTCTTACTACTTGCTATAACTGTTTTATAGTTTTTATCATTTAAATGGAACTGCTGTTAGAGATGTACTTGCTCTAGTCCTGACTGGACATATTTTTCAGAGTATCCGGAGGAGTGGTGTCCGACGTTTTATGGACCCGAGCCTGTCGATGGTGCAGACAGGGACCCTCTAGTTTAGGAGTGATTTCCGGGTTGGTAGCCGGGATCACTAGGACCTTGTTGTTGTTTTATTAGCTTTAGCACCGGATTTGTCTTCGGTTTTAGATTGAGACCTTGTTTGTATATTATTTTGGACATTGTTGTATTATTATTTGATATTGTGGTTGTTGTAGTAGTTGTTGTTGGTTAGACTTTATAGTTGTTAGATCTCTGTGTTATCTTATCGTGCTTAGATTCGTGATTGAGTACTTGATTATCATTGTGATATTTGCTCCTCCGTTTGGAGTTGAGATCTTGACAGGTTTATATTGTTTGTGTGATTGCCCTCCTTTTGGAGAGGTCATGGCCGATTTTTGTGTGAGATTATTATTTAGTTAGTTGACCTAGACAGCGTTCTACCGCCGATGCTGCGGCATAGGCTGGACGTACCCACGACTCATGCCCGATTTTCTGGTGCGGGTCGTGACACTGGATGCTCGTCTGATAGCTATTATTGTGGGAGAACTCTACAAGATATAAATGGTCTTCCCAAGACCCTCCGAAGTCTAAAATACAAGATCGCAACATATCCTCTAGGATCTGTATCATGCGCTCTGACTGGCCATCTGTCTGCAGATGGTACGCAATGCTATACTTGAGTCGAGTGCCTAAACTCTCCTGCATACTCCACCAAAAGTGGGATGTGAATCTAGAAGCACGATCCAATATAATACTAACTGGCACTCCATGCAACCTCACAATCTGTCGCATATACAGGTCGACTAGAATCTCTGTGGACTGTCCGACTCTGAACGGCAAAAAATGTGTCGACTTTGTGAGACGGTCCACAATAACCCACAATGCATCCTTCCCACTGGGGCTTCTCAGAATTCCTGTAATGAAGTCCATGGTGATATGTTTTTACTTTCATTCAGGGATGGAAAGTGGCTATAACATACCCGCGGTCCTCTGATCCTCAGCCTTAACTTGCTAAAAGACCAAAAATTTTGCCACGAACCTCACAATCTCTCTTTTTATTTCATGCCACCAGTAATACTGCCTTAAATCTCGGTACATCTTCGTACCTCTTGGATGAATAGAGTAAATAGAGCTATGTGTCTCTTTCATCAACTCCTGTCTCAACTCTCCATTCGATATATATAGGCAATTTCCATACCTTAGTATTTCGTCCTCATGGATCCGAAGTCCCGTCTATATACTGACTTCCGTCCTTCCCCTAAGTCTCCAAAATCTAGCATCTGTCGGCAAAGCTGCCTTGATCCTCTCGACTAGTGAAGGCTGAACCTTGAGGTTAGCCAACTATCCTTCTTGTCCTATCAGAATAACCTCTATCCCAAGCTTCTATAGGTCCTCTAATAGCTGGGGCTGCATCGTCAAGAAATAAGCCGTGGGCTTCCTGCTAAGTGCATCTGCTATGACGTTTGCCTTGCCCGGATGGTACTGCAAATCTATATCATAATCAACCATCAACTCTAACCATCGCCTCTGCCTCAAGTTAAGTTCCTTCTGAGTGTAGACATACTTTAGACTCTTGTGATCTGTAAAAATCTCCACTCACTCTCTATAAAGATAGTGCCTCTATATTTTTAATACAAAAATTACCGTAGCTAGCTCAAGATCGTGCGTCAGGTAATTCTTCTCATGCACCTTCAACTGTCTCGATGTATAAGCGATAAATTTGTCATGTTGATTTAAAAATATCCTAATCCACTTCCTGATGCATCACTATATACTACAAATTCTCCTGATCCTGAAGGAAGGGTCAAGACCGGTGCAGTCATTAACCGCTTCTTCAACTCTTTAAAGGCCTTATGACACTCTTCTGTCCAAAGAAACTCCTGGTCCTTATGTGTCAATCGGGTCATAGGCTCTACAATCCTCGAGAAGTTTTGCATGAACCTCCGATAATATCTGGCAAGTCCGTAAAAACTCCTAACCTCTACAACTGATGTAGGTGTAGGCCATATCTCGATTGAAGAAACCTTCTCTGGATCAACTGAAAGTCCTTCCCATAAAATTATGTGTCCAAGAAAAGATACTCTGTCCAGGCAGAATTCTTATTTGCTGAGCTTGGCATACAGCCTCTCCTGCCTTAGCGTCTCCAACATAATTCTAAGATGCTCCTCGTGTTCTCCGTAGTTTTTGGAGTATACCAAGATGTCATCTATAAATACCACCATGAACTTGTCCAAGTACTGGTGGAAGACCTTATTCATTAATCTCATAAATACAGCTGGCATATTGGTTAGACCAAATGGCATAACTAAGAACTCATAATGGTCGTACTTGGTTATGAAGGCTGTCTTTCATATATCTTCCTTATGCACCTTGATCTGATGATAGCCGAATCTGAGATCAATTTTTGAGAATATACAAGCACCACTTAATCGATCAAACAGATCATCAATACGCGATAAAGGATACATGTTCTTGATTGTTATAGCATTCAGTGCTCTATAATTAATGCACAAGCGTGCCGTCCCATCCTTTTTTGGTATAAATAGGATAGGCGTACCCCAAGGTGAAACACTGGCTCAAATAAAGGTACAAATAGGATAGGCGTACCCCAAGGTGAAACACTGGCTCAAATAAAGCCCTTCTCTAAAAGATCATCAACTTGTATCTTTAGTTCTACTAATTCCTTTAGTGCTAACTGGTACACAGATGAGGTAATGGGCTCTGCTCCTGGAGTCAATTCTATAGTGAATTATATTTCCCGATCAGGTGGTAAGCCTGGAAGATCGTCGAGAAATACATCCACAAATTCTGATATAAACTTCGGGTATTCTGGCTCCCCTTTTGTATTAACTGCCTTAAAAGTAGGCTGGGCACCCTGCTCTCTGGCTCCTCGAAGAAACCCAAACTCCGGATGCCCTGGCGGTCTAAAGATAACACATCCACGCCGGCAGTCTAAAGTTGCATAGTACTGACTCAACTAGTCCATACCATGTACAACGTCATAGTCCAGCATGGAGAAAAATAAAGAATTGAGCTCGTATCTCACGATCGCAAACTACTACCAAACAAGATCTACAAGTGTCACTAACGGGGATGATACCGCCTCCCGTAAGAATTCTCATAGTCTTCGCGAGAGGTGAGGTAGCTACTCTATGGGTGGCTACGAAACTTGCAGCTATGAATGAATGAGATGCTTCCAAATCAAATAATACTGTAGTAGGTAATGAAGCAACTAGTATAGTACCTATGATGACCTCTCATGTAGTCTCTGTCTCCTCAATATTCATGGCGAATGCCTGACCTTGTCCCTGAGTTGGTGCTCTCTGCTGCTGTACTCGCTGAAAAAGTGTTATTTGTGGTGCCAAGGGTGGCCTCGGCTGATATCCTCCCGGAGCTGGTGGTTTGGCTCCTCCAATTCCCGCCTGTGGTGCTCCTAGTGCTGGATACGCTGGTCTCTGTGGCTGCTGGACTAGCCTCGATGCTAGTAAAGCATATCGGTGTTCCATTGGCGCTCCTCCTGGATGCGCTTGGCAATCTCTTGCTGTATGCTAGCTTGATCCACAAATTAGATATAGTCCCAACTTGCATCTAAAATCTCTTGCAAGATGTCCTATCTTTCCACAGTAGTTACAAGTAGGGGTATTCTAGGATGCCCGTTGTGGTTGAGGCATTGAAGGTCGCTTCACTTGACCTACTTGTGATACTCGAGATGGGGCTATATATGGGTGCTTCAGGCTAGACTCCCTCCTCTGGATGCGTTCTATGCCTCGAGCTGCAGCAAGGACGTCCGTATAAGAAGTAGGTGCAACTGTGCCAATCAATCTTTGTAGCTTAAAGCTCAGTCCGTCAAATAATTTCTTTGCCTTCTCTTCTTTTGTCGGGATCAATGTAGGGTTGAACAGTTGAATCAAGCATGATGTAAGTAAAGAGATTAAATTCAAATTCGATATAGAGGTCAAGAATGTGTCAATTTGTGGATGAGATCCTATTAGTCTATCCTAATTGCAGGCTTGCCTAGTCCCTTAGTTGGAACCAAAGCAATATATTCGTAGACCTGCATGGGCCACCACAAAAACCAAGTCACGCTCCAGTCCCAAAATATCGAGAGACTAGCCACGTGGCAATGGCCAGCAACACAACTCTAATGGGCAAACCCAATTTAATGGCCCTTTAGAGTGCACTTAAGCTGTAATCAACTATCATGGTCTACAGTATATGTCATAGTCTATGTATCTAATCTCATCCACCAATTCTTAAATAAGAGAAAATATAATAAACCAGTCTCAACCATTAATGCCATTAATAAAACTGTCTATCAGAATATAATAAATAAATATTATGGAAAATAAACCGTATCAAAATAATGAGAGAGAAAGTATCAAAATTCATAACTAAGAATCACAGGGCATCAAACATAAAGATAATCCGAGAACTCAAGAGAAGTCCTCCAGTACCACCTCGTCCTCGGCTGCTAGTACTGCTCTGATATGAGCTCCTGACCCGTAAACCTCAGGATAAACCTCCTCGTCAATACCTGGGGACATAATCCATATCCAGGTCCTCAGGGGACATAGTAAGGTACAATAAACACTCAAGCCAGAAGTAAATAGTATAGTGTTATAAAAATTGGGAAAGCTACAACAACCAACTATGTGATATACAAATGAGAGTATGATATCGTCCCGCGGGATGGTACTCACGAAAGATCTCAAGGGATACTTCCATAATCTAGTAATACACTCAAGGCTCCATGTGGGGGAACCAGGAGGAAGCTGTATATATAAATATAATACCTTAGATTCCGAATAGGGAACCTAAAGCCTAATACACATAAATAGTACTAAGTAAAATATGCCCAAAGCACGATAAAGACTCTTTCCACCTAATGTAACCTTACGTCTCAATCAAGACACGCAAGATCATGACCTCTAACTATCAGCATAAGTCATAGTCAATATTTATAACTATAATCATCCCTATATCATGTATCATGTAGTCCTATCCAGAGTTCAAGTACCACGAACAAGTCGAGAAAGACTCTGTGATGAGAACATAAAATATTATATTTTTATTCCTTAATTTATACTTCTTTATGCTCATTTGATGTCTAAAGATACTCATTATTTTTATATTTTGATCTAGGATGCAATGGTAGTCACTAAATGCACAATAGAGCTAATTATCAATTTTGGACAGTTTTGATACCTTAAAGAAAAATGGTCATAACTTGCTCATACGAAGTCCAATTGAGTTGATCCAAATTGATTCGGAAAGTTAAGTAATAAAGGAACAATTTTGCTGTTTTGAGTTTTCTGAGATTCTGGTTGAATCATGGACCAAATCAGGTTTGAAGTTGAGTCAACTATGTTGTGCACGAAAAGTGGAGCTGAATTAACCATTTCCCAACTTGTTCAAAGATTTTATTTAATTGTTTGAGTTCTTGTAACTCTTAGAGGATTTGTGGGAAGATATTTTGATCTTCAAAAAACTAATTTAGAGTGTATAAAAGGGGTAGAGATCAGGAGAAAATGGAGAACACAACACACAACTCTTCTTCTTCTTCTCCAATATTCTTTTGAAGTTTTCATAAACATGCGGAGCTAAAAGTCTTGTTGGTCGAAGGAAACAGAAGTCTTGGAATCAATAAATTTGTGAGATCTAAATTATTTCATATGTTTGATTTATGCTTTGAGTATTGAATATTTTTCTATGCCTACTTTCATGATTATTTTGTTTAATTACTAGGAGGCCTACTAGTCTATTATCCATTTCGATTTACTGATAAATTAGACATCAAATCCGTAATTGTTTAATTTTTCTAATTTGTGAAGCAACCAAGATTTAATGAACTGCATTGTTTTATTAGATCTTAGAAGAAAAACTTTTGACAAAATTAAATACAACCGCTTGTGCTTGTGTTATTTTGCTTCATCGATCTCTTGTTCTTTAATAATTACTAGATTAAATCTTCAGCACTTGTCTTGGATTATTTAGTAATTAAAGTTAATTAGATCACTTGTTTCTAATTATCTAAGCCTAAGAGATATAGGAAATACTTCCAACGATGAATATTCAAAGTATGATCATTTATGTTTGCATCAATGATCAATTTTAAGATTCCAATGGTGGATGTTGACTGAGACCAACATTTTTTTTCTTTGATTGTTTTATTACTTTAATTATTTTTAGCACTTTTTAATTTGCTTTGATCCAAAACTCCCCCCTATCTTATTTCATATAGCATAAAGATTAAACTAATTACTCTTCGTGGAACGATCCTTACTCTCACTACTACATATTATTTCAAGAGTAAAAGTTTTATTTTTGGGTGCCTATGACAGCACACCAAATTTTGGCACCGTTGCCGTGGAGTAATTTTAGTTGATTTTTATGCTTTTAGTGACCTCTATTTCGTTCTTACAATTAAATAATTTTTTATTTATTAGAGCAAAAAAAATACGATAACCGGAATGGCGGCCAATTCTCAACTATTTGGCACTTGGTTAGATATTCCATCTAGGCATGCTGATGAGGTAAATATTTCTTTCCTAGAACAACAAATTTCTAGTTTAACTTCGCTTGTTCGTCAGATGGTTGTAGGTAACATGAAAACAACAAAGGCTTGTGAAATTTGTCTAGTAGCAGGGCATCCAACCGATATGTGCCCAACTCTTCAAAAGGAGCCCAATGAACAAGTAAATACGGCATATGGTTTTCTTGGACTACCACAAATGAAGTATGATTCCTATTCAGATACGTACAACCTAGGATGGAGAGAGCATTCCAATTTTACCTATGAGAGTCCACAATTAAATCAGCCCGCAACTCAAAATTACCCAAGTTACCAATAATATAAGCATCAATACCTAGAATCGAGCCAAACTTCTAATTCTGGTATATCTTTAGAAGATATTGTTAAGTCTATTGCCATTAATAACTTACAATTTCAACAAGAGACAAGGGCTATCATTCAAATCTTGGACAATCAAATGAGCTAAATGGCTACAACAATTAATAAGCTAGAGGCACAAAGTTCTGGAAAACTACCATCTCAAATGATAGTAAATCCTAAAGAAAATGCAAGTGCAATCGTTTTGAGAAGCGGTAAAGAGGTTGACATTCCAGTAAAAGAAGCACCTGCAATGTCAAAACAAGAAGAAGAGAAAAGCACCGTGGCAGACACGAACGTCCCCAATGATGATGAGGTACCTAGTTGTAAGTTTCTACCCCTTTGTGATTATAAGCCAGTACCTCCATTTTCTTAAGCTTTAACAGAATCTAGAAAATTGAACAAAATAAAGAGTTATATGAGACTTTTCATAAATATGAGGTAAATATTCTACTTTTAGATGCTATCAAACAAGTACCTCGCTATGCTAAATTTTTAAAAGAATTATGTACAATAAAGAGGAAACTAAAGCTTAAAGGATATGAAAAGGTAAAAGTTGGGGAGAGTGTTTCTGCAGTAATTCAACGAAAACTTCCTACGAAATGCAAAGATCCGGGAATGTTTACTATCCCTTGTAAGATAGGTAACAATAAATATAAGAAAGCCATGTTAGATTTAGGAGCTTCTATCAATGCCATGCCATATTCTATATATGAATATTTAAATATTGGACCTCTGAATAAAATTGGTGTTGTAATTCAATTGGCTGATAGATTTAATGCCTATCCTAAGGTAGTAGTCGAGGATGTTCTTGTACAAATTGATAATTTAGTTTTTCCTGCTGATTTTTATGTACTTGATATGGAAAATGGCGATCAAACTGCTCCCATTTTATTAGGAAGACCATTTTTAAAGACATCCAAGACTAAGATAGAAGTTTATAGTGGCATACTTACTTTGAAATTTGATGGTAAAATTATTAAATTTAATATTTATGATGCCATGAAATATCTTGATGATGAAAATACTGTTTATTCTATTTATGGGGTTGATTCTTTAGCACAGGATATTTTTGAACTTGATGGCAAAGATATATTGGAAGTGGCCATTAGTGAGCATCTTGAAAAAGAGCATAAGGAGTTAGCTTTGAGTTCTGATTTGCAGAAAACTGTTGCAGCATTGAATAATTTTCCAAAAATACAACAATCATGTAATATTTCTTATATTTTATTACCAATTTCTAACAAGAGGCCTTTACCCTCAGTTTTGCAGGCCCCTATTCCAGAATTGAAGCCTCTTCCTAGTCACCTCAAGTATGTATTCCTTGGAGATGGGGGAACATTACTAGTGATCATCTCCAATAAACTTAGTGCACCACAAGAAGAAAAGCTTGTTCAGATCCTTAAGGAGCATAAGACGGCTATTGGTTGGACAATTGCGGATATAAAAGAATTAGCCCGTCTACATGCATGCATCACATCTTACTTGAGGAAGGAGCAAAATCTTTCCATCAACCACAAAGAAGATTGAACCTACCAATGATGGAGGTAGTAAAAAAGGAGATCCTAAAACTTCTTGAAGTTGGAGTGATCTATCCTATTTCGGATAGCCAGTAGGTTAGCCCGGTGCATGTGGTTCCTAAAAAGACCGGGATAACTGGCATAAAGAATCAAAATGATGAGTTAGTTCCCACTCGTGTCCAGAATGGGTGGAGGGTTTGTATAGATTATAGAAAATTAAATGCTGAAACCCGAAAGGACCACTTTCTTTTACCTTTTATTGATCAAATGCTTGAAATGTTAGTTGGTCATTCTTACTATTATTTTCTTGATGGTTATTCAGGTTATTTTCAAATTGTAATTGCTCCGGAGGATCAAGAAAAGACAACTTTTATATGCCCATTTGGAACTTTGCATATCATCTCATGCCACTCGGTCTTTGCAATGCCCTAGCTACTTTCCAAAGGTGTATAGTTAGCATATTTTCAGACTATATTGAGCATATTATAGAAGTATTTATGGATGATTTCATAGTTATGGGGACTATGAATAGAAACTAATCTTGTGTTAAACTCTGAAAAATGCTATTTTATGGTTGACCAAGGTATAGTTTTGGGTCATATTGTTTCATCTAAGGGAATTGAGGTAGATAAAGCCAAAATCAATATTATTCAATCTTTACCTTATCCCACCAGTGTGCGGGAAGTTCGTTCTTTTCTTGGACATGCAGGTTTTTATCGAAGATTCATCAAAGACCTCCAAAATAGCGTTACCCCTTTGCAAGTTACTACAAAAGATGTAGCTTTTGAATTTGATAAAGCATGTAAAAAGGCATTTGATATACTAAATAAACTATTAACTTCTACCCAAGTTATCCAGTCCCCTGACTGGAACGTGCCTTTTGAGATAATGTGTGATGCAAGTGATTATGCAGTAGGTGCTATTTTGGGTTAAAGGATTGGAAGAGCATCTCACGCCATTTATTATGCTTCAAGAACTTTGAATGAGGCGCAGAGAAATTATTCTACTATGAAAAAGAACTTTTAGCTATTATTTTTGCTTTAGAAAATTTTTGATCTTATTTGCTTGGTACTAAAGTCATTGTTTATTCTGATCATGCAGTTCTTCGCTATTTGATGACGAAGAAAGAGGCAAAACCAAGGTTAATTTGATGGATACTTTTCTTAAGTGAATTTGATTTGGAGATCAAAGACAAAAGAGGGACAAAAAATTGTGTTACAGATCATTTAAGTCATTTAGTTCATATGGAGGATGAACTTTATCTACAAGAAACGTTCCATGATGAGCAATTATTTGCTTCAAGTGTGACATTGCCTTGGTATGCAAATATTATAAATTATTTGGTTACTAATATATTTTCTTCTGGCTTGTCAAAGGCTCAAAGAGATAAGATAAAAAGTGATGCCAAATACTATGTATGGGATGACCCATACTTGTTGAAGCACTGTGCAGATCAAGTGATAAGAAGATGCGTTCATGAAAATAAAATTATTTCAATTCTCATATTTTGTCATTCTTATGCATGTGGAGGACATTTTGGAGTGAAGAGGACGGCAAGAAAAGTATTAGAATGTGATTTCTATTGGCCGTCTTTATTTCCTGATTCATATTCTTTTTGTAAAATATGCAACAATGCCAAAAGACTGGTAATATATCTCAAAGGAATGAAATGCCACAAAATCCTATACTATTTTATGAAAATTTTGATGTTTGGGGCATCGATTTTATGGGACCATTTCCTGTATCTTTTGGTTATATTTATATTTTGCTTATTTTTGATTATGTATCAAAATGGGTAGAAGCTAAAGCTACTAGGACTGATGATTCTAAAGTTATTTCAGATTTTATCAAATCCAATATATTCTCCAGGTTTGGGATTCCAAGAGCCTTAATAAGTGATCAAGGCACTCACTTTTGCAATCGAACCGTGGAGATGTTGCTGAAAAAGTACCATGTGACCCACAAGATGCCAACTGCCTATCATCCACAAACTAGTGGACAAGCAGAAGTGTCAAATAGAGAGATCAAGTCTATCATTGAAAAGACGCTCAATCCAAGTAGAAAAGATTGGAGTTTGCGCTTGGATGATGCTTTGTGGGTGTATAGAACTGCATACAAGACGCCTATCGGTATGTCACCTTACCGGTTGGTGTTTGGGAAACTATGCCATCTTCTTGTTGAGTTTGAATACAAGGCTTATTGGGCTATCAAGAGTTTCAATATGAAGGCATATAAAAATGGAGAACATAGGAAGTTACAACTACAAGAGTTGGAGGAAATTCGCAATGACGCCTATGAGAATGCTAGAATTTATAAAGAGAAGACGAAGGATTTTCATGACAAGATGATCTCTAGGAAGGTGTTTCAAGTAGGTCAAAAAGTTCTTCTATACCAGTCACGACTTCGTCTATTTTCGGGTAAATTGCGTTCTCATTGGATTGGATCTTTTATTGTTACTAATATTTTTTTATCATGGTACAGTTAAAATTCAAAGTTTAGCAACTTCCAAAGTGTTCAAGATAAATGGACAAAGGCTCAAGCTTTTCTATGAAGATTTTAAAGTAGAGAATGTGGATGAATTGGACCTTGAGGATCCAATTTGTACCAATTGAAGGAGGAAACATCCACGACAATAAACAGAGGTAACCCAAGGGGAGTTTTTTCTTATTCTTATTCTTTTATTTTTTTTTATTTTGCCTTTTTCTTGCATTCACCTTACATTGGGGACAATGTCAGTTTTAAGTGTGGGGGAGGGGATTTACTTTATTTTAAGCATTTTTAGTTCACTATTTCCAAAAAAAAAAAGGAAAATAATTTTTTTAATAAATGAATTTTGTTTGTTGGATTTTAATGATTTTTTTTGTGTATGTCATGAGTAAGATTCAACTAAATTTGAAAAATTCATAACATGATTGAATAAGTAATTTTTTTTAACTTAGAATTAATTAGTCTAGTTATTTTTTATTGAAAATGGTAGTATCTAAATTGGTAATTTGAGCCTTTAGACTGACACATCAGTCTCATTATTCTTTTATGAGATATATTCTTCCACTGATTTATTTTTTTAGAACTTGCTTTGATTTTTTTCGAGGTCACATTGATATGCCTGCATGAACATTATTAAGGCCATCTTTGTTATGCGTTACATAAGGCAAATAGCCCACCTTTTAATTAATTTTTTTTTTGTTGAACCCCTTTGAGTTTTATTGCCTTTTTCTTGGTATACCCACACTACAAGCTTTCAACCTATAATATTTATACCTTTACCCAAGTTGCAAAGCTAGTGGAGCATTGTTGATCATTATGATATGTATGGGTGTTTGGAAAAAATAAGTGTGGGGGTGTCTAAATTTGTGGTTTGGTTACAACCAACAAAATGGAACATATTTTCACCTCAAATTTTCTAAGTTCCATTATTGTTAAAAAAAAAAAAAAGAAGAAGAGAAAAAAAAAGAAAAGAAAAAAAATGGTGGAAGTTATTTTACATTCTTTAAATGCTTTAAAAGCCAAATTGAATATATTACAAAATGGAGTGATTGATTTTACATATTTTATATTGAACTTGAGTTGATTCATTTTTTGCTCCACTAGTTTTGAGGGCTTTTGAGCTACGCTTCCAAATATATCCCACCTTAATCCTAAGCCAAGTTATAACCCATGAAAAGTCCTTATGATTTATGTTATGCATATGATCCCAGTGGTGGAGAATGAGAAGATATGTAAGATTATGGTAGATTATTTTTTCTTGATTAATTTGAGTGAAATATATACCTTCAAACACATGAGAGTTGAGTGTTTATTCCCGTGAGGGTCTACCTATTTAGTTTACTCCATTTTCAAGTAAAAATACCTACTAAGTAATTAGAAGTTGTTTAAAAATATATGTTCATGATATGTTATGAGTTTTGAAGAGCTTGGTTATTTTTTATTTATGACATTGCAACCTTGATTTCTTTTTGGAAAAATAAATTAGAGTTTCGTCTGAGAACGAGCAAATGTTAAGTGTGGGGGTATTTGATGAGAACATAAAATATCATATTTTTATTCCTTAATGTATACTACTTTATGCTCATTTGATGTCTAAAGATACTCATTATTTTTATATTTTGATCTAGGATGCAATGGTAGTCACTAAATACAAAATGGAGCTAATTATCAATTCTGGACAGTTTTGATATCTTGTAGAAAAATGGTCATAACTTGCTCATATGAATTCCAATTAAGCTGATCCAAATTGATTCAGAAAGCTAAGTAATAGAGGTACAATTTTTCTGTTTTGAGTTTTCCGAGATTCTGGCTGCATCATGGACCAAATCAGGCTTGAAGTTGAGTCAACTATGCTGTGTACAAAAAGTGGAGCTGGATTAACCATTTTCCAACTTGTTCAAAGATTTTATTTTATTGTTTGGGTTATTGTAACTCTTAGAGGATTTGTGGAACGATATTGTGATCTTCAAATAACTAATTTAGAGTATATAAAAGGGGTAGAGATCAGGAGAAAATGGAGAACACAATACACAACTCTTTTTCTTCTTCTCCAATATTCTTTTGAAGTTTTCATAAACATGCGGAGCTAAAAGTCTTGTTGGTCGAAGGAAACAGAAGCCTTGGAATCAATAAATTTGTGAGATCTAAATTATTTCATATGTTTGATTTATGCTTTGAGTATTGAATGTTTTTCAATGCCTACTTTCATGATTATTTTGTTTAATTACTAGGAGGCCTACTAGTCTATTATCTATTTCGATCTACTGATAAATTAGACATCAAATCCGTAATTTTTTGATTTTTCTAATTTTTGAAGCAACCAAGATTTAATGAACTATTTTTTTTTATTAGATCTTAGGAGAAAAACTTTTGACAAAATTAAATGTTGCCGCTTGTGCTTGTGTTATTTTGCTTCATCGATCTCTTGGTTCTTTAATAAATTACTAGATTAAATCTTCAGCGCTTGTCTTGGATTATTTAGTAATTAAAGATAATTAGATTGCTTGTTTCAAATTGTCTAAGCCTAAGAGAGATAGGAAATACTTCCAACGGTGAATATTCAAAGTATGATAATTTATGTTTGCATCAATGATCAATTTTAAAATTCCAATGGTGGATGTTGACTGAGACCAACATTTTTTTTCTTTGATTATTTTAATACTTTAATTATTTTTAGCTCTTTTTAATTTGCTTTGACCCAAAACTCTCCCCTTCATCTTATTTTACATAGCATAAAGATCAAACTAATTACTCTTCGTGGGAACGATCTTTACTCTCACTTCTATATATTATTTTAAGAGTAAAGGTTTTATTTTTGGGTGCCTACCACAACACACCACTCTGTCACATAAATTATTGTGTCAAGTATCCTACGGTCGAATATGCAAATAATATATGCACAAATCATGGGTTCAAAAGAATGACTCTCTAACTACGATACTCGACTCTGTAGGGGATGTCCGTACCCGAAACTTGTTCGGACATAAAGTATCATATTACGGTCCTAGGCTCAACAAGTACATCAACCAAGCCACATAAATATAATATCCATTGCATAAATAATATCAAATAAATAATTTAGAACTACAAATATTTTGGCAACGTACACTTGCCTGGTTCTGCAGTCAGTGATGGTAAAGATGATCCTGTGTCCACTCATTCAGGATTCAATTGACCTATCAATCAATTAATATGCTTAAGGGTCCAATAAAGAATTCTTGTAATTATCACTTAATTATATAATTTTATTCTTTTCCATTTTCAACCAAGTCTAATATTATTCCTAACATCTTACTTTACTTTTACAGGGTATCGGAACCTAATTTTTTAGTTTTTGACTTCCAAAATTTAATTTTAAGTCTTCAATTAAATGACATAAATATAATTCATAATAAATAGTATAATATTGATTTAAATATAATTTATATTCATTTTAATAATAAATTTTTAGACTTGACAAAATAATATATTTTAAGATTATGGCTATTTTAGGTTGACAAGTTTTGTCCGAAACTTGTTCGAGACATTGCTAGTCCATTAGTATGGTTTATATTTATGAAAAAATATTTTATATCATATTATATTCTGATTTAATCTTAAAAAATATTCACCCATTTATTCCTTCCAAAATAACCTCTATTTACTAGCAAAATAATGTCATAAAGTCACCCGAAACATAGGCTAGTTGCTCTTATTTTTAGGGTTCACATTTGACATGCAAATACCATAAATATAAATTTAAAATACTTTTTTTTCAAAATTAAAATACATATAGATTGACTTTTAGGAATTAAGATCAAACCTTCCAAGAATCGTATCACAAAGTCATATTGTGCGTCGACTAGGTATTTTGGCAACTTGATGCTAGTTTGTACATGCAACATTACCAACTGGAGTAATAAAGTATTTTTAATATGAAATTATATTATTTAATATTATAGAATTTAATAATAATTATATATAAAATAATTATATCACATCATTCACACAACCATCTCAACTATGCTATCTAGCTATCCTTGCAACTTGGTCATGTAGTCTTTGTATCCAATCTTTATGTCAGTGTAAAACATGATTAATTATATAATTATAATATTTATATTCTAAATTAATAACATATAATTTTTTAGAATTATTTTATATATATTTATTATGGAAATACTCATTGAACCTTGTCTACCATTGGTGCGTCGTGTCCGTGTCATAATTGTTCAATTTTTTTGGAATAGTTTCTATATAAAAAATATGGGTTTCTCATGCATGGAGTTATTCCTACTCATCATATAATATTATCATAAGTTACACAATCTTTAGTTCATGGAGAATAGAAAAAAGATCTAAGTTAGAAGACTTACCCGTATGTGATTACGGCGTGGTCCTTACTCGCGACACGGACCCTTCGGAGCACCAAACAGACTCCAACCTCTACGAAACTTAAAAATGTTTTTGGGAACTTCATATAGGAGATAAATATTTAGTTTATAGGTGATTTTAAGGGCTTTGAGGAGGTGGACAATAGCTGCAACAAGCAGCAAGCAGTCGGCTTCTAGGGATGGCTAATCTTCTGCTCTAGGGCTTGTCAGCTTGCGGGGAATGAAGTGGAGGTTGGGAAGGAGTAAAAATAAAGTAGAGAAGGAGAGGGAGAGGTTGAAGTAATCATAGAAGAGAGGAGGGAGAATATAGGGGCGGCCACAAAGAGGGAAGTAGATGTTAGGGTTAGAGTTTGGTGATAAGTTGATATATATATGGACTTTTTAAATAGATTTAAATATAGGAAGGGATTTTCCTAATGCTAATAAGGTTCGACCAAGGGGGGCTTCTCTTGGCAAAAAATAAGAGGGTATGATTGTTTGTTATGATTAGGATTGGATAAGGTTTGGTTGTTGGGTTGGTTTGGGAGTTGGTTAGGTAGTTATTTGCCAACTAGGATGCCACCTATACCACTTTCAATAGATAAAACTCCTATAAATATAAATAAAATAGTTTAAATATAATATATATATATATATATATATAATATATATTTATATGGAGATTTTTGGGTGCACTACATGCCTACATGTGTTTGGGTTGGGTTTGGGTCAAGTTCTAGTCAAAATGAGACAATTTTACGGTAACCGTAATTCTAGACGTTCGTCAATATTTTTGGAGCATGGGGGAGATCAAAAAAATACAATATCCATGTTACAATTATATTAGACTAAATCAAGATTAATATTACAAATTTTGTTGGAAGAAAAAAGGTCGTGCATTGCTCAAAATATCAAAGCCATGACAAAGTGCCATCTATATTAAAAAGAATTTTAGAAATTAATTCTTTAAATCTATCTAATTAAACAAAATAATAAAAATAATTATAAATTACCAAATTATTCTTATTCCAAAATGAGGGGACTTACATAATCCATCGCTAATCAGTCGGTAAGTAGTCAAAATGTTTAGCAATATAATTTCTACGTCGCTGATCTGTCGCTGGTTTAATGTCGCTCAATCCGTCGCTAATCTGTCGATATAGCGATTGATTAGTGACAGGATTTTCGTAGCGATGTTAGTTATTCTGACGGTTCCTTTCTATCGCTAATCCATCGCTAAAATCAAATAGCGACAAAAAAAAAAATTTAGCGATGGATAATTCTGTCACTAAAATAGTATATTTTTATAGTGGTTGCTCGACCAAATTCAAATCTTTCTTCGCGGGTATGTCCACAACCTTACCATAATTTAATCTCTTCATATAGAATATTTTATCTTGTTCAAAATTGTGAGAAAATTAAGTCAAAAGTCAACTAAAAATCTATTTAAAAATAGTGTAGAAAACTTTCCTAAACCTCCATGTTTATGACCTATTTTCTTCCAGAATATTAACTATTTTGAAAATCTACATGTCCTAAAACTCCACATTTATGACAATATATCCAAATTTAAATTCCTTCGTTTAGTTTATTATTATTCGCTTTTAATCTCGGTAAAATCGAGTTCCAAAACCAAGAACAACTTATTTTCTAAATCCCAAAATTCTCCGATACGGTGTCTTCCCTACCAAATGAGGCAACTTTGTCGCGTGTGGATTATGTTGAATGGAACGTATCATAAATTCTGATGTGTGGGCTTTCGCAGGATATGATTTTGATGTGTGTGCATGCCGGAATCAACACGTATCCGCAAAAAAATTACGTATCGATCCTTTTTGAATTTGTGCAATTACTTAGTGTGTGAGTATAATCTCACAACAAAACTTATGCAATCGGACTCGTGGCATTATGTATGTCCTTTGACCCAAATTTGGTTTGATTCTAAAAATGTTGACCGGAACATCATTTCGTGGGTCCTACGGTCCTACTTTACGGATGATTTCATGACCGTATACTCAAAATTTGATTACGAACATTCTGTTGAGGTTATTTCATCATTCTGGACTCGTAGATATTAGTTTATCGAATTTGGATAATTTTATCTTCGACCCAATTTTTGGTACAAAGTAGGCCGTATTTGGACACCACTTTGTCCTAAAACTGCCAATTTTACCCCTGTGTGATATTCTTATTTGGCTTCATATTGAATGCTTCATATTCTTGTGTAAGTCTTGAGATTTTAGATTGCTTCATGAGTTACCTCAAGAAGTTTTCAAACCTCGTGTGATGTGGCACATGTAGAGACTCTATTGAATTCAGTTCTATCTACTACACATAATAAAACATTGATAGCCTTGGCATCAAGACTGTCCTATTTTGTTTTTAGGTCAGTGTATTTATCATTTGGTTTCTCAAGAAGACTACCATCTATAATAATTCTAGCTGGTTTCTTATAGCCATCTATAACAATTGGCCATAGATCAAAATTAAGTGACTTAAGATAAAAGCTCATGTATGTCTTCCAATACATGTAGTTGGTGCCATCAAACATGGGTGACTTATTTATGGAATGGACTTAACCATTGTTGGTGTACATGGGTTTCATGGTTGCCATATCAATACTCTTAGGAGGTTGGTCCAAAAAAGAGCCTTTGGTCTGATACCAATTGAAGGACCGTTGGGCAACTCTAGGGGGATGAATAGAGTGTAGTAGAAAATATACCCAATTCAAAATTAGACTAAGTAATTGCAGTTACCAACTAGCAATAATGTAGCAATATAACCAAGTATATGGAAGTAAGTAAAGTTTCGAATCACAAACGCAAATACCATAATTTTTTCCTGCTTTCCCTCGTGGAGGACTAGTCCAGACCCGAGTAATCTTGCTTAGAGTTAAATCCACTATCAGTAAATATAAATCTTTGATACGAAGGGCGTGCGACTTTATACTGACTCGAGCTTTGATCCTAAGAGCTCGAAGTCTTCATACAGTGGAGTAATTAGCTT
This sequence comes from Iris macrosiphon, assembly GCA_036927795.1. Lineage (NCBI taxonomy): Eukaryota > Viridiplantae > Streptophyta > Magnoliopsida > Asparagales > Iridaceae > Iris > Iris macrosiphon. The sequence goes on from JAYESA010000006.1 coordinate 13,430,217, forward strand.
TGAATCACCAAGCTTGTACAACTCGAACACTTCTAATTGAAACCGTACTGGCACTTAGAATAATAAGAGTTATCTTGAAAATGGTGAAGGTTTAAAGCTTTTAAGGTATAGAGAAGATGAAAAGTAAATGAGTGAATAGAAATAGAAAAAAAAATCTTCTTTATCTATAGGCTTTTTGGGGCAGAGTTCGGGCAGAACTCGGTTTCCTAATGTTCAAAATTTTAAACATTTGTAACCTCCCCTAATATTCTAGAATTTGTTTTTATATAATAATAGAAATAATAATGCATATAACGACAACTTACCAATAAATAATAATAGAATAAATAGAATGAAAATAAACTAAAAATTATTTTATAGAAGTAATAATAATTATAATTAATAAGGATATTTATATAAAATAAAAAAGTAAAGTAAAGAAAATAATAATAATAAGAAAAATAATAATAATCATAAGAATCAAAACACAACTCTAATAATACTAACTCAAAGCTAACAAAACAAAACACAGTAGTAGCAGTACTAGTAAACAATCTGACCCCTCCCTAGTTCGGCCCAAAACCCATAAATATATATATATATACATATATATATATATACATATATATATATATATACATATATATATTATATATATATATATATATGTGTGTGTGTGTGTGTGTGTGTGTGTGTGTGTGTGTGCAACCAAAGACCCCAAACCATAATCTCCTTTCCTTCCTGTGACCGTTAGTCGACCTTCCCCAACCCAACTCGCTGTCGCTTGATCGTCGAACACCGGAACACCACCATCGCCGCCGCTGACCAGGACACACGCGCACCAAAACCGCAACAGTAACGAACTCCAGGTACCCATCTTCTCCGCTGAATTTCTTCCTACATACGCAACCAAATTTTGATCCAGTTGTTTAGATTCAACCATAATATGAACATTCTCTAATGTCTTCAAGTAGTTTTATTCGAACAACTCTATTTCTATTTTAAAATCAACCTAAACTTTTAGGAAAAACCTGTTTTATATATAAAAAACAAAACACCCAAAACTGTTCCAAATACTTGTTTAGGAAGGTGATTCTCTCCCAAACGAATCGACCAAAACTCAATTTTCTTTTCTGAAACAAATTCAATATAACCAGGATTACAATAATTTATTATTTTCATAATTTTGATCATTATTCCTGCATTAGAAATCGTGTTTAAAAATTAGGAAAAACCTACGAAAGATGTTCATAGAAAACTTAAAAAATACGATACGGAGTACGTTCTGACAAATCGGACCACCCAATCATGTACTAGTTACACCAAAAGGAGCATATGGTATATCCTGACGTACAGGATTTTGTGAAAGTTGATTCAAGCGTGTGTGCGTGCCGAAATCACTCATATCCGAGAAAAGTTTCCCATATCGGTGTTTTGAAAATTTTTATATTGCTTAGTACACGCTCGTTGGAATATAACAAGACTTGCGCCATTGGATTTTTGGTATCACGCTGGTCTTGAGACCCAAGTTTTACGCTATTTTGAGACAGTTGACTGAGCCGCCTATTCGCGAGCCCCAAGATTGACTTGACGGACGAAATTATAATCGGCTCACCGAAATCTAAAATTAGACATATCGTTGAGTTCGTATCGTTGTTTAGGATTGGTTTGACCTATAATTTATCCTATTTAGAGACTTTTATCCTTGACACGCATTTTGGTGCAAGGTAGGCCCCATATGAACACCGCTTTAACCCAAAATTATCTTTTTTGCCCCTGTGTCCAAATTGGACAAAAGGATGGAGTTTTTTTACTATCTCGCTAATTTCGGAGACGTTGGTGGTATTTATTTCAGCATCTAGAGACGTTTGTTCAGAGATATAGTTTTTGATTCCTTGTGTTTATCATCTAGGCGTCTATACTATACAGATTATTTGTCAAGCAAGTATACCTTGTCATTGTGCTGTTTATTTACATTCATTATTATCATGCATATTTGTTGTTGTTCAGTTAGTTATTTTATTTAGATATATAAAACTATGCGTCCAAGAATAACTTGGGTGCAACGACGGTTGCGTCACTTTATGTCACTTATTTAATATTTTGCATAACGACCTAGTGTTACGAGACCACCCCATGATGTTGAGGCATTCTTATGTTTCATTGGCTATAACATATTTGTTATACGAGTGTGAGTCTCATGTAGGATACAGACTTGCGTGATAGGCTGGCTACCTATACGTATAGGATGTACGACATATAAGAAATAACTACTAATAGAAATGCATGCTAGGAGACTTGGCAGTTATTAGAGGTATCACCGTGGCATGGATATGACATGGATAGAGCATAGGACGGAGAGAACAACAAGTAGGCATAAGTGCTCCTTTACACTTTTTCTTTTGTAACTCGTATGCTCTGCTGGAGATGCGTGGTTAGATGACTCTTATATTCTATTATTTACAGACGGCCTTTGACGATCGAAAGATATTATACTTTTTAGGCTAATGATTCTTCGAGAGAGTCACGCCAACCCTAATTTTAGCCAGATAGCCCATATGTTGGAAAGTTATTCTCAAAAGGGAATTTCACATAGACGGTTAGGAGACCATTTGGATGTTATTTTCAGTATATTATGGCATATACTTTTTGTATCTTGTTACGTCCCTTTGAGGACCTGGTCTACTTCTAGGTATAGACGAGTAGGATTATCCGCAGGAGTATGGACCCAAGCCTGACGCATCATCCTCAGTTGAGGAGGTCTTACCTTCTGATTACCAATAATTATTTCATTTCTAATGGATCCTTAGCTGTTATTTCTTTATTGACATTTATTTCATAGTTGGGTTTTGATCTTCTCTATCATTTTAGTTTTTGATATAGTCGATGGGTAGTAGATTTATCTCCACCCGACTGTTACTCTTTTGATACTTCGTACTTGAGACATTTAGCTATTTATTTTTATATTCCATTACTTGTGCTTGTGGATGGGATATAGAAGCATGTGACTTGTATTGACAATATATGAACCACTTGTGAATTAATATTCATATTACAACGTACATATGTGTTATAATTTTCCAATATATTGGAGTTGTCATATACATATGGATGGCAAGCTACATATGTATAGTCCTACATATTTTAGGACTGGGACGTGTCAACATTGGAGCCATAAGAATTTGGTTAGCCACCTGACTAGGGATTCTGGTTCGGCCGTTGACAGAGTTCAGTGTGACTTCGGGCAGAACTCGATCCCAATTCTAGAATATTCCTGGTCTATTTATGATCTATTGACTTGATATTTGAGTAGGGTTTTGGGGATATAGTTGATTCTGGTTTAGATAGGCTTATTTGAGTAGACTTTGGATTATGATTCAACTAGTGCCAAAGGACGATCTGACTCATATAAGTCCTAGACTCAAGAAAAAAATAAATAGTACGTAATAAATGTAAAACAACTAGACTGAAGGTAGAAAATCCTTAAGATGTAGCAGCTTCAGGCATTTAGTATTTGATATTCTTTGGTACAGTCATTTGTTGTATCATATTTACCATGTACCGACTCGTAGTTTAAGTTAATTACCAAAATCTGGTTGACTGTGACCAGTTGGGCCAACAAGTCAGAGAGAGAACTTTTGTGTGAAATTCTGATCTCGACTACAACTTTAGGATCCAACAGAGGTTATTCCGAAAGGATTACGTGAACTTCTGTTCTTGGTCCCTGTTGTCATGCCCCAGTATCGAAATATGGAGACAGACATAGCCAACTACCCCATACAAGGTATAGAATATCATATGGCGGTCATGGCTGTAAATAGTCAAGGAGTACATTCTACAAGAAAGTCACTTAGGGTCACATAGAATATCTATTGTCTGAATCAGTTAAATGAGGATAGTAAACATAAAATATATATGACAAGGAAGTAAGGCATCCTAAACGTCCTACCAAACCAGTTGTACAAAATAAAAAGCTGACAAAGTAGCAAAAGTATATGACCATGATCAACTGTAGTCTGATTAATTACAATCATGTAAGAAAACTAAATATCCAAATTTACGGCTAATAAGTGTCGGTGGCTAAACGCCCAAAAGAGAAAAATATACAATAATGAACAGTGATTAAGAAACCCACTCGTGTCCCTCAATGGTCATCCGTCTAGTATATGCCATTATTCAAGGAGAAGTAAGCTGGATCCCCGGGTGCTTGTTTTAAACCTGGCCATACAAAACCGGTGGGGTTAGGCCCCAAATAGCAAGTACCACAAAGCAAGCACGAATAAAAGAACAAAACCAGTAAGAAATAAACACATATATATAGTTCTATCTTATAGTTTCGGTCCATAGCCTATCGTGATACAACAATCTAACCCTATGTAACCATCACTTTTCGGGATAGGGATATTTATGCCATTGGTATTATTATTGAATTTAATTGGTTTGGTTGTTTATATATAATTAATTAATATTGAGGGTGGTGCATGATTAGCCCTTTAGTTAGACTAATTGCTAAGGAACCCAACTGGGCTTGAACACAACTAGACTTGTCATGACTAGTAGGGTAACCCATTAAATTAGTCTTGGTTAACTCATTCTAATAGAGGGAAATGAATAGAATCCTCATCTATTTTAATATTAAAACTTTATTAATTAAACATCTCTTTAGCTAAACAGTTCATGACAACCCTTGGAGGGCAATTTGGATATTTTACATAGACCAACCCTAACATACCTTGGCCGGCCCTATTTAAGATGAGGGTGCCCCCCTCTTTTTATTAGTTATTCATGAAGAAATCCTAAGTTTAGTTCTTTCCTCCAAGCATTCATTTATCTACTAAATTTCTTCAAATCAATCTCAATACCTCTTATTTTTATCCTTAAGGAGAGCTAGAAGCTTGAAGTTTGCAAGAGACTTGAGAAAAAGGAGTTTGGCTAAAGATTGGTGCTCATTCCACACTCTTGTGCTCATTGAAGGAACCACATTGGAAATCCATCTTCCAATAGGTAAAAATCCTATTTTCCCTTGTTATTTTATTTGAATGGTGTATTAAACCCATAGGAACCCTCCTTTGGTTTAAGACTACCCATAGGAAGAAGAACAAGGTCTATAGGAGTCCTATGGAGGAAGTTGCATTAGGTTTTATATCCATTTGGAGAAAACTCCGAGATGGCACACCAAGTGTTTGATAAAAATTTTAATGGGTCATTTCTTACTAATTTTTATTGCTTACTGGTATTATAGAGGGTTCATAAGGATTTGGTTATATTTGGGAGTGATTTTAGTATGTATCAAAAGAGTATCAAGGTGTGATACCCATGTATGGCTTGATGCACACCAAGTATTTGTTGCCATGCATTTGGCTTGAGTATAAGTCTATTTAGAGGATTATGATATATGTAGTGTATATGTGTGTATATATGTTTAATTATATTATAATTTCTAATGTGTGATTGTGTGTGGTGAAGAGAAGAACTCACTGTGTGTGTGTGTACTATGATGTGCATAGTTGGTTGTGTGCTGTGCACAGTTAGTTGTGGGTGTGTGCAACATTGTTGGTCTTAGCAGTGCCATCAGTGCATTATTGTGTACTGATATACAGCAGTAACAGTGCACACACTATTGTGCACTATCCACACATGAGCAGAAGTGAGCTCTTGCCCGTGTGCACTTCATAGTTAGGGTATGTAAACACTGCAATACAGTGTGGAGATGAGCATCAATGCACCAGAATTGGGGTAGGATCAAGTTAGGATACAATTACAGCAACAATAGCAGGTTTTAAGGAGGTAGTAATATGGGGTAGTGTATTGGAGTATAGTATTGTCAGTATCAGTTATTGAGAAGGTCTGATACATGGTGTATAATAGTAGTGATTAAGCAAAGGGGATCTAGGTCTGTTCAGACCTGGGTTAGCAGCAGTAGCAACTCATGTGTTAGGATGTATTAGGTTCAGTTATGGTGATATGGAGTGCCTTGTGTGTGTAATCCTTGGTTGCACTATGTGTGGTTAGGAAACTAAATAGGCTTTGGTGACAGATGGGTCGGGACTGCACTTGATGCAGTACCAACAAGGCAGTAGTAGCATGCCATAGTAAGGGGTTTGGCAGTGTATATCATTATAAAGGATGTCCAAGTTTTAGTATAAGTGAGAAATATGAGTAGTGTATCAGTCTTATGTCCTAGTGGGTATTACTGAAGGGGGTGATATTGTGAGGGCCTTTGATACCTAGTTGAGTATTGTTGAATACCAAGTGTATCAGTACAGGTACTCATCCTAGAAGAGCATATATAGGATTTGTGCGAGTTAGGTGCCAATGTGAGGGTGGTACTAATTGCTAAGTGTTAAGTCATGGAGAATGTAAGGTAAGTATTTTAAGTTAGGATATTGGGTTATATAGAGTACCAAGGTAAGGGTTTGGGTATTGAGGTATAAGCAAGTTATTAAGGGTAACAGGTCTAAAATATAAGTTATATATAAGATACTTAATAATATTAACTAGTATAAATAGGTTATATATGATACATAGTAATATTAGGTAGTTTAGCATAAACCTTCAAGGTATAGACCTATAAACCTAGGTGTAATCTAGTTTTGACCAGTGTTGACTAGTTTGACCCTAAAAGTCAACCCTTCACCTAGTTTGACTAGAGTAACCTAGTTTTGACCAGAAAATCATATTTTTAAGTTATTTAAACTTGTTTATCCCTTCTTACACCAAATAATATGCAAATTCATATATAGTTCTGTGCGACACAAGTTTGAATACCGTTTCGTGTGATTTGCTCTGGACCTCAGGCGAGTATATTCTCTGTTAGTTTTCAGTACATGATAGTGTATATATCGTATGTTCTAGATCTGTTTTACTTGATTCTGACACCATGATTATACGGGGTGGTATTATATGGATCGAGTCATAAGATGTTATTTATTTGACGTGTGCATCAGATACTTCTTACACATGTACTTTATCGTGTGCTTCAGGTATTTCTTGTGCTCGTATCTATCGTGTGCTCATTTTATATTAGTGTGCATAACATGTCATGATTTGATCCAGGAATATTAGTCGAGGCGGGGGAGTATGAGTTGGTTATATGATCAAACATTTAGCGTATTCATGTGCATGCCAATTATACGATACGTATAATTGAGTTACCATAGTATAGACTTGTGCAACCTAACCCGATCATATAATGAACTTATACTCTAAATCACTTAGATAGTATCACCAGTTCTCTTATTACAGTACCCACCATATTTCTTGTATTTATTTTCCAGTTATTCTTGTGTTTATATGCCTAGTTCAGCTGTATTTTTTATTTTATAGTACCTGTTCATCTTGTATACTTTTCTATTGTTGTTATATATTCTCTACCATATATATGAATCTGCTTTCAGAGTATTATACTTTGCTCCTATGCTGACTGGATATAATTTTTTTAGACGAATATTTAGAGGATTGTTGTCCCACTTATTACGGCTTGCAAGATGGGGAGCTAGCCGAGGTAGCACCCTTAGCCCAGGACGATCAGGCACCAGTTGTTGAGGAGACCCACCTAGCTATAGCAGAACCTTAGCTAGTATTTATTGTCTTGGATATATCTCCAGCATTAGACTATGGCATGTTAATTACATTGAGACCATTTATGTTTATTGTTAGACTATAGACTTGTTATTACTATGACTTATGATTCTCTTTTATTTATGACATCGTGCCATTATTTATCTCTAGTTTGATTGATTGAGTATTGATGCTATATATTCATCTTGTCCTCCTTTTGGAGTTGAGTTACCATTGACATGTTGTATATATATCTTGTGTGAGTTTCTTAAATAATATTATGGACATTTTAGAGCGTTCTACTGTTGATGTTGCGGCGTAGGCTGGACGTACCCATGACTCATGCCCAATTTTCAGGTGCTGGTCGTGCATATTTTTAGTGGTGGCCCATGTAGGTCAAGGTCTTAACTAGTGCGATATCGTAATAGTAATCCAAGTATGGAAAATATTATGAGCTTGCTATATGATTTAAGATATAGGACGAGAGAATACTTAATCACAATTAGAAAATTTTCTAATCAATTGAATTTTGCTAATTCTCAATCATTCTAAATATTATTTTCCATGAGTATTATTGTCTTATTAATCCCTTTGTTTTGATCTATCTTCAGGATGCCTCCGAAGACCAGGTCACAACGATCGGCAGCAGCTTTGGAGAGGTCGACGGAATCTCAACCACCTCTCCGAGCAGCAGCAGATACTATTCCACCTCAACCAGTTTGGAGGGCTACCTCACCAGTTCAGGTTGTAGCCTTAGTTATTTTTGGGGGTCCTCCTCCCCTACCTGCTCAGAGGATTATTCCAACCACTGAAGAGGGTTATCCTCCTTCTTCTCTAGTAGTTCAGAGGGCAATTTCAGTACGATCGGAGGATCTTTCACCCCTGCTGTAAACACCCTAAATTTTTGAGAATAATTTTTTAAATGAAGTTATTTCGTTTTGGGAATTTTTGGAAACTTAAAACCAGGATGAGTGTGATTTAAAGAAATAATTTTAAGTGTGGCTAGATGGGGTTAAAATATTCTGGAAGTAAAAATTTATTGTGTATGATGGAGAACCGGACGCATGGCATTTTTCGGTGAATTAATCGGACACCGGAACAACGTATCGAGGACCAAAAGCAATTGGATTGTAAACCGAACCCAAACGGAATCCGAACCAAACCAATCCGACCCAAGCCAACCCGAAACCCGCAGGGAAACCCTAGCTACCGGAGTTCCTGTAGCAGCTATAAGGGGGCTGCCTCGACATCCGTGTTGCCCCCATCCCCAACTACCAGCCGCCACCGAAACCCTAGTTTGACCCCGCCGCCGACTTCATCCATCCCTCACGGACGAGCAACCCCTAAACCCTAACCTCCCGCCGCCATCAAGCTAGCCGTCGACCACCTAGCTACCCCGCCGGCAGCTGATCAACGGCGCCGCCGCTTCCCATCGCCTGTAACCCCGCCGTTCGATCACCCCCCACCGCCCATCTCATCGCCGCCGTCCACGGGTAGCTGATCCCCCGGGCGAGTTCGACCCTGTCGACCGACTCCGATCCCGAATACCCCGACCCTCTTCAGTCTCCGACCCCTCACGACAGCCCCTTGTCGACCACCACCACCCGACTATGCCGCCAGTTCACCAACCCCGCTGAATCGATTCCCCGCTGCTCTCGGCTTCGCCGCCGTCCGCGAGGATTCTCCGCTCGCTACGACAGCTACCGCAGATCCCTAGGCCGGCCACCCGCCGATCTAGTCCCGACTCAGCGGACCCGGTCAACCTCGGAACCAGGACAGCAGACCCCGGACGCGAGGAGACAAGAGATCAACCAGGACACGAACAGTACTCACGGACACGCAGATTTCAGCATTCACGGAGCCCTGTTCAGGTACTGTTTTCACCCTCATCGCAACTCCGATTCCGTTTCTGTAAATTGCTATGCGTAGACTGTATAACCCTCTCGGTGCCCGTGCAATTCGCTCGGAGCATCGCGTCCTGTGGTGATCGCACACCGCGATCCAAAAACAGGAAAAATAACACCCCGTTTCACCCCGGAACTGAGTCCGCCCCGCCAATCGGGACGACTTGGTCGCACGCGGTCTTTACCAAACTGTGCGCGACGTTGATACGGTCGTGTAGGATTTCGCAGAAGTCGATTCAGAGGTGCGTGCACCCCGGAATCAACGCGTATCCGCCGACGACACACCGTATTCGTCCTTTCTGGAACGCGCTGTAACTTCGTGTACACACGTCGGATCGAGACGAAACTTGCGCCATCGGACTCGTAGCAATATGCTGGTCCTGTGAGCCAAGTTTGGTTCGATTCTGAGGACGTTGACAAAACCACGTATCGTGGGCCCCACAGGCTCCACTTGACCGGTGATTTTGTGATCGGCTCATCGGAATCCAATTCTGGAAGTTCCGTTGGGTTCGTATCATCGTTCCTGACTTGTAGGCACTGAGTTTGACTAATTTGGAGACCTTTGACCCTGACACGCTTTTCGGTGCAAAGTGGCCCACAAGTGGAACCCGCTTTGGTCCGGAAATGACCATTTTGCCCCTGTGTCCAAATTGGACGTAAGGACAGGCATTTCTAGCAGTTTGATACCTTCTGAGACTGTTGGTGATATTTATTACAGCATCTGGAGTAGCCCCTACCGGTTCCACAGATCCCAGGACGACAGTTGATATTCGGACATCAGGCAAGTGTACCTTGCCAAACTCTGCAGCTTAGTTATTTATTTTCCTTGCTATATATATATTACTGTGCATGCTCAACCTAGGACCGTTTGACATACTTAGCGTCCGATTATCAGTCGGGTGCCAACATCGTACGCGGTGTTGGGTAATGTCATCTAGATATGGACATACGTGACACTTTATCTTCTCGTACTGGTCATACCAAGTACACTTGACCCAGGACACTGGACACTGATCATGAGACAGGATCTTCCCGAGATATTCGTGGTGATCCTGTATAGGTTGCAGGACTTATAGAGATACTATATTCTAGATACATTATGACTTGTGCATTAGTTATGACCCCGCGGACATGGACGTAAGACGTTATGTTCATGATTTGTGTGGTTACATTGGGTGGGGAGAGACACACAGACTACAGGCTGATTATATATATACACCCCTATTACCGTGAGGCACAAGACTCTATAGCCGAGCTTGGCCCATTACTCATATTTACTGCTGCTACCGGCTCCCCTACACAGAGCTTGTAGTATGCTTCAGCCTGAGTTCTAGTGCTGCTCTTATCTTGCATATCACTTAGCTGGTTATTTTAGTATTCCCTTATTGTTCCATCTATTGCTGGATAGATTCACAGGCTACAGGTTGATATTATTATGTCGGCTACTCAGTCTCCCGCTGAGCTAGACCACCTCCTGATACCACTGCTACCGGCTCCCCTTCACAGAGCTGGTAGTTGTTCAACCTGAGTACTACTGATATTCTCTCTTGCATTATACAGATGTTACATACTTACCCTGCTTATCTCATTATTGCTGCACTGTTTATATTCTGGCTTGTTTTATTTCCTGTACCTTGCTATGTCCCCTGAGGACCTGGATATGGATTTTGTCCCCAGATTTTGCAGAACAGGTTTACCCCGAGGTTTACGGGACTGCAGCAGGAGGAGCCGATCCAGGAGCTGTACCACTATCTGATGGCGAGGTCTTAGCTGAAGACTTCTCTTGAGCATCCATGTTCATGCTCAGTTTTTATTTATTATTTCAGTCTTTTCTTTTCTGGTCTGTAGAACCATTGTACTAGATATTTATCGGGTTGTTCCCCGAAGTGCTTAGTGAGACTTGCTGATGATTTACATTCCTCATTTATTATGTGGATCATATTTTATATCTTGTGTGGATGAGATTAGTTGTGCCATGATTGTCGTAGACTTGTTTTACAGCTTAAGTATGCCCTGATGGATCCATTATATTGAGTTGGTCCATCGGTGCGTACTGCTGGCCATTATCACGCGTCCGATCCCTCGGTAGTTTGGGACTGGGGCGTGACATGGTTTTTGTGGTGGCCCATGCAGGTCTACGACTAAATAGTTCGGTTTCAACTTAGGGACCGGACCAGCCTGCCCTAAGGATAGTATAAACTATAGGATCTCATCCATTATTTAACCATTTGTTGAACTCTATATCGAACTCGAAATTTTTACTTGAACTGCATCCTGTATTGATTCCTCTGAGCGTTCTCATAGTTTATCTTTTGATTTCAGAGCAATGGATTCCGAGAACAGAGATGATATTCCTTTGGAGACACCACACGACGCTGTGATTACTTATGGAGATGGAGTGACCCCTGGAAGTGGAGGACAAGCATCGCAGAGCGATCAAACCGGTCAGCCTAATCCAAGGTTCCGGAGAGATGATATTCCACCACCACCTCAGTTCACTCCGCAGATACCAGTATTCCCGTCAGGACAAGCCATGGACGGGCAACAAATGTTTCAGATGATGTATGCTATGATGCAAGCACAGCAGCAGATTCAGCAAGAGGCCCATCGGCAGGAGGCCGAGTATCTGAGGACCAGCCTGGTATCCGCATTGGAGCAGGCTAATCCAGCAGCGAGGCGAACATCGACGGGATCTATCACCGACTTCCGTCATCTCAAGCCTCGCACATTTTCTGGTAAAGAAGGGCCAACGGAAGTTCATGAGTGGCTCACAAACATTCAGCATCAGCTGGAAGCCGCTGAACTTCCAAGAGAGAGATGGATGACTGCAGTCAGAATGCAGTTAACTGATAATGCGCACCACTGGTGGTTAGCAGAAGAAAGGAGACTTGGACAGGACAGAGTCACATGGGAAGAGTTCTCCAGACTCTTCCAAGAGATGTACATCCCGGCAGCTGCAAGGTCAGAGCTCAGGGACAAGTTCAACCGCCTCATCCAGGGCAGCATGACAGTAGAAGAATACAATTCTGAATTTATTCGCCTGAGCCGCTTTGCTCCAACATTGATTTCGACAGAGGAGGAGAAAGCGGAAAAGTTCTTTGACGGGTTGAAGTTCGAACTCCAAAGATTGATTGGCTCAGTGGCACCTACAAATTATACTGATGTTCTAGCAGCAGCGCGACGCATGGAGCGCGTCACTAGAAGGGAATCGAATCTGAAGAGGCCAAACACCTCCGCACCAACCAAGGCAGCACATGGAGATTCTGTAAAACGATTCCAGAGGAGTACGCCAGATAGAGCAGCGCACAGGGCCATATCCCTTCCTACTTGTCATCACTGCGGCAAGGTAGGACACATTGAGAGAGAATGCCGACGCAAGTTGGGACTCTGCCTAGCTTGCGGGTCCAACCAGCATCAGACCAGAGACTGCACCGAGCGAAGAGAGGGAGCACCGAGATTAGCTTTGCCTGCACCACGACCAGCGCATCCAGCCGTAGGAGCACAGCAGGCAGGAGTTGGTGGAGTCAGACCACCGGCCCCAGGAGGGAATCAGCAGAGACCACCCCTAGCACCGCAGGCAGCTTTATTTCAGCAGACTCAGCAGCAGCGAGGCCAAGCCCAGGGCCGAGGACAGGCATTCACCTTAGCTGTTGAGGAGGAGGCTACAGCAGGCGAGGTCATCGCAGGTACTATTTTAGTAGCTTCATTACCTGCAGTAGCATTATTTGATTCTGGAGCATCACATTCATTTATAGCAGCTAGCTTTGTAGCCACCCATAGAGTAGCTACCGCACCCCTCCCGAAGATGAAGAGGATTCTTACGGGAGGCGGTATTATTCCAGTTAGTGATGTCTGTAGATCATGTTCTGTAGTCGTATGTGGCCGAGAAATGCGAGCACAGTTTCTGATATTTTCTATGCCGGATTATGACGTCGTACTTGGTATGGACTGGTTAAGTCAGTACCATGCGACTCTTGATTGCCGAATTGGGCGGGTTATATTTAGACCGCCTGGACATCCAGAATTTGAGTTTCTCCGAGGAGCAGTAGAGCAAGGAGTTCAGCCTACTCTTAGGGTACTATCTGTAGAAGGGGAGACAGGTTACCCGAGAGTCATATCAGAATTTATGGATGTATTTCCTGATGATCTTCCAGGTTTACCGCCTGATCGGGAAATAGAATTCATAATAGACTTAACTCCAGGAGCAGAGCCAATCACTTCAACAGTTTATCGACTAGCACCCAAGGAGTTAGTTGAGTTGAAAGCACAGGTTGATGATCTTTTGGAGAAGGGTTTCATTCGGCCCAGTGTTTCACCTTGGGGGGCACCCATATTATTTGTGCCGAAGAAGGATGGAACAGTACGGTTATGCATTGATTACCGGGCACTCAATGCTGTAACCATCAAGAACAGGTATCCCCTACCCCGCATTGATGATCTATTCGATCAATTGAGTGGTGCAAGGGTATTTTCGAAGATTGACCTTCGATCCGGCTATCATCAGATCAAGGTAAGGAAGGAAGACATCCCGAAGACAGCTTTCAGGACAAAGTATGGGCATTATGAGTTCTTGGTGATGCCGTTTGGCTTAACCAACGCACCAGCAGTGTTTATGAGCTTAATGAACAGGGTCTTTCATCAGTTCTTGGATAAATTCGTAGTGGTATTCATTGACGACATCCTCATATATTCCAAGAGCCCTGAAGAGCACGAGGAACATCTTAGAATCGTGTTAGAGACCTTGAGACAGGAGAAGTTATATGCCAAGCTTAGTAAGTGTGAGTTCTGTATGGACAAAGTACCTTTCTTGGGACACATCATATCAGGAGAAGGACTTTCCGTAGATCCAGAGAAGGTGGCAGCAATAGAGACTTGGCCTACACCCACATCAGTCGCAGAGGTGAGAAGTTTTCTCGGACTTGCGGGATATTACCGAAGGTTCGTAGAAAATTTCTCAAGGATTGCAGAACCAATGACGAAGCTGACACGGAAGGACCAGGAGTTTATATGGACAGAAGACTGCCAGAAGGCTTTTGAAGAATTGAAGAGAAGATTAACAACAGCACCTGTCTTGACTCTTCCTTCGGGGTCGGGAGGTTTTGTTGTTTACAGTGATGCATCAGGCAGTGGACTAGGATGTGTTTTGATGCAACATGGCAAGGTCATTGCTTATGCGTCGAGACAGTTGAAGGACCACGAGAAGAACTACCCAACACATGATCTGGAATTAGCAGCAGTGATATTTGCATTGAAGATATGGAGGCACTATCTTTATGGAGAGAGGGTAGAAATCTTCACCGATCACAAGAGTCTGAAGTATGTATATACTCAGAAGGAGCTAAACAGGAGGCAGAGACGCTGGCTGGAACTGATGGTAGATTTTGACATCGATCTGCAGTATCATCCGGGGAAGGCGAATGTTGTTGCAGACGCACTGAGCAGGAAGCCTATGGCCTATTTCTTGACGGTGCAGCCCGAGTTATTGAGAGATTTGCAGGAGTTACAGATAGAGGTCGTCTTACCGGGACAGAATGGATTGATGGCTAATCTTGAGATTCAGTCATCCCTCGTGGAGAAGATTAAGGAGGCATTGCCCACCGATGCTAGATTCCGAAGACTCAAAGAAAGGACAGAAGCCGGCATTCAGACAGGACTTCGCATCCACGAAGACGGGACCTTGAGGTTTGGAAATCGCCTGTATGTTCCAAACGGAGAATTGAGACAGGAGTTGATGACGGAAGCACATAGCTCTATGTACTCTGTTCACCCGGGAGGAACTAAGATGTACAGGGACTTGAGACAGTATTACTGGTGGCATGGAATGAAGAGAGAGATCGCAAGGTTTGTGGCTAGATGCTTAGTCTGCCAGCAGGTAAAGGCCGAGCATCAGAGGACCGCAGGGATGTTACAGCCGCTTCCGATACCGGAATGGAAGTGGGAGCACATCACGATGGACTTTGTCACAGGATTTCCGAAGAGCCCCAGCGGAAGAGATGCAGTATGGGTGATCGTGGATCGACTCACTAAATCGGCACACTTCTTGCCATTTAGAGTTGGACAGACCACAGAGGTACTAGCTGACATGTATATGCGATAAATCGTCAAATTACATGGAGTACCTGTTAGTATTGTATCGGATCGAGATTCGAGATTTACATCTCATTTCTGGAGAAGCATGCAAGAGAGTCTCGGCACCAGACTCAAGTTCAGCACGGCATACCACCCGCAGACAGATGGCCAATCGGAACGCACCATTCAGATATTGGAGGACATGTTGCGATCATGTATGCTAGACTTTGGAGGATCTTGGGAAGATCATTTGCATTTAGTAGAGTTCTCCTACAATAACAGTTATCAGGCCAGCATTCAGATGGCACCCTTCGAAGCTTTATACGGAAGGAAGTGCAGGTCACCTATATGCTGGAGTGACATCGGTGAACGTCAGATACTGGGACCAGAATTGGTCACACAGACAGTGGAGAAGGTGAAGCAGATTCAGAATCATCTACGGGCAGCTCAGGACCGACAGAAGCATTGGGCAGACACGCACAGACGTCCCCTAGAGTTCAAAGAAGGGGATCACGTATTCTTGAGGATTTCGCCCACTCGGGGTACTATCAGATTCGGGAGCAGAGGCAAGCTGAGCCCAAGGTATATTGGGCCATTTGACATTCTAGAGCGCGTTGGTGAGGTGGCTTATCGTCTTGCATTACCTCCATCCTTAGAGGGAGTGCATGACGTATTCCACGTCTCACAGCTGCGAAGGTACGTGACCGACCCAAGTCACGTAGTCGATCATTCAGAGATCGCAGTAGGCCCGAGCTTGAGGTATGAGGAACAACCAGTTGGCATCCTCGACGTCAGTGAGAAGACATTGCGGGGACAGACAATCAGACTGGTCCGAGTAGCATGGAAACATCATTCACCAGGCGAATCGACTTGGGAACGAGAAGATAGTATGCGTCAACGATATCCCCATTTGTTCGAGGAGGCAGTTGTAAACTAGGTCACCTTGTATTTCCATAACCCTTCTTTAGTAACTTATTCTTTGATTGCGAGGACGCAATCCTTTTAAGGAGGGAAGATTGTAAACACCCTAAATTTTTGAGAATAATTTTTTAAATGAAGTTATTTTGTTTTGGGAATTTTTGGAAACTTAAAACCAGGATGAGTGTGATTTAAAGAAATAATTTTAAGTGTGGCTAGATGGGGTTAAAATATTCTGGAAGTAAAAATTTATTGTGTATGATGGAGAACCGGACGCATGGCATTTTTCGGTGAATTAATCGGACACCGGAGCAACGTATCGAGGACCAAAAGCAATTGGATTGTAAACCGAACCCAAACGGAATCCGAACCAAACCAATCCGACCCAAGCCAACCCGAAACCCGCAGGGAAACCCTAGCTACCGGAGTTCCTGTAGCAGCTATAAGGGGGCTGCCTCGACATCCGTGTTGCCCCCATCCCCAACTACCAGCCGCCACCGAAACCCTAGTTTGACCCCGCCGCCGACTTCATCCATCCCTCACGGACGAGCAACCCCTAAACCCTAACCTCCCGCCGCCATCAAGCTAGCCGTCGACCACCTAGCTACCCCGCCGGCAGCTGATCAACGGCGCCGCCGCTTCCCATCGCCTGTAACCCCGCCGTTCGATCACCCCCCACCGCCCATCTCATCGCCGCCGTCCACGGGTAGCTGATCCCCCGGGCGAGTTCGACCCTGTCGACCGACTCCGATCCCGAACACCCCGACCCTCTTCAGTCTCCGACCCCTCACGACAGCCCCTTGTCGACCACCACCACCCGACTATGCCGCCAGTTCACCAACCCCGCTGAATCGATTCCCCGCTGCTCTCGGCTTCGCCGCCGTCCGCGAGGATTCTCCGCTCGCTACGACAGCTACCGCAGATCCCTAGGCCGGCCACCCGCCGATCTAGTCCCGACTCAGCGGACCCGGTCAACCTCGGAACCGGGACAGCAGACCCCGGACGCGAGGAGACAAGAGATCAACCAGGACACGAACAGTACTCACGGACACGCAGATTTCAGCATTCACGGAGCCCTGTTCAGGTACTGTTTTCACCCTCATCGCAACTCCGATTCCGTTTCTGTAAATTGCTATGCGTAGACTGTATAACCCTCTCGGTGCCCGTGCAATTCGCTCGGAGCATCGCGTCCTGTGGTGATCGCACACCGCGATCCAAAAACAGGAAAAATAACACCCCGTTTCACCCCGGAACTGAGTCCGCCCCGCCAATCGGGACGACTTGGTCGCACGCGGTCTTTACCAAACTGTGCGCGACGTTGATACGGTCGTGTAGGATTTCGCAGAAGTTGATTCAGAGGTGCGTGCACCCCGGAATCAACGCGTATCCGCCGACGACACACCGTATCCGTCCTTTCTGGAACGCGCTGTAACTTCGTGTACACACGTCGGATCGAGACGAAACTTGCGCCATCGGACTCGTAGCAATACGCTGGTCCTGTGAGCCAAGTTTGGTTCGATTCTGAGGACGTTGACAAAACCACGTATCGTGGGCCCCACAGGCTCCACTTGACCGGTGATTTTGTGATCGGCTCATCGGAATCCAATTCTGGAAGTTCCGTTGGGTTCGTATCATCGTTCCTGACTTGTAGGCACTGAGTTTGACTAATTTGGAGACCTTTGACCCTGACACGCTTTTCGGTGCAAAGTGGCCCACAAGTGGAACCCGCTTTGGTCCGGAAATGACCATTTTGCCCCTGTGTCCAAATTGGACGTAAGGACAGGCATTTCTAGCAGTTTGATACCTTCTGAGACTGTTGGTGATATTTATTACAGCATCTGGAGTAGCCCCTACCGGTTCCACAGATCCCAGGACGACAGTTGATATTCGGACATCAGGCAAGTGTACCTTGCCAAACTCTGCAGCTTAGTTATTTATTTTCCTTGCTATATATATATTACTGTGCATGCTCAACCTAGGACCGTTTGACATACTTAGCGTCCGATTATCAGTCGGGTGCCAACATCGTACGCGGTGTTGGGTAATGTCATCTAGATATGGACATACGTGACACTTTATCTTCTCGTACTGGTCATACCAAGTACACTTGACCCAGGACACTGGACACTGATCATGAGACAGGATCTTCCCGAGATATTCGTGGTGATCCTGTATAGGTTGCAGGACTTATAGAGATACTATATTCTAGATACATTATGACTTGTGCATTAGTTATGACCCCGCGGACATGCACGTAAGACGTTATGTTCATGATTTGTGTGGTTACATTGGGTGGGGAGAGACACACAGACTACAGGCTGATTATATATATACACCCCTATTACCGTGAGGCACAAGACTCTATAGCCGAGCTTGGCCCATTACTCATATTTACTGCTGCTACCGGCTCCCCTACACAGAGCTTGTAGTATGCTTCAGCCTGAGTTCTAGTGCTGCTCTTATCTTGCATATCACTTAGCTGGTTATTTTAGTATTCCCTTATTGTTCCATCTATTGCTGGATAGATTCACAGGCTACAGGTTGATATTATTATGTCGGCTACTCAGTCTCCCGCTGAGCTAGACCACCTCCTGATACCACTGCTACCGGCTCCCCTTCACAGAGCTGGTAGTTGTTCAACCTGAGTACTACTGATATTCTCTCTTGCATTATACAGATGTTACATACTTACCCTGCTTATCTCATTATTGCTGCACTGTTTATATTCTGGCTTATTTTATTTCCTGTACCTTGCTATGTCCCCTGAGGACCTGGATATGGATTTTGTCCCCAGATTTTGCAGAACAGGTTTACCCCGAGGTTTACGGGACTGCAGCAGGAGGAGCCGATCCAGGAGCTGTACCACTATCTGATGGCGAGGTCTTAGCTGAAGACTTCTCTTGAGCATCCATGTTCATGCTCAGTTTTTATTTATTATTTCAGTCTTTTCTTTTCTGGTCTGTAGAACCATTGTACTAGATATTTATCGGGTTGTTCCCCGAAGTGCTTAGTGAGACTTGCTGATGATTTACATTCCTCATTTATTATGTGGATCATATTTTATATCTTGTGTGGATGAGATTAGTTGTGCCATGATTGTCGTAGACTTGTTTTACAGCTTAAGTATGCCCTGATGGATCCATTATATTGAGTTGGTCCATCGGTGCGTACTGCTGGCCATTATCACGCGTCCGATCCCTCGGTAGTTTGGGACTGGGGCGTGACACCTGCCACCAGTGCCAACTGATGGGAATCAAATGTTCTCCATATTCTGTGAGATGATGGCAGCACAACAGTGCCAGGCAAATTTACTATGCCAGGGCATTGAGAATGCCCATCGTATTACATTGGCCGCAGTGGAGAAGGTGGTATCATCCCAGCCATACATAATTTTAAGAAGTTGGGTCCCCACAACTTCAAAGGGACAAAGGGTATTATCTACGCTGATGACTGGCTTGAGCACCTCGAGCATATTATTCGCTTGTCCTGTCTTCCCGAGGACCTGAGGATAGAGGCGACAGGATTGAAGATATCGGATATTGCTAGCACTTGGTTCCAGAATAAACCACAGATTTTGTAAGCCCCCTGATTTTTCAGAAATTTTAAAATTTGGATTTTTCATAATTTTCTGTAATTTTCTGAGATTTTCTGTAATTAAAATAAAGGTATTTGAAATTTAAATGATTTTTAAATAATGTTAATTAATATTAAAATATTATGGAAATAATATTTTTGGGTGTGAAATGAAAAACTAGACATAGGATAATTTTTTGGGAATTTATTGGACCCCGGAAGCATTTTTAAAGCCCTAGAAACTAATTAAAATTAAACCCTAGAAATAAACCCGGTTCAATTGAACCAAACCAACCCAAACCAACCCAAACACGGTTCCGTTGAACCGAACCCAGCCTTAGCGGGTCGGGTCGGATCTAAACTCGACCCGAACTCGACAACCCGTACCCGCACCTAAGTTGGGCGGATCGGGTCGGATCCGCCGCCCGACCCACTGACCCGACCCAAACCCGTTAAACCCAAATCGAAAACCTAGTCGGAATATTATTCCGACGACCCTATAAAATCCCCCTCCGCCGTTGCCGAAAACCTAAACCCGCTCCACCGTCGAACAACCGGCCACCTCCTCCCTCCGCCCTAGCCAAGGCCAGCTCCACCGCCTAGCCGCCACTCCCCAGCCTTCCCTTCTCCATCCTCCGCTGCCCAGCCCCCTCTCCGCCCGGACTCGACCAAGGATGCCTGAACCCTAGCCACCCCAAGCCCCCTTCGTCCCCAGAACCTCATCCGCCCATCTCCGCCCTCTCCCCGTCGACACGCCGCTGCTGTGTCGAGTTCCCAACCATCGTCCCTGACCCCACGACCTCGCCTTCCCTCCTCCTTTCTCAGCCCCAGCCCCGACCTCGTCGACCCCCACGGTGCGTCCACCTCGCCGCCTCAGCCAGTATAGCCCTAGATCTGACATGCTGACACGGACATAGCAGAACTCTAGACTCAAACCATGACACAGTGACCGGACACAGCAACTCAAGACAGGACACGAAATAGCACACGGATACAAGAAATCTTTGTTTCACGGAGCCCTGTTCAGGTAACCCGTTCTCTCTCCTTGTTGCCCCATTTTTCGTTCCGTTAATTATGACGCGTAGTCTGTGTGACCCACTCGATGCCCATGTAACCCGCTCGGTGCGTCACTTCCTGTGATGATCGCGAACCGCGATCCAAAAACAGAAAAATAATACCCCGTTTTCCCCAGAACTGAGTATGCCCCGCCAAACGGGAAGACTTGGTCGCGCGCGGTCTTCACCAAAACGTGCGCGCCGTTGATATGGACGTGTGGGATTTCACAGAAGTTAATTTGGATGCGAGTGCACACCGGAATCAACGCGTATCCGCCGACAACGCCCCGTATCTGCCTATTCTGGAACACGTCGTAACTTCGTATACACATGTCAGATTGAAACAAAACTTGCACCATCAGACTCGTAGCAAAACGCTGGTCCTGTGACCCAAGTTTGGTTCGATTCTGAGAACGTCGACAAAATCGCGTATCGTAGGCCCCGTGGCTCCACTTGACGGGCAATTTTGTGATCGTCTCATCGGAATCCAATTCTGGAATTTCTGTTGGGTTCGTTTCATCGTTCCTGACTTGTTGACACTAAGTTTGACAAATTTGGAGACCTTTGACCCTAACACATTTTTTTGTGCAAAGCGGCCCACAAGTGGACCCCGCTTTGACCAGAAACGATTATTTTTGCCCCTGTGTCCAAATTGGACTCAAGGACAGGCGTTTCTAGCTATTTGAGATCTTCTGAATCTAATGGTGATATTTATTTCAGCAACCGGAGGAGTACCCATAATTCCCACTAACACCAGAGCTACAGTTGGAGCCAGAACCTCAGGCAAGTGTACCTTGCCAACATTGCAGTTCTTGTTACATATTTCCTTACCTTATTTATATATTGTTGTACATGCTTGATCTAGGACCGTGTGGCTTACTTAGCGTCCGATTAATAGTCGGGTGCAAACACCGTACGTGGAGTTGTGTAACGTCACATAGACATGGATACCGAGACCCTATACTTCTCGTACTTGTCTTATCAAGTACATCATAACCCAGGACACTTGACACTATTCATGAGACAAAATCTTCCTAAGATATTCATGGTGATTCTGTATAGGATATTGGTTACATGACATAGACATTGTATTCATAGATATTATATGACTGGTTGAATTAGATATGATCGTGCGTGACATGGACATGAGGCATCGTGGACATGAGACGTGTGATTACATGGGGTGGGGAGAGACACATAGGCTACAGGATGATTTTATATATATAATACATAGTAAACTACATAGTAAACTACATAGTAAAATATATAGTAACACTGCTACCGGCTCCCAGACACAGAGCTTGTAGTGGTTTCAGCCTGAGTTTTAGTGATGCTCTCATCTTGTATTTCACTTAGCTGGTTATATAGTTTACCCTATTTACTCATTTATTTTCTGCACTGCATTTATGTTGGCTTAAGTTATTCTTGTACCTTGCTATGTCCCCTGAGGACCTGGATCCGGATTATGTCCCAGGAGTAGCAGACGAGATCTATCCCGAGGTATACAGGACAGGAGCATTAGAAGGAGCATTATCAGGAAATACCAGATCCAGTAGACGAGTGATCACCGAGGATTTCTTTTGAGTATATACTGTTCCATACTCAGTATTTGCAGTTTTTATCATTATTTCTGTATCTTAACTATTGTATCAAACTTATTATTGGGTTATTTTCCGAGTGTATATTTTATTGAGATTGATCTTGCTTTATGATTCTGATATTTGTTGTATTCATATCTGTGGATGAGATTAGTATATCTAGACCCTTATTGTTGTACTACAGCTTAAGTATGCCCCGATGGATCCATTAAATTGGGTTTGTCCATCAGTATGTGCTGCTGGCCATTGCCACGTGTCCAGTCCTTTGATATTTTGGGACTGGGGCATGACATGATTTTTGTGGTGGCCCATGCAGGTCAAGGACTAAATTGTTCGGTTTCAACTTAGGGACCGAGCAAGCCTGAAATAAGAATAGGATAAGTTTCTGTATCTTATCCACTTGCTTGAATCATTCTTGACATTTATATCGGATTCAAATTAATTTCTTGACTTGCATCCTGCATTGACTCCTGTGTGCCTCTTATTACTTATTTTGGTTGTTACTCTAAATTTTTGCTGTGTGATTGGTAATTAGAACTTGACAGTTTAAGTTATTATTGTAGATTATGACCTAATAATTACCCCTTAGCTTTAAGTCACGTAATTAGTACCCCCGCCTCGATACAAGTTAGATCCCTTACCCTTGACGGCCAGTAACTCTTCTATCCTTACTATCGACACTTGTCCTATAAGCACTAAGACTAAGGCTTAAGATGACCATGACCTAAGTAATATAGGAGGATACCCTAATAGGTACCAAGACCCCTTCTCGTAGACCTTAACAAGAGTTTCCACGGTATCCATAAGATGATTTCAGTATTAGTTTATTATTTTAAGTTGGGTAGTATGCCTCACAACATAATACCACCTAGCCCTGTTGACCCATTGATGAAGTAAACTAGGATGACACAACTTTAGACTTGTATAAGAAGATAGTGGTTATTCAGACAATAGAATTTAGAGGTCCTTGCCCCTATTTGGTCGACTAGCGACTTAGACAAAGAGATTGTATGATAACTGTAGAGATTGTAGAGTCTGTTATTATTATGGTTGCTTGTTTGTTTTTGTTTTGTGAACTTGATTAATTTGTACCTCCTTTCATCATCATCTAGCGTGCTTAAATTTGCTATACTTGACTTATGCTGCTATTCTATAGCCTAGTTTTACAAGCTTATTCTTTATCGAGCTTATTCATGACATATGTATTAGTGGGCATGTACACTAATACATTTCAGAATCGGTATACTACGGTCTGATCAACCATAGTGCACTTGGTTCGCCCTTTGTACAACTAATTTACGTGGATTAAGATATATAGTAATTAGTAGATGAATGTATTTGCCCTCTAGATATGTCTGAGCCTATCGTATCCGTTACATAACTATACCGATGCGAGCAGGTGAACAGGAATTGCCCAAAATAGGATTTCAGTCCACAACTGCCTTGACAATTTCCATTGAATTCTTTAAGCACCTTGATCCCCATACCTCTAATCTATTACCTGCCATTGAACTCTTTATTATTGTTTTCTGTCTTCCCTGATTTCGGGAAGACGAAACCTCATGCCTAGCATAAGTTGATACACGGATAGTAGTAGAGGTACCCTATGGATTGATGATTATTTTGTAACCAAGGGCATATCATAGATGATATGTTTGGTGTTAAAAAAAACTTTGAGGATTCAATAGCATGATTAAATAATTTGGGGCATAGCTTTCTTAGATATATAGCCTTAGATAATAGATGGGTAAATTCTAAGTTGCGTAGATACCGCAATGTTCACTTGAGAGGAATTCTTTAGACCCTACCCTAGTTTAATTTCAAGGACAAAATTTTTATAAGTTGGGTAGATTATAAGCCCCCTGATTTTTTAGAAATTTTTAAATTTAGATTTTTCATAATTTTCTGTAATTTTTTGTAATTAAAATAAAGGTATTTAGAATTTAAATAATTTTTAAATGATGTTAATTAATACTAAAATATTATGAAAATAATATTTTTCGGTATGAAATGAAAAACTAGACATAGGATAATTTTTCGGGAATTTATTGGACCCCAGAAGCATTTTTAAAGCCCTAAAAACTAATTAAAATTAAACCCTAGAAATAAACCCGGTTCAATTGAACCAAACCAACCCAAACCAACCCAGACCTGGTTCAGTTGAACCGAACCCAGCCTTAGCGGGTCGGGTCGGATCTAAACCCGACCCGAACTCGACAACCCGTACACAAACCTAAGTTAGGCGGATCGGGTCGGATCCGCCGCCCGACCCACTGACCCGACCCAAACCCGTTAAACCCAAATTTGAAACCTAGTCAGAACACTATTCAAATGACCCTATAAAATCCTACTTCGCCGTTGCCGAAACCCTAAACCCGCTCCACCATCGAACAACCGACCACCTCCTCCCTCCGCCCTAGCCAAGGCCAGCTCCACCGCCTAGCCGCCACTCCCCAGCCTTCCCTTCTCCATCCTCCGCTGCCCAGCCCCCTCTCCGCCTGGACTCGACCAAGGAGGCCTGAACCCTAGACACCCCGAGCCCCCTTCGTCCCCAGAACCTCATCCGCCCATCTCCGCCTTCTCCCCGTCGACACGTCGCTGCTGTGTCGAGTTCCCAGCCATCGTCCCCGACCCCACGACCTCGCCTTCCCTCCTCCTTCCTCAGCCCCAGCCCCGACCTCGTCGACCCCCGCGGCGCGTCCACCTCGCCGCCTCAGCCAGTGTAGCCTTAGCTCTGACACGCTGATACGGACACAGCAGAACCTTAGACTCGAACTACGACATAGTGACCGGACACAGCAACTCGAGACAGGACACGAAACAGCACACGGACACGAGAAATCTCCATTTCACGGAGCCCTGTTCAGGTAACCCATTCTCTCTCCTCGTTGTCCTATTTTCCATTCCATCAATTGTGACGCATAGACTGTGTGACCCCCTCGATGCCCGTGCAACCCGCTCGGTGCATCGCGTCCTGTGGCGATTGTGAACCGCGATCCAAAAACAGGAAAAATAACACCCCGTTTCCCCCGGAACTGAGTACGCCCCGCCAAACGGGACGACTTAGTCGTGCGCGGTCTTCACCAAAACGTGTGTGCCGTTGATACGGACGTGTGGGATTTCACAAAAGTTGATTTGGATGTGCGTGCACACCGAAATCAACGCGTATCCGCCGACAACGCCCAATATTTGCCTGTTCTAGAATACGTCATAACTTTGTGTACACACATCGCATTGAAACAAAACTTATGCCATCGGAATCGTAGTAATACGTTGGTCTTGTGACCCAAGTTTGGTTCGATTCTGAGAACGTCGACAAAATCGCGTATCATGAACCCCGCGGCTCCATTTGACGGGCGATTTTGTGATCGGCTCATCGAAATCCAATTCTGGAAGTTCCGTTGGGTTTGTATCATCGTTCCTGACTTGTTGACACTAAGTTTGACGAATTTGGAGACCTTTGACTCTGACACATTTTTTGGTGCAAAGCGGCCCACATGTGGACCCCGCTTTGACCAGAAACGGTCATTTTTGCCCCTGTATCCAAATTGGACTCAAGAACAGGCGGTTCTAGCTATTTGGTATCTTCTGAATTTAATGGTGATATTTATTTCAGCAACCGAAGGAGTCCCCACAATTCCCACTGAGACCAGAGCTACAGTTGGAGCCAGAACCTCAGGCAAGTGTACCTTGCCAATATTGCAGTTCTTGTTACATATTTTTTTGCCTTATTTATATATTGTTGTACATGCTTGACCTAGGATCGTGTGGCTTACTTAGCATCCGATTAATAGTCGGGTGCCAACACTGTACGCGGAGTTGTGTAACATCACATAGACATGGATACCGAGACCCTATACTTCTCGTACTTGTCTTATCAAGTACATCATAACCCAGGACACTTGACACTATTCATGAGACAAAATCTTCCTAAGATATTCATGGTGATTCTGTATAGGATATTGGTTACATGACATAGACATTGTATTCATAGATATTATATGACTGGTTGAATTAGATATGATCGTGCGTGACATGGACATGAGGCATCGTGGACATGAGACGTGTGATTACATGGGGTGGGGAGAGACACAAAGGCTACAGGCTGATTTCATATATATAATACATAGTAAAATACATAGTAACACTGCTACCGGCTCCCAGACACAGAGCTTGTAGTGGTTTCAGCCTGAGTTTTAGTGATGCTCTCATCTTGTATTTCACTTAGCTGGTTATATAGTTTACCCTATTTACTCATTTATTTTCTGTACTGCATTAATGTTGGCTTGAGTTATTCTTGTACCTTGCTATGTCCCCTGAGGACCTGGATCCGGATTATGTCCCCAGGAGTAGCAGACGAGATCTATCCCGAGGTATACAGGACAGGAGCATTAGCAGGAGCATTATCAGGAGCAGGCACTGGAGCAATACCAGATCCAGTAGACGAGTGATCACCGAGGATTTCTTCTGAGTATATACTGTTCCATACTCAGTATTTGCAGTTGTTATCATTATTTTTGTATCTTAACTATTGTATCAGACTCATTATCGGGTTGTTTCCCGAGTGTATATTTTATTGAGATTGATCTTGCTTTATGATTCTGATATTTGTTGTATTCATATCTGTGGATGAGATTAGTATATCTAGACCCTTATTGTTGTACTACAGCTTAAGTATGCCCCGATAGATCCATTAAATTGGGTTTGTCCATCGGTATGTGCTGCTGGCCATTGCCACGTGGCCAGTCCTTCGATATTTTGGGACTGGGGTATGACAGATTTCTGATCCAGGGTTGACATGGGATAGCTCCAAGGATTTGTTCAAGAGGAATTTCTTCTCGCACAAAAAGAAACTCAACCGGGAGCGACAGTTTCAGAACCTCCAACAGGGGGGCATGTCGGTAGAGGAGTATGTCGCAGAGTTTGGCAGGCTGAGCAGGTATACGAGGAACATAATACAAGATCTGGAGAACATGACAAGCAATTTCAGAGAGGGCCTAAACTGGGATGTAAAGGCTCTTATTTCTTCGAGCCATGAGACATACACGACGATTCTTGCAAAGGCTCATAAGGTCGAGAAGGACCTGAGTTTGAGGCCCAAGAGGGACCGAAAGATATTTGGCAACAGTAGCACGGACCCAACCAAGCGGCCAAATTTCCAGTAGCAGTAGCAATAACAACGGACTTTCCAGCCTCATCGTCAGCAGCCTCAGAGGCAACAACAGTAGGCTCTTATCTGCCCTTTCTGTAAGAAGCCAGGACATGGATGTGATATCTGCAGGAAGAGGTTGGGAGTATATTTATTTTATGGAGTGGCAAATCACCAGTTAAGAGACTGTCGTCTGGCACCAGCTCATCCAGGTCATGGTAGAGCTCTTGCTCAGAGAGCACCAGTTAGAGCACCAGCAGCACCTATAGCACAACAGAGGGGACCTGCACTCCCGATCCAGCATCAGCATTTTGTGCAGCATCAGCAGCAGAGGGAAGCACCACATGGGCAAGATTTTACCATGACAATTGAGGAGACAGAGCCAGTTGTAGATGTCATCGTAGGTTCGATTCTCCTAGATTCTATTCTAGAATTAGCTTTGTTTGATTCTGGTGCTTTCCATAATTTTTTATCAGTATCTTTTGCTCTTAAGCACCAATTAAAGGCTAAATTTTTGAGTAGGACTTGTAAGATCACGACTGGGGGTGGCATCATCCTGGTCAATGATGTTAGCAAGGATCAGAGAGTTACTTTGGTAGGCCGATAGTTGAGTGTGTGCTTACTCGTAATGCTACTTCCGAGCTAGGACATTGTTCTTGGGATGGATTGGTTGAGTAGGTACCATGCTATCATAGATTATTGTGGAGGCAGAGCTTTATTTCAACCATCGGGAGAGCCAGAGTTCAAGATCGCCAAAGGAGCAGCGGAGCAGAGCGAGGGATTCTTCTATGGAGCCCTGGTAGAAGAGAAGGAGTTGCCACATCCTTTGATTACGGAGTTCCTAGATGTCTTCTAAGAGGAGTTGTGGAGGTTGCCGCCAGATAGGGACATTGAGTTCTCTATAAACTTGGTACCAGGCGTAGAGTCGATATCATATCATGTCTATAGGGTGAACAACAGCGAGCTGGCAAAATTAAAGAAGGAGATGGACGAGTTACAGGAAAAAGGCTTTATCAGATCCAGTTCATCATCATGGGGTGCACCGGTATTGTTTGTACCGAAGAATAATGGGTCTGTACGCATGCATATCGACTACAGGGCTCTGAACAATCTCACTATCAAGAATAGATACCTGCTGTCGAGGATAGATGATCTATTCGATCAGTTGAGCGGAGCGAAGGTATTCTCGAGGATAGACTTGAGGTCAGGCCGCCACCAGGTGAAAGTGAAGAGGGAAGATATTCCTAAGACAACTTTTTAGACTCGGTATGGCCAGTTTGAGTTTATAGTAATGCCGTTTGGGTTGACCAATGCTCCAGTGGTATTCATGAACCTGATGAACAAGGTGTTCCACCAGTACCTTGATAAGTTTATTGTGGTGTTCATCGATGATATCCTCGTATATTCGAAGACGCCGAAGGAGCACGATGAGCATTTGAGGATAGTTCTAGAGACTTTCAAGAATGAGGGGCTTTATGGAAAGCTTTTGAAGTGCGAGTTCTTCCTAGACAAGGTTGAATTCCTTAGATATGTGGTGACAGGAGATGGGATCTTAGTTGACCCTAGAAAGATTACGGTAGTGGAGTCATGGCTACTCCAAGTTCGATGGCAGAGATCAAGAGCTTTCTAGGTCTGGAAGGATACCACATAAGGTTTGTACAGGATTTCTCCATGATTTTAGAGCGGATGACTAGGCTGACCAAGAAGAACGTGGAGTTTATGTGGTCAGAGGAGTGTCAGGCCACTTTTGATAAGTGGAAGAAGAGATTGATGACAACTCCTGTGTTGATGTTGCCATCGGGGTTAGGTGGTTTCACTATTTATAGTGATAGTTCAGGGAAGGGTTTGGGTTACGTTCTACAGCAGAATGAGAAAATAATTTCCTATGCTTCCAGGAAGTTACGTCCCCATGAGAAGAACTACCCTACCCACGATCTAGAGTTGGCAGCAGTCATTTTTGCTCTAAAGTTATGGAAATCTATCTATATGGAGAGCGTGTGGAGATCTTCATAGACCATGAGAGCTTGAAGTATGTGTTTGCCCAGAAGGAGCTAAACATGAGACAGTGGTAGTGGTTAGAGTTGAAGAAGGACTTCGACATATCATTTTAGTACCATCCAGGAAAGGCCAACGTAGTCGTCGATGCCTTGAGCAAGTATCCGGTGGCAATGTTCTTGACATCTGACAGATATTTGTTTGCCGACCATGAGAGTTTGGGTATTGAGATGATAGTTTCTGGTATCGATATATAAATATAGGAATTATAGATACAGTCAAAGCTGATAGACAGGATCAGGACCACACAGTATGATGATGTGACTCTGAGAAGCATCAAAGCATAAATTTAGGCCGTATTATTGGATGACTTTACCATTATGGAGGACGGTTCCTTACGACAAGGTATGAGGTTATATGTACCAAGTGGAGAGTTATGCGAGAAGGTTCTGCAGGAGGCGCATCACTCTCAGTACTCTATGCATCCAGGTGCCAACAAGATATATAGGAATCTGAGGGAGCAAGTGTGGTGGTATGGCATGAAATGGGAGGTGGCGCACTTCGTATCCAGATGCTTAATGTACCAGCAGGTGAAAGAAGAGAGGCAGAGGCGAGGTGGTATACTTCAGCCCTTACCCATTCCAAAGTAGAAGTGGGAGCATGGTACCATGGATTTTGTTTTGGTGCTTCCACAATCTCCAGGAGGGAAAGACGCGATTTGGGTTATCATAGACAAGTTGACCAAATCAGCCCACTTCTTTCCATTTAAAGTGGGTACGTCTACGGAGAAGCTCACAGAGATATACGAGCGATAGATTATCAGATTCTATAGGGTCCCTATGAGCATAGTCTTGGATCGGGATAGTCGCTTCATGTCCCATTTTTGGAGGAGTTTGTAGGCTAGCTTGGGCACCCAACTCAAGTTCAGTTTCGCATATCACCACCAGACGGACGGGCAGTCAAAGAGGACTATTCAGACTCTCGAGGATATGCTACGCACCTATGTTTTAGAATTTAGTGGTTCTTGGGAGGATCATCTCTACCTGGTAGAATTTTCTTACAATAACAGTTACCAGGCCAGTATTAAGATGTCACCATTTAAGGCGTTGTATGGGCGAAGATGTCATACTCCTTTATCTTAGGATAATATTGGTGAGAGAGCATTGTTGGGATTGGAGATGGTTATGGATGCAGCCGAGAAGGTAAAGCTTATCAGAGATAGACTTCGGGTGGCACATGACAGATAGCAATATTAGGCCGACAGCTGCCAGAGACCTTTAGAGTTTGAGGGATCACATTCTCCTTCCACTGCTTGGGAGCTCACGGTTTCATGTTAGATTTTATTATAATTATTTTATTGTAGTTCTAGGTTGGCGATCTGGTGTTCTTGCAGATTTTTCTAACATAGGACACGATTCACTTTGGTGGAGGTAGGAAGCTTAGTCCAAGGTACATCGGACCATTCAGTATTCTTGCGTAGATCGATGTAGTGGCCTACAGTCTAGACTTGCTGCCTTCACTAGAGAGAGTACATGACGTATTCCATATGTCATAGCTGAGACGATATGTGGCAGATCTTAGTCACTTATCAGATCACTCCGAGATAGAGGTGGGTCTTATCCAAATAAGCCAGTGGAGATTCTGGATCACCGGAAGAAGATGATTCAGATCTAGTCGATTTCCTTGGTACGCGTCGCGTTGAGGCATTACTCTCCAGAAGAGTCTACCTGGGAGAGGGAAGCCGAGATACGCAAGCGATACACTTATCTATTTGAGCCGTGAGATATTTTCTTTTCTTTCTATGATTGCTTGCTGTAGTGCTAATTCCTTCTTAAATTTCGACGATATTTTTTTAAGGAGGGTAGAATTGTAACCATTACTTTTTGGGCTATGAGTATTTATGTCATTGGTATTATTATTAAATTTAAAAATAATTAGTATGGTTATTTCTATATAATTAATTAATATTGAGGGTGGTGCATGATTAGTCCCTTAGTTAGACTAATTGCTAATGAACCCAACTAGACTTGTCATGACCAGTAGGGTAACCGATTATATTAGTCTTGGTTAACTAGTTATAATAGAGGGAATAAATATAATCCTCATCCATTTTAATATTAAACCTTCATTAATTAAACATCTCTTTAGCTGAATCCTTCAGGACAACCCCTGGAGGACAATTTGGATATTTTACATAGACCAACACTAACCTACCTTGGCTGGCCCTATTTAGGAGAATGGAGCCACCCCTTCTTTATTAGTTCTTCATGAAGAAACGCTAAGTTTAGTTATTCCCTCCAAGCATTCATTTCTTCACCAAATTTTATCAAATCAATCCCAATCCTTCTTATTTTTATCCTCAAAGAGAGTTAGAAGCTTGAAGGTTACAAGAGGGTTGAGGAAGAGGAGTTTGGCTAGAGATTGGTGCTCATTCCTCACTTTTGTGCTTATTGGAGGAACCACATTAGAAATCCATTTCCCAATAGATAAAAATCATATTTCTCTTTGTTATGTCAGATTTGGTGTCACGACCCGAACCCGGTATAGGGGCACGAGAGCGTGGGTACGTCCAGCCTACGTCGCAGCATCGGCGGTAGAACGCTGTCTAGGTCACTATCTAAACAATCTCTCACGAATATCCAACTCCATAAGGAGACACAGATATCATCATATAATATGGAATGTACTCAATCACATAAGCTAAAGCACGATGAGATATCGAAATAAGCAATACAAGACAAGTCTAAACAACAATAAATAGTCTAACCTGCAACCAATAACATCCAATCTCCAACTATGTCGAAAATAAGTCCTCTATGTCATAGTCTGGAAAAATATCCAGTCAGGATTGGAATGAAATACACTTCTAACAGCAGTTCCACATATATTGACAAAAACTATAACACAGTGTAAAGAAATATAAGACAGATATGAATAACTGGCAATAAGAAATACTGACGAGCATGGATATACTAGAAATAGAAATACTGGAATAAATAGAATACGGGA
The DNA here is from genome assembly GCA_036927795.1 of Iris macrosiphon. Classification (NCBI taxonomy): domain Eukaryota; kingdom Viridiplantae; phylum Streptophyta; class Magnoliopsida; order Asparagales; family Iridaceae; genus Iris; species Iris macrosiphon. Next base: position 13,463,026 of record JAYESA010000006.1, read on the forward strand.
GCATATGTCATCATCAATATACATCTAGCAATGAAATAGAAATACAAGTACACGCAAGAACAATGAACTGGTATGTAAGTGTGTACGAGAATAATAACTAGAACATGTGGAGATGCTAGATCAATATACTAGAGATACATGTCAAGAACATCTAACTAAGTGTGTTAAACATCAGTATATCATGTGATCGACTTGGGACTATATGACTTATTACATTGATTAGCGATCATCCCCAACAAGTTCGGCTAACCATATGTAACAGCGATGAGGCATGTAAGGGTAAGGATGCACCGACGTGAGGTGTGGGTAAGCTATGATGCATGTAAAGTTGGGTATGATCACATAAGCTACTAATATTTCCCCATTTTCCCCCAGCTAGCATGATGGATCCCAATCACGACTCCTCGTGACAAGTCGCAATGATGCCAACTCGTGTAAATAACAGTGTCAGAGTTATGTACGCTATACAACAAAAATTATAGAGATAATCAACATAATGGAAACTGTTAGAGAATGTACTCGCCTGGGGTCCTGCTGCTGGTTTGAATCAGAGTCCAAGTCATAGTCCAAATAGCCTATGTATTACAAATTTACCATGTCAAAAGATAATTTATTTAATTCTGGAATAATTACTCTAAAATCTTATTTTAATCTTATTATTCTGATTTTTAGGTTAATTCCTATATTTTTATCCAAAAGAACTGAATTTTATCAACTCGAGACTCATGGCACATAAATCGAGGCAATTTGTTGACCGAAAAGTTAACCAAAACAAACTCAACTTTCATGTATGATTTCCTGTAGATTTTAGCGTAAAAAATATGTTAGAATTTATGGCTCGTCCGAATTCAAATTCGTTTGGGAATTATGGCACATACAAATTTCGTATTGTGCCCCGATGGTTAAATTCTAACCTAAAAGTTCTACAGAATTAACAGTATGTAAATAATTTGAATTAAATTCTGGTAAAAACATATGTCAATGATCTCGACATTAGCTTTTCGAAACTTAAAACGGTTCATGATTCTACGAATTTTTGGACATGCTGTGCTCTACGAATTTTCCAGAATTTAATACTCATAATTTTATAAAAAAATTATATAATCAGAAAGCCAACCTCAATATCATTCTAACGCAAGAAACTGGGACTCGTTTGGAGTCCGGAGCTATGCGCAATGGTTTCTGGAAGATAAAGGAACCCTAGATGGCAATTCTCCAAAAATTGGCTCAAGAAAAACCCTAGAAAATAACTTAAACTATTATATATATATAGAGGAGAGAGAGTGCAGCCGCGGCTCGGATCTTGACACGTGGCAGCCTTCCGTGCTGCCCCGCCCAAATCGGATGGTCACAGTTCGACGCGGCTCGGCTCAGCTGAGTACGAGTCGAACTCAGACTCGGCTCGGCTCGAGGTCGGCTCGGCTTGGCTCGCACCCAGCCTGCGGTCACTGACAGGCAGGACCCACACTGTTCGCTGAGGGAGGCTGACAGGTGGGCCCCCTGTTTGCTGACTGGGCAAAAATAATTACTTTTTGGTTTATTTTTCAGAAATTAGTTTTTAATTCAGTTTTTTATAATTAACTCAAAATAAATGCTAAAAATAATCAAAAAATTCCCAAAAAATTCTAAAAAATATATTTTATTATTTAGAACCTAAAATAAAAGTTTGAGATATTTTTAATTATATTTGAAGCTAAAATAAATTCTTGAAAGTCCTAGAAAATTAGGGTTACCAGTTTTTTAATTAACTAAAAATTATGGAAAAATCCCAATAGCCCCAAATTAACCTAATAATAATATTTAAGCATGAATTTCAAGATACGGAGGTTAGATTTGGATTGTGTATTTAACCAATAGAAATCCTTTCATGGTTTAAGACTACCCATAGGAAGAAGAACTAGGTCCATAGGAGTCCTATAGAGGAAGTTGTATTAGGTTTTATGTCCATTTAGAGAAAACTCTGATGTAGCATACCAAGTGTTTGATAAAATTTGTCACAACCCGCACCCGAAATTTAAGCATGGGTCGTGGGCACGTCCAGCCTACGCCGCAGCATCGGCGGTAGATCGCTGTCTAGGTCTCAACATATAATATATTCTGTCAATAGTCTCAACTCCGTACGGAGGACAATGATAAATAATCCACAGTTCTATGATATACTCAATCACAAGCTAATAGAAAATAATGGCACGATGAGAATAGAAAAGAGTTCTAATATAAACCAACCACAATAAGTCCAACTCAAATCTTGGGTCTAGATGACCTCACAAAATCACAGAATAATAAATACAACTCAGTCTCAGTCTGAAACAATAATACAGAAAAAGTAATCTAAGAATTGGTAGGTAAGGTCTCCTCTCGGATAGGCAACTCCTTTGGGATTTCTGGAGTGAAATCTCCCTCTAATCCTGGGCCGTAATGAGTGGGGCAAAGATCCTCCAGGTCCTCTGAAAAATGTTATCCAGTCAGGATTGGAGCGAAGCACAAGCAATAACAGCAGTTTCATTAAATTGACAAAGACTATAAACAGTGTAAGAAATACAAGATGGAAATAAATGCTGGAAATGTAAAGTACTGGAGAAAATGGAAATAGGCAATAGAGCATCTAGCAATGAACAATAGACAGTGAATGCTAGAACAAGTGAAACTGAATAAATAGACATCTAGCTAAGTGTTTGAATTATCAGTTTATTATGTGATCGGCTTGGGACTTGATCAGGCTGGTTATATATGATTAGCTATGATTCTTGTAGGTCAGGCTAACCATATGGTTAGCTATGATGCATGTAGTGGTCAGGCTAATCATATATAACAGCTATGATGCATGTAAAAGGTCAGGCCGCACCCGACGTGAGAAGTGGGGTGAGCTATGATGCATGTAGAGGGTTGGATATGATCACATAATCTACTAATAGTTCCCCATCCCCCAGCTAGCACGATGGATTCCAATCACGACCCCTCATGATGGGGATCTAGGGTGCTAACCCGTGTATCCATAGTGTCGGAATCAAGTATGTAATACAACTGAATTATAGTAATAATCAACAATGAAAACTGTCAGAGAATGTACTCGCCTGTGGTCCTGAGCAAAGTGTAAGGATCGAGGTCCAAAGTGGAATCACAATGACCTATTTATAGAAAAATTAATGTCAGGATAATGAATTAAAGAAAGGAGCATGATTAACTAATTAAAAACGAGGTTTCTAGGTCATACTAAGGTTTAGGGTTCAAACTAGTTAACTAGTCTAAAAGGTCACTTAACTAACTAGTACTAACTATATAAGGAATATGATACTCTATGTATATTAGTATATAATAAGTAACACTTATGTCTTAACTGACATAGACATACATATTTATATTACCTAACCTACATACAAATCTTATACTCTAACTCCTAATGTTGCTGCTACACTTGGTAAAATCAAATCTAACTAGTATCATTATCTAGTATTGAACTTAACTACCTAACTACCTGGACACATAAACACTGATACATACTCACAGGTATCACTCAGGGTGCACACACACAGGAACATACCCACTGGTTTCCACACTCACTCACAGGCACAAACTAAAATTTGGGTACTCACCTCTAACTCACTTACAGCCACACATAGCTCACTGAACACCTACACACATACTGACACAGTTTCCCCACTGCTCTAATACCTCACATACTCACTGATCACACAGCTAACCTCACAGGAACTAAATTCCTACACTGCACTCATACTGACTACACTAGCTACTGCTATAATAGAAACTGCACAACTCACTGCTCTCCCTCTTCTCACAGAATTCACTCACTCACACACACACACACTACTACCTACTGATACACAGGAATACACACTGGTTCACATAGGTAGACACAGGTTTTCCCACACTGGCACATACACAGATGCCAATTGAACCTAGAATTTATGAGACACACACACTAGTACACACAGCAGGTATTTTACAGTCATCTCACACTACTCACACTGGTATCTAATACACTGAACTCAGGGTTCTATGATACACAGTTTTACACACTCTACACACATACTGTCACATACAGGTAAACTCACACATACTGCTACCCATAGACACTCCCAAGGCCTAGACATGTTGGGATACATAGGTTCTAATTTCCTAACTGATACACCTACTGTTTACTCACACACACCACATACAGGCACACTGACACCTAAGATCACTAGATACACTCACAGTTAACACACACACAGATCTACTTAACACAGTGTCAAAACTGAGACTAACACACACAGACAATTTACAAAATACTGAGATATGGAAAACTATGAACCCAATTCACTGATGCACTAAACTCCTCATACCCTGGACTGATACATAAACTCCCTGAACTAAGACACAGGACTTTAATTTCCAACCAAAGAACACCCTGCACTTTAATACCAACCTACTGAAACCCCCAAGATACTCTAACCACAGTTCAATTTTTTGAACTGTACAGTGTACTGAGACATCACTGCATATTTCCTGGTACTCCATATGACACTCAAGCACAACCCAAAACCTACACTATACCTATACTTACATTCTACTGCCATCCTCAACCTCTCAAGACCCCAAATATCCATCACCTAGACCCCCAAATACGGATACTGATCTGTCCCCCAATGCTGGTATACTGACATCCCTCTTCTAATACCAACATGCACTAAAACACAGTGCCACACACACAGAACTTCGAGCTCACACAGGCTCTCACACAATGATACTGAACATAAAACCTTACACACACCTGAACTGCTCCCAGACTTTCCCCCCCCCACACATACATATATTCACTCACTGGTACACAGAATTCATATAGAATACTCACTGATCTTAATCCTATACACACACTCACATGTACATAAATTTCTCCCAAACACAGCCACACACCCTCTGATACCCGACTGTGCACAGTTTACTCCAAAGCCCAACTGTACACAGGAATCCCCACCGTGCACCTCTTCCCCAAACACACAAACCTATATATATGTATATATATAAATATATACATATATATCATGCATCAAAATGTGCAATATTAGAATAGTTTAGATAGGTATACCCTTATGAAGCATTTCATCATACAAATAATGTGCTGAATTCGTATTCCACAATATTAATCATGAATACTCAAACCAAAATCCTAAAAATCGAGATCTAACCTACATGTAGGAGGTGTAGTCATGTATACTTGCAAACCCTTAGGATTAGGGTTTCTAAAATTGGGGAAACCAACGTAGGTCACCAAAAACCCTAATTTCCTCTTAAATCTCTATGTAGAAACCCTAAAATCGAAATCTAACCTCAGGGTGGTTTCCTAATGGCATACAATAATGAAAAACAGAATTTAAATGAATAAAAATAGAGTTTTACATATAGGGAGATGGTTTTTCTATGAAGGTTCTTCTTTCCCAAGGTTTCTTGACCCAAGCTCCTTGTTCCCTTTGCCTTGAAGGAGGAAAATGGGATCCCTAGGGTTTGATCTCGAATTTGGGGTGGAGAACAAGTGGTTTTTCTTATGGAGGCTTGGGTTTCTTTTTTCTACATGAAGGATGGCTTTGAGAGAGACTCCCTTTTATATTAAAACCAGTTAGGGTTTCTAATGCAAAGTTTTAGGTTAACCCTCCCCCCAGGTTAGGTCATGTGGAACCTAATTAACTCAGGTTTAGTCCGTCTAAGGTTTGAGGTCCAAACCTAAAATTTGAATTCTAGGGTTTCTCTAGAACTGGGTTTTCAAATTAGGGTTTAGTCATTAGGGTTTGTCTTAATGCATTCTAGGGCTTTACCTAAAACTAAATATCACTAACAATATAAAAAATAGTTTATCAAACTCAACAGATTAATTAAATTCATAATTATTCAAAATAGTGAATTTACACAAATACCCTCATCTGGAAATATGGTAGTGACAAGTCTACCCTCCTAAAAGAAATTTCATCCTCGAAATTTGGACTGAACAGAACAAGAATAAATCAGAAAGGGATATACCTCAAGTCTAGAAGAGGTACGGGTATTGCTCGCGCATTTCGTCCTCTCTCTCCCAGGTTGACTCCCCTGGAGAGTGATGTCTCCATGCAACACGAACCAAAGAAATAGTTTGGTTCCGTAATACCTTCTCTCTGCGGTCCAAGATCTCTACGGGTTGCTCGGGGTAGCTGAGCGTCGGACCAACCTCAACCTCCGAGTGGTCAAGTACGTGACTAGGGTCTGCCACGTACCTTCTCAGCTGCGACACGTGGAACACATCATGCACTCCCTCTAATACAGGCGGCAAGTCCAGTCTATATGCCACTGCACCTACCCTCGCAAGAATACCAAAGGGTCCGATGTAGCGTGGGCTAAGCTTCCCGCCTCGACCAAAACGAATCGTACCACGCGTTGGAGAAATTCGTAGGAATACTAGTTCGCCAACCTAAAACAAAACAGTCTCAACACGCAATCTAAACAAACAAACACAAGCCAGAAAAATAATAATCTATACCTGAAACTCAAGGGGTCTACGGTGGCTGTCGGCCCAATGCCGCTGTCTGTCCTGCGCCACTCGCAGTCTGTCTCTGATGAGTTTCACCTTTTCTGCTGCATCCACGACCATTTCTGGTCCTAGCAAGGCTCTCTCTCCAACGTCGTCCCAAGATAACGGTGTACGACACCTTCGTCCATAAAGAGCCTCAAATGGTGATATCTCGATGCTGGCCTGATAGCTGTTGTTGTAAACGAACTCTACCAGGTGCAGATGATCCTCCCAAGAACCTTCGAGATCTAGAACACAAGTACGTAGCATATCCTTGAGAGTCTGAATAGTCCTTTCAGACTGCCCGTCTGTTTGGGGGTGATATGCGGTACTGAACTTGAGCTGAGTGCCCAAGCTAGTCTGTAGACTCCTCCAGAAGTGGGAAGTGAAACGACTATCTCGATCTGAGATGATGCTCACCGGAACTCCATGAAATCTAACGATCTGACGTACGTACATCTCTGCTAGCCTCTCTGTCGATGTGCCTACCTTGAAAGGTAAGAAATGGGCTAATTTGGTCAACCTGTCCACGATGACCCAAATCGCGTCCTTCCCTCCCAGAGAACGTGGAAGCCCTGAAACGAAATCCATGGTCACGTGCTCCCATTTCCACTCTGGAATCGGTAAAGGTTGAAGCAAACCACCTGGCCTCTGCCGGTCTGCCTTTACCTGCTGGCACACTAGACACCGGGATACGAAGCGTGCTACCTCGCGCTTCATTCCATACCACCATACGTGCTCCCTCAAGTCTCGATACATCTTGTTGGCACCGGGATGCATCGAGTACTGAGAGCGGTGTGCCTCCTGTAAAACCTCCTCGCGCAGCTCCCCGCTCGGCACACACATCCTCGTGCCGTGCCGTAAGGAACCATCGTCTGCGATAGTAAAGTCGTCTGACAATCCTATCTGAACCTGTGCTTTGATACTCCTCAGAGCCTCATCCTCGAACTGCGCAGCTCTGATCCTGTCCATCAGCTCGGACTGTATCTGTAATCCCCACATCTGAATCTCAGTACCGGAAACTAACACCTCAATCTCCAAGCTTTCCAAATCAGCCAACAAATGTCTATCTGTCGTCAAGTGCATATCCATCGGATACCTGCTCAAGGCATCGGCGACTACGTTGGCCTTCCCTGGATGGTACTGCAATGATATGTCAAAGTCCTTCATCAACTCTAACCACCTCCTCTGCCTCATGTTTAGTTCCTTCTGTGTGAATACGCACTTCAAGCTCTTGTGGTCTATGAAGATCTCCACACGCTCTCTGTACAGGTAATGTTTCCACAGCTTCAGAGCAAAGATAACTGCTGCCAACTCCAAATTATGGGTGGGCTAGTTCTCTTCATGAGGGCGTAACTGCCTGGAAGCATAGGCAATTACCTTTCCGTGCTGCTGAAGAACACATCCCAGACCCTTACCTGAAGCATCACTATAGATGGTGAAACCACCTGTCCCTGCTGGCAACGTCAAAACTGGAGCTGTCGTCAACCTCTTCTTCAGCTCATCAAATGCAGCCTGGCACTCCTCCGTCCAGACAAAATCTATATCCTTCCTAGTCAATCTGGTCATTGGCGCTGCAATCCTGGAGAAGTCTTGTACAAACCTCCTGTAGTATCCTGCTAGCCCGAGAAAACTCCTGATCTCAGCTACCGAACTGGGGGTAGCCCACGACTTCACTGCCTCGATCTTCTGTGGGTTAACTGAGATTCCGTCACCCGATACCACATGCCCAAAAAATTCAACCTTGTTAAGGAAGAATTCATACTTAGAGAGTTTCCCGTACAGCTTCTCCCTCCTGAGAGTCTCTAAGACCAACCTCAGGTGCTCTTCGTGCTCCTCCGGAGTCTTGGAATACACAAAAATATCGTCGATGAACACCACTACGAACTTGTCAAGGTACTGGTGGAACACCTTGTTCATCAAGTTCATGAATACTGCCGGTGCATTGGTTAAACCAAATGGCATCACCATGAATTCAAACTGGCCGTATCTGGTCCGAAAAGCTGTCTTCGGCGTGTCCTCTCTCTTCACCTTCACCTGGTGATAGCCTGACCTCAAATCTATCTTTGAAAACACCCTTGCCCCGCTCAACTGATCGAAAAGATCATCTATCCTCGGCAGCGGGTACTTGTTCTTGATAGTGATATTGTTCAAAGCTCTATAATCAATGCACATGCGCACCGTGCCATCCTTCTTCGGTACGAACAATACCGGAGCTCCCCATGGTGATGAACTGGATTTGATGAAGCCTTTGTCCTGCAGCTCCTCAACTTGCTTCTTCAGTTCTGCCAGCTCGCTGTTGTTAACTCTATAGACATGTTGTGAAATGGGCTCCACTCCTGGAACCAAGTCTATAGAGAATTCAATATCTCTGTCTGGCAGCAAGCCTGGCAACTCCTCTGGAAATACATCCAGGAACTCCGCTATCAGAGGATGTGGCAACTCCTCTTCTTCCGCCCTGGCTCCGCAAAATGTGCTCCTCCTCTGTTTCGCTGCTCCTCTGACGACCTCAAACTCCGGCTCTCCTGGTGGTCTAAACAAAACTCTGCCTCTATAACAATCTATAGTAGCATGATGCCTACTCAACCAGTCTATTCCGAGTACAATATCATACCCCGGAAGTGGCATGACGAGTAAGCTCACGCTCAACTCTCGGCCTCCTACTGACACACTCCGGTCCTTGCAGTGATCACGGACTAGGATAATACCTCCACCAGTCATGATCTTGCAAGTCCTAGCTAATGGTTCTGTGTCTAAATGATGTCGAAGTGCATAAGATACAGACACAAAACTATGGGAAGCGCCAGAGTCGAATAAGGTAAATACGGGAATACAATCGAGAAGAACCGAACCTGTGATCAAGTCTCCTGCTGGCTCGATCTCCTTGACTGCCATGGCGTACGCTCGCCCCTGGGGTGCACCTCTCTGCTGCTGATGCTGGGCGAACTTCTGATATTGTGGTGGAAGTGGTCCCCTCTGTTGTTGGCCTCCTGGTACGGTAGATACCCTGTCTGGTCCACTCTGGGCGGCTGCTCCACCCTGACCTGAACGAATGGTAGGGCAATCCCTCAGCTGGTGTATCGTCGATTCGCAGGACAGACATGAGCCCAATCTCTTCCTGCAGATATCTCTAGTATGTCCCATCTTCCCGTAGTACGCACACTGGATGGCGGGCTGAGTCTGTCTCTGTTGCTGCTGCTGGACCTGCCCTCGGGCTGGTGCCTGATGCTGCTACTGAAAGGGTCTCTGCTGTTGCTGCTGAAAGTGTGGACGCTTGCCCGGTCCCGTACTACTGTTTGCTCCTCCGGAACCATCGCGTCCTCTCTTGGGCTTGAGGCCCAAGTCGTCCTCGGCTATCTGGGCATCCATCAATATGCCCTCGTAGGTAGTTGTGCGACGTCCCGACGTGCGAGACTTGATCTCCCTTGCCAGCCCCTTTATGAACTTCCGGGCCCTGTCCCCCGGATCTCTAATCATCGATGGCGCGAAGCGGCTCAGACGGGAAAACTCTGCGGCATACTCGTCGACGGACGAGCTCCCCTGGACTAAGTCATGGAACTGACTCTCCAAAGCTCCCAGGGCAACATCAGGGAAGAACTTCTCCTTGAAGAGCTCCTTGAAAGCTTCCCAAGTGAGTCCCCTTTCAAGGAGTCTCGGCTCTGTGCGAAACCACGTCAAGGCGATATCGAACATCTGGCTGCCGGCGGCCTCGATCTGAAGAGCCTCCGGAAGCTGTGCCAAGCACAAGTTCCTCTCGATGTCCTCTAGCCAATCATCGGCGTAGTGTATCCCTTCTGTCCCCTTGAATTCCCGAGGCATCATTCTCTTGAAATCCACAATGGTGCCCGGCCTCTGGTGGTGCTGATCAGGACGCTGCTGCTGCTGAGTAACTCTCTCAACAGCCTGGAGGGCCACTTGATGAGCATTATCCATGTTCACCCTCATCATCTCTGTCTGGGCCTGATGTGCCTCAGCCTGCACCCTCTGGGCTCTGCCGACGTCCTCTGGGCATCGACCATGCCCTGAATCAAAGCGAACATCTGTGCTCCATCGACGGGCACACCTCCTGGATGCTGAACTGGTGGTGGTGGTGGAGGTGGTGGTGGAGGTGCCGTTGTAGCTATGGGGACCCTCTGAGCAGGTGGTGGAGGACCCCCGAATGCTGCGAATACTCCCACATGTACTGGAGATGTAGGAGGTGCTGCGGATGTCTGTCCGACAAGGTGAGAGGTGGCAGACCTCTCTGAATCTGCTGCTCCGAGTCTCTGGGACCTCCTCGGCGGCATCCTGAAGACAGATCGAAAGATTTAATTAAGGCAATAGACACGGTATCATCAAAGGAGGACAGTAAATTCCTAAAGGAAAAATCATTAAGAGTAGTATTATAAGAATCAGAAACTCCTAATTGTGATTGAGCATCTCCTCGGCCAAATTCCTATTTCCTAAAACAGGATCGTAGTAATACTCTAAGCGAGCACCACTACGATATTGCTCTAATGCGAATCTAGGACTAGACCTGCATGGGCCACCACTAAAACGTGTCACGACCCGCACCCAGAATTTGAGCATGGGTCGTGGGTACGTCCAGCCTACGTCGCAGCATCGGCGGTAGATCGCTGTCTAGGTCTCAACATATAATATATCCTGTCAATAGTCTCAACTCCGTACGGAGGACAATGATAAATAATCCACAGTTCTATGATATACTCAATCACAAGCTAATAGAAAATAATGGCACGATGAGAATAGAAAAGAGTTCTAATATAAACCAACCACAATAAGTCTAACGCAAATCTTGGGTCTAGATGACCTCACAAAATCACAGAATAATAAATACAACTCAGTCTCAGTCTGAAACAATAATACAGAAAAAATAATCTAAGAATTGGCAGGTAAGGTCTCCTCTAGGATAGGCAACTCCTCTGGGGTTTCTGGAGTGAAATCTCCCTCTAATCCTGGGCCGTAATGAGTGGGGCAAAGATCCTCCAGGTCCTCTGAAAAATGTTATCCAGTCAGGATTGGAGCGAAGCACAAGCACTAACAGCAGTTTCATTAAATTAACAAAGACTATAAACAGTGTAAGAAATACAAGATGGAAATAAATGCTGGAAATGTAAAGTACTGGAGAAAATGGAAATAGGCAATAGAGCATCTAGCAATGAACAATAGACAGTGAATGCTAGAACAAGTGAAACTGAATAAATAGACATCTAGCTAAGTATTTGAATTATCAGTTTATTATGTGATCGGCTTGGGACTTGATCAGGCTGGTTATATATGATTAGCTATGATTCTTGTAGGTCAGGCTAACCATATGGTTAGCTATGATGCATGTAGTGGTCAGGCTAATCATATATAACAGCTATGATGCATGTAAAAGGTCAGGCCGCACCCAACGTGAGAAGTGGGGTGAGCTATGATGCATGTAGAGGGTTGGATATGATCACATAATCTACTAATAGTTCCCCATCCCCCAGCTAGCACGATGGATTCCAATCACGACTCCTCATGATGGGGATCTAGGGTGCTAACACGTGTATCCATAGTGTCGGAATCAAGTATGTAATACAACTGAATTATAGTAATAATCAACAATAAAAACTGTCAGAGAATATACTCGCCTGTAGTCCTGAGCAAAGTGTAAGGATCGAGGTCCAAAGTGGAATCACAATGACCTATTTATGGAAAAATTAATGTCAGGATAATGAATTAAAGAAAAGAGCATGATTAACTAATTAAAAACGAGGTTTCTAGGTCATACTAAGGTTTAGGGTTCAAACTAGTTAACTAGTCTAAAAGGTCACTTAACTAACTAGTACTAACTATATAAGGAATATGATACTCTATGTATATTGGTATATAATAAGTAACACTTATGTCTTAACTGACATAGACATACATATTTATATTACCTAACCTACATACAAATCTTATACTCTAACTCCTAATGTTGCTGCTACACTTGGTAAAATCAAATCTAACTAGTATCATTATCTAGTATTGAACTTAACTACCTAACTACATGGACACATAAACACTGATACATACTCATAGGTATCACTCAGGGTGCACACACACAGGAACATATCCACTGGTTTCCACACTCACTCACAGACACAAACTGAAATTTGGGTACTCACCTCTAACTCACTTACAGCCACACATAGCTCACTGAACACCTACACACATACTGACACAGTTTCCCCACTGCTCTAATACCTCACATACTCACTGATCACACAGCTAACCTCACAGGAACTAAATTCCTACACTGCACTCACACTGACTACACTAGCTACTGCTACAATAGAAACTGCACAACTCACTGCTCTCCCTCTTATCACAGAATTCACTCACTCACACACACATACTACTACCTACTGATACACAGGAATACACACTGGTTCACATAGGTAGACACAGGTTTCCCCACACTGGCACATACACAGATGCCTACTGAACCTGGAATTTATGAGACACACATACTAGTACACACAGCAGGTATTTTACAGTCATCTCACACTGCTCACACTGGTATCTAATACACTGAACTCAGGGTTCTATGATACACAGTTTTACACACACTGTCACATACAGGTAAACTCACACATACTGCTACCCATAGACACTCCCAATGCCTAGACATGTTGGGATACATAGGTTCTAATTTCCTAACTGATACACCTACTGTTTACTCACACACACCACATACAGGCACACTGACACCTAAGATCACTAGATACACTCACAGTTAACACACACACAGATCTACTTAACACAGTGTCAAAACTGAGACTAACACACACAGACAATTTACAAAATACTGAGATATGGAAAACTATGAACCCAATTCACTGATGCACTAAACTCCTCATACCCTGGACTGATACATAAACTCCCTGAACTAAGACACAGGACTTTAATTTCCAACCAAAGAATACCCTGCACTTTAATACCAACCCACTGAAACCCCCCAGATACTCTAACCACAGTTCAATTTTTTGAACTGTACAGTGTACTGAGACATCACTACACATTTCCTGGTACTCCATATGACACTCAAGCACAACCCAAAACCTACACTATACCTATACTTATATTCTACTGCCATCCTCAACCTCTCAAGACCCCAAATATCCATCACATAGACCCCCAAATACGGATACTGATCTGTCCCCCAATGCTGGTATACTGACATCCCTCTTCTAATACCAACATGCACTGAAACACAGTGCCACACACACAGAACTTCGAGCTCACACAGGCTCTCACACAATGATACTGAACATAAAACCTTACACACACCTGAACTGCTCCCAGACTTTCCCCCCCACACATACATATATTCACTCACTGGTACACAGAATTCATATAGAATACTCACTGATCTTAATCCTATACACACACTCACATGTACATGAATTTCTCCCAAACACAGCCACACACCCTCTGATACCCGACTGTGCACAGTTTACTCCAAAGCCCAACTGTACACAGGAATCCCCACCGTGCACCTCTTCCCCAAACACACAAACCTATATATATATGTATATGTATAAATATATACATATATATCATGCATCAAAATGTGCAATATTAGAATAGTTTAGATAGGTATACCCTTATGAAGCATTTCATCATACAAATAATGTGCGGAATTCGTATTCCACAATATTAATCATGAATACTCAAACCAAAATCCTAAAAATCGAGATCTAACCTACATGTAGGAGGTGTAGTCATGTATACTTGCAAACCCTTAGGATTAGGGTTCCTGAAATTGGGGAAACCAACGTAGGTCACCCAAAACCCTAATTTCCTCTTAAATCTCCATGTAGAAACCCTAAAATCAAAATCAAACCTCAGGGTGGTTTCCTAATGGCATACAATAATGAAAAACAGAATTTAAATGAATAAAAATAGAGTTTTACCTATAGGGAGATGGTTTCCCTATGAAGGTTCTTCTTTTCCAAGGCTTCTTGACCCAAGCTCCTTGTTTCCTTTGCCTTGAAGGAGGAAAATGGGATCCCTAGGGTTTGATCTCGAATTTAGGGTGGAGAACAAGTGGTTTTTCTTATGGAGGCTAGGGTTTCTTCTTTCTACATGAAGGATGGCTTTGAGAGAGACTCCCTTTTATATTAAAACCAGTTAGGGTTTCTAATGCAAAGTTTTAGGTTAAACCCCCCCCCCCAGGTTAGGTCATGTAGAACCTAATTAACTCAGGTTTAGTCCGTCTAAGGTTTGAGGTCCAAACCTAAAATTTGAATTCTAGGGTTTCTCTAGAACTGGGTTTTCAAATTAGGGTTTAGTCATTAGGGTTTGTCTTAATGCATTCTAGGACTTTACCTAAAACCAAATATCACTAACAATATAAAAAATAGTTTATCAAACTCAACAGATTAATTAAATTCATAATTATTCAAAATAGTGAATTTACACAAATGCCCTCATCTGGAAATGTGGTAGTGACAAAATTCCTAATGGGTCATTTCTCACTAATTTTTATTTGTATTTTAGAGGGGTCATTAGGATTTGGTTGTGTTTGGGAGTGATTTGAGTGTGTATCAAGAGAGTATCACATGAGTATCAATGTGTGATACCCAAGTGTGGCTTGAGTATGAGTCTATATAGAGGATTATGATATATGTAGTGTATATATGTATACATATATCTATACTTATATTATTATTTCTATTATGTGATTGTGTGTGGTAAAGAGGGGAACTCACGTGTGTATGTGTGTGTGTGTGTGTGTGTGTGTGTGTGCACTACGTTGTGAACAGTTGGTTGTGTATTATGCGCAGTTATTTGTGGGTGTGTGCAACATTATTGGTCTTAGCAGTGCCATCAGTGCACAGTTGTACATTGATACACAACTGTATAGTGCACACACTGTTGTACACTATTCACACATGAGCAGTAGTGAGCTCTTGCCCGTGTGTACTGCACAGTTAGGGTACGGGAACACTGCAGTTCAGTATGGGGATGAGCATCAATTTACCAAAATTGGGGGAGGATCAAGTTAGGATACAATTGCAGCAACAATAGCAGGTTTTGAGGAGGGGGTAATATGGGTAGTGTATTGGATTATAGTATTATCAGTATCAGGTATTAAGTAGGTCTTATACATGGTATATCATAGCAGTGATTAAGGGGAGGGGATCTAGGTCTATTCAGACTTGGGTTAGCAGTAGTAGCAGCTCATGGGTTGGGATGTATCGGGTTCAATTATGGAGATATGGAGTTCCTTGTGTGTATAATCCTTGGTTGCACTATGTGTGGTTAGGGAGCTAAATAGGCTCTGGTGATAGATGGGTAGGGACTGCACTTGATATAGTGGCAACAAGGCAGTAGTAGCATATAAAGTAATGGGGTTTGGCGTTGTATATCAGTGTAAGGGATGTCTTGGTTTTAGTATAAGTAAGAAATGTGAGTAGTGTATTAGTCTTATGCCCTAGTGGGTATCATTGAAGGAGGTGATATTGTGATGGCCTTTGATATCTAGTTGAGTATTGTTGAACACCAAGTTTATCAGTACAGGTGCTCATCCTAGAAGAGCATGTATGGGATTATTGCGAGTTAGGTGCCAATGTGAGGGTGGTACTAATTTCTAAGTGTTAAGTCATGGAGAATGTAAGGTAAGTATTTTAAGTTAGGATATTAGGTTATATAGAGTACCAAGGTATGGGTTTGGATATTGAGGTATAAGCAAGGTATTAGAGGTAATGGGGCTAATATATAAGTTATATATAAGATACCTAATAATATTAACTAGTATATATAAATTATATATGATACGTAGTAATATTAGCTAGTTTAGCGTAAACCTTCAAGGTATAGACCTAGAAACCTAGGTGTTATCTTTATTTTGACCAATGTTGACTAGTTTAACCTTAAAAGTCAACCCTTGACCTAATTTGACTAGAGTAACCTAGTTTTGACCCAAAAATCATATTTTTAACTTATTTGAACTTGTTTATCCCTTTATTACACCAAATAACAAGCCAATTCATATATAGGTCGGTACGATACCAGTTCGGACACCATTTTTTATGATTTATTTAGGACCTCAGGCGAGTACATTATCTGTTAGTTTTCAGTACTCAATAGTGTATATATCACATATTCTAAATCCATTTTACTTGATTCTGACATCATGATTACACGGGCTAGTATTATATGGATCGAGTCAGAAGATATTATTTATTTGACACGTGCATTGGATACTTCTTACACATTTACTTTATCGTGTGCTTGGGTATTCTTTGTGTTCGTATCTATCGTATGCTCCGTGTTCTCATATTATATTCGTATATGTAATGTCATGATTTGATCCATGAATATTAGTCGGGGCAGGGGAGTAGGAGTTGGTTATATGATCAAACATTTAACGTATTCGTGTGCATGCCAATTATACGATACACATATAATTGAGTTACCATAATATAGACTTATGCAACCCAACCGATCATATAACGAACTTATACTCTAAATTACTAAGATATTATCACCATTCTCTTGTTACAATACCCACCATATTTCTTGTATCTAGTTTTAGTTATTCTTGTATTTATATGCCTAGTTCAGCTGTATTTTTATTTCATAGTACATGTGCATCTTGTGTACTTTTCTATTGCTATTATATATTTTCTACCATGTATATGAAACTGCTTTTAAAGTATTATACTTGGCTCCAATCCTGACTAGATATATTTTTCAGACGGATATTTGGAGGATTGGTGTCCAACCTATTATTGCCCGCAGGATGGAGATATAGCTGAGGTAGCACCCTTAGCCCAGGATAATCAGGCACTAGTTGTCGTTGAGATACACCTAGCTATAGCAGACCTTTAGCTAGTATTTATTGTACTGGATATGTCTCCAGCATTTGACTATGACATGTTGATTACATTGAGACCATTTATATTTATTGTTAGACTATAGACTTGTTATTACAATAACTTATGACTCTCTTCTATTTTTTGACATTGTGACATTATCTAACTCTAGTTTGATTGATTGAGTATTGATACTATATATTCAGGCTGTCCTCCATTTGGAGTTAAGTTACCATTGATATGTTGTATATATATATCTTGCGTTTATTAGATAGTATTGTGGACCTTTTATATTGTTCTATCGCCGATGTTGCGGCATAGGCTGGACGTACCCACAATTCATGCCTAATTTTTGGATGCAGATCATGACACCCTACAACCAAATAAGGAAAATGGTTAAACCATCGCACCATGATAGTCCATGTTCCTAAACTATTTAACAAAAGATATAATATACAATAAAGCTCAGTTACATAATTAGCCAATCACTTGTACGGCTTACTAGGTGGAGTCTGGATTATCCCAGAGATATATGCATATAATAGGAATCCTCTAATCGAGCCATGTGCTAGTAGGGCTAGCCGAGCCATGAATCGATACATATCACGTAGTATCTATGCATCGGTCCCTCGTAAGGCTACCGTGCTAAGATTGCATAGAACACATAGTACAATATAATAGTCAGATATTGCCATCCACTAATGAGGATTTAAAAAATATCCATGGGGGCCATCCTGCAGATCCGAGATAATTGTTTGGGTGTGGCTAGTTAAGCACGATCTCAGGATTTCGTCCCTTTCAACGCTTTATATTGTTTAGTTGCCTAGTTAACCCTACTGTTACTGAAATCTTATGGCATGGTCACATGATATTTCCTTTATATGTCGTACCGTAGTACAAAAACATTATATACAAATCCACTTTGTCACCTGGCAGCCCAATTTTGTTTCACCCCAGCGTGATGCAACAATCAAACAGGTCATAGCCACGCTTGGAAATTGACTAAACCATTTTGCCCATGCTTGAAGGAATCGTATTATATAACATATCGCGTAGCACGTAGGTACCCCTTAGTATAAACATGTAATATAATTATATAGGAATACTTAGCAAATAGGAACATATCGCACACAATAAGTGTATCCGCATGGATACAAATGGTCAAGTCAAGTCACCAATCACCGTAAATCACATGGGTTCTATCTATTGCAACACATAAGTTAAGTCATGCATATATGTGGTATAGTCACTTGGCGCATGGTTAAACTATACACTTGGTCGGGTTGGGCGTATAGACGGGTCAGGCGCACAGGTGGGTCTAATACTCTCACAGTCATCAAGATTACACATATGAATCAAAATTCCAATAGAATATTCAAACCAAATCAATTCAATAAAATATGCAGGGGCAGCGTGCACGCATGAAGATCAAAGCAACATAGTCGATTATGGCATATGAGAATCGGGGGCACATAGAATATGGGGTGCATAGACATGCAAAGTCCACTCATCGGGACAAGTGCTAAGTGACGGGCAATAAATCATGTCCGAAAAGTAACCGATGTGACTTGATGTGACAAGCCAAAAATTTCAAGATAATAAGACAAAAAAATAAAAAGCTATACAGATTCACAAAAGTAGTGTAGAGGCAAGCACCCAAAAAGAAGAGACGCATGGCTCGTGGCCGCATAGTCTCCGGGCCGCATGGACGCATTGAGTCTGGCCTTAGTGAATTCTCATACGTTCAAGGTACTATGCGTCCTACTTTAGAACGCATGCATAAAAAAGTCACATATCAAACAAGATGGGTGCATATTGGAGGGGCATATGTTACTGGGCCGCATGGTACTCTATTATCCCAGAACAACAAGTTCTGCCATAAAAAACCTCCAAGAACCCGAAAACTTGTTCCCTTCATAAAAATTTTATTTTAACTCCAAATCAAGTGAACCAAAAGCCCAAATGCCTGAAATGAAGTTCTTTATCACCTAGGAACATTGGTTTTCAAAAATACGATGTTTTAATATAACAAAACCAAAAGAAACTTATGGAACCTATAAAAATCCTAAATTAAAAATATAGATCTACTCACATCCACCCATCAAAATTGAAAAATTCAAACATTAAAAGTGTTTAGAATCATAATGTATACATATTAGACAAATAAAATGCAAGAAAATAGCAAGGATTAAAATCTAAGAGTTTTTTTATATCATGCAAGGTGTACTTGCCTAAAATAAAAGGAGGATAAATGAGATAATAAGGGAAAAGAGAGAAAGAAGTTGGGTTATATAGCTAGGGTTTGAGGTTTAGACCATGGATTCTCTCATAACTTGATTCAACCCAAAAAATAAACTATGAACCACACTAAACCAAAGAATGAGTCTAGTCTCCATGCAACCTAATAAACATATAAGCAAGAAATAATAAGTCCAAAATACGTATATCGAAAATGGGGAGTGACACTTATTCTACCATCTTTTGATCAGCCTCAAAACTAGCAATCTCATAGCAAGATCAAAGTAAGATAGAGAACAACCGAACAAACCTTCTCGACACAAGTTTTAACAAACTTGAGAAGTTTGACGGTGAGCACTTCAACATCTGAAAGAGGAAGGTCAGCCTTAATCTTCAACTTATGAACGTTGATTACGTGTTGACCGAACCTAATCCTACTATTCTGGATAATGCTCGAAGGGTTGCTGCAGCTACTACTTTGCAAACAAAGTAGAGGAGAGACAACAATCTCTACAAACTACTAATTTTGAACTCCATAAAAAATTCTTTAGCGGAGTCATACAACAAGACAGTCAAGGCAAAGGACATCTAGGAGTCTCTGGAGAAGCACTACAAGTCTGATGAGAACAGAAATAAGATCTATATGACCAAAAAGATCTAGAAGATGTGATTTGAGGATGACAAGATGATATTGCCTCAAGTCAAGGAATTTCTCAAGTTGGGTCAAAAACTTGAGTATGAAGGCATGCCTATGGTCAACGCATTCATCGTGGGGGTATTATCACCAATCTCCTACTTGGGTGTAGCAACTTCATTACGGACATACACCGTAAGAAGATGGAGGTTGATCTTTTGTGCCTCCTACACTAGATCCATATTCAAGATGAGTTAAGGACTCAACTCAAAGTGGACTCTCTGTCCAAACAGCTGGCCAAGGCCAACATGGTGCACGCTGGAGACTCTAAGGAGAAGTAGAAGGCTTCTCACAATAATAAGAAGGACTTCAACCATCTTAAGGTAAAGTCGACTTCGTTCAAGCCAAAGCCTAAGAATGACGGGACTTGTTTCAAATGTAGAAAGAAGGGCCACTACTGGAAGGACAACAGATCTAAGCCCAAACTGAAAAAGTAAGGTGAGACTAACTTGGTTAGTATGATTATGCAGGTGGACTCAACTGGTATTGACACTGACTGGTGGGTGGACACTGGTACATTATGCCATATTTGCTCTTAGAAGGAGTTGTTCGCCACATAAAAGACTACCTCTAAGAAGGTTTCGATGGAAAACAAGGCCCAAGGTAAAGTACTTGGGATTGGGACGGTAGTACTGAATTTGACTTTGGAGAAGTCGCTAACGCTTCATGACGTGAAGCACATTCTGATGATTACCAAGAACCTGATCTCAAAAAATATGCTCTGCAATACAGGCTTGAGGATGGATATTAATGCTGGTAGATGTTATGTCCTACAAAAGAACATACTTAAAAAAATATTTTATACCGAAGGGATGTTCAAACTTTAACATATAACTCCGATTGATAAGGTTAACACAGTCTCTTCTTCTAGGTATCCTCATGATTTGTGGCATAATAGACTAAGACATGTTCAATATAAAAGAATTAATTAACAAAATATCTTGTCTAGGGCTTATCTCCATATGTGAGGATAAGGAGGTGGAGAAGTTTGAAGTCTGTGCATAGAAAAAGATTATAATTTTTTTTTTCAAATGGATAAACTGTAGCACAAATCTTCTGGAGTTGGTGCACTCAGAAATCTGTGACTTCAAGCAATTCTCTACAATGGCTAGGATAAAGTACTTTATTACATTAATCGATGATTTCTCAAAGTACGCGTTCGTCTATCTGCTCAAGTCAAAAGATGAAGCATTCGATAAGTTCAAGGATTTTATGGCTAAAGCTGAACGTCAAACTGGACAATAACTCAAGAGACTCAAAAGTGATAATGATGGAGAGTATGTCTTTTAAATTTGTGTCGATCTGCAAAGAACATAGAATTGTCAATAAGATGACTGCTCTGTATTTTTCTCAATAAAATAGAGTTATTTATGTGAGATATTGTGTGAGTTATTGTGTGTGAGATATTTATGTGAGATATTGTGTGAGTTATTGTGTGAGATATTGTGTGAGTTATTGTGAGAAATCGCACCCGGTGTAGGGGCACGAGTACGTGAGTAGTCCATCCTACGTCGCAATATCTGTGGTAGAACGCTGTCTAGGTCAATAATACTATCTAAATATCTCACACAATATATATTATATACCTGTTAAGATATCTCAACTCTCAATTGTAGGGCAATATGATAATATGATAATGGTAATCAATACTCAATCATAATATAAAACTAGAGGAAGATATGTCACGATATGGAATAGAAGGAATAAAATGCTGAGTCATAATACAATCCAAGTCCAGCCCAATAGTCTAATCAAAACTCAATGGTCTCAAATATAATACATGCCAATAGTGTCTAACTGACATATATAATATCATAAATGAACTAGCTAAGTCTCATCGACTGCTGGTACTAACTTCCAAAAGTGTAGGACACCCGTCCTTTAATGAATCATCTAAAAATTAAATTCAGTCAGGATTGGAGCAAAGTACAACCCAATAGCAGTTCCAATAATTGATGAAAGTAACTGAACTAGTAAATATCATAAGAAGAAGTATCATGGTAAATAATAAAAATAAACTGAGAACAATATGGTGAGGAACATCAATTTAATGAATTATAATAAAGGAAACATAATAATAAATGTACCTTAAAATATTAGTAAGATAATGTGATTGGCTTGGGCCTAACACATGCTATATATAAAAGGGAAGCTAGCGTGACCACACGTTAGTTGCATGATCAGCTAGCGTGACCACACGTGAGTTCCTTCATGGTATGCCCTTTCTTTGTATTTGCCGGTGGTGGTATACTTTCTCTATAAAGCAGAAGAAGTAAAGTCCAGCCCTTAGAACGTTCAAGTTGCTCCTATTTATAGCCATCGTGTTGATGGGCTATGGATGCTATATATGCCTCTGTTTGGTGGCCGCATAAGACTCATTCAATAGAATACAGTTGCAACTGTAGCTGTATGCCATGGGCCGATTGCCATGTGGCCTTGGTTGAGATATATTGTTGAAGAGATCTCGAAGTTGTTTTTAACCCGTTGTGTGCGTGACTTGGTCAGTTGGACACGTAGTCAACACCAACTGTACAAAGATCTCTATATTTGTAACGGAAAGATCTTGTGAGCTGTAGGCCACGTATCATCTTGGTCGCATGATGGCGAGGCTGCAAGGATCTTATAGCCGCATACATGCTCTCATTTGGGCCTTGGTTGAATGGATACTCTAGCCACATGGTGGCTAGGCTGCATGGGTCTAATAGTCGCATACGTGCTATCATTTGGCCTTGTTCGGATGGACACTCTGGCCGCATGTTGGCGAGGCCGTATAAGGCATAGCCGCATACGAGGGAATAAGTGGCATGACACGTTTGTCAAAGTAATTAATGCACTGATGTGACTTATTATCTTTTTCTGAGTTATCATCTACACCAGTCTCAAAGCATCTCAAAGTGATGAGTGATGTGTCAGAGCTTCTTACAAATATCAGAATCTATGTCAAAGGGTCCTTATTTGGTCTCCCTACTCTGTGGTCGTTCAGGCCGCATATAGCATACTATGCGGCTTCTCTGCGACTTGGTTGATCAGGCCGCATATGGCTTCTTTGCGACTTGATTGTTCAGGTTGCATGTGTTTCCTCTACAGCATGGTTGTTCTTTTAAGAGGGGCATGACCTTTATGCGGTCTGTATGATTTTTTCATGCTTCTACAGTAGTTAGCTAACCTGAGCACTGAAGGTGCTCACTGCACACCCTAAACCGAGCATAAACCATATCAACTGTACTTACTACCCACAAACTGTCATAGCACACATACATTACACACCACTCCATCCATCACTAATGTACATATATATATACATATATATATATATATATATATATATATATATATACACACACATATACTATGAGCATTAAGTTAAACACTTGACATGCACATGTGAGATACTATATGATACGCTCTCAATTGAGATACCAAAACTCCCAAATCTTTATAATTATTATTCATATATATCATAATCATCATAATACAACTAAAATAACTTGCTACAAAGAAATTTGAAGAGTAATTACATAAATGACCAAAAATGAATCATGTATCATAGCATATCACAAAATACCATGATACGCTATACTCGTGTCCAATTGTTGACATGTATCTAGTCCTACATTATTAATCTAAGTCTAATTAAATTTAATTGGTCTCATAATACATACTTGATGTATCAAAATCAGAATTTTCCCAAAATGAGAATAAATCTCCATGTAGAAATCATAATAGACGTCCTATGAACCTAGTTCTTGTTCCTATGGGTAGTCCTAAGCCAAGAGAGATTTTTTAATGGTCAAATGTATGAATTATAGTTTAAATTATAGGGAAAAATAGAATTTTATCTATTGGGAGATGATTCCCAATGAATTGCTCAATAAACACAATTAGGACACAAGCTCCTAACCAACTCCTTCTTCAAATACTTTTTGTAATCCAAGCTCTAATGCTCCTTATATGATGTAATTGGAAGGAAATAAGAGTAAATTAGGGTAAATTTGGTAAAGGAATAAAGTAATTTGGAGAAGAACATAATTAGGGATCTAATTAGAATGAACTAGTAAATTAATGAGAGGGAGAGAGACTCCCCTCTATGTCCAGCCCCCTTCCCTATTTCCAAGCAATATGTAATATCCAAGATACCCCCTACTAATTAGTTATGAGGTTTAATTATGAAGGGATATATTAGGAAGCTTTAAATCTAATAAAAATTAATATAATCTTCTTAATTAACTAAAGAAAATGAGTCTAATGGGCCTAGTCCATTATTGGGCTCAATGTGTCATGACAATCTAATTAGGTTCACTAACGACAAGTCCAAATAATAGGTTAGTCCACTCACTAATAAAGAAATAGCACAACACCATATAAATAATTAGTAGCACAATTTGTAAATATTTAATCATTAAATATAAAATATGCAAAATGATAAAAATATACTCATCTAGAAATATGGTAGTGATAAGTCTACCTTCCTTGGAAAAAAATTTGTCCACAAAATTTAAGGAAAGAACTAATACTACAACAAGCAATCACAACAAGCAAGAAAGAACAATACCTCACGACTCAAAGAGAGAAGGGTATCTCTCGCGCATCTCGTCTTCCCTCACCCAAGTAGACTCTCCCAGAGAGTGATGCCCCCACGCGACGCATACCAACTGGTTCTGCAATACCTTCTCCCTGCGATCCAAAATCTCTACTGGCTGCTTTGGGTAGCTGAGAGTCAGACCCACATCGATCTCTGAGTGATTCAATACGTGACTAGGATCTGCCATGTACCATCTCAACGGTGACACATGGAACACATCATGCACTCCCTCCAGTACAGGCGACAAGTCTAGTCTGTAGGCCACAGTACCGATCCTCGAAAGAACACCGAAGGGTCCGATGTACCGTGGGCTAAGCTTTCCGCCTCCACCAAAGTGAATTATGTCCCGTATCAGAGAAATATACAAGAACACCATATCAACAACCTAGAATAAAATACAGTCTTAACACTCAACCTAAAACAAAGCAATCATAAGTAATACAAATAAAATCTATACCTCAAACTCCAAGGGTCTTCAGTGGTTATCGGTCTAATATTGCTGTCTGTCTTGTGCCACCCGAAGTCTATCTCTAATAAGCTTCACCTTCTCATCTGCATACACAATTATCTCGGGTCCCAACAATGCTCTCTCACCAATATTATCCCAAGATAAAGGAGTACGATATCTCCATCCATATAAAGCCTCGAATGGTGATATCTCAATACTGGCCTGATAACTGTTGTTGTAAGTAAACTCTACCAGGTGAAGATGATCCTCCTACGAGTCTCTGAAATCCAAAACACAAGTGTAAAGCATATCCTTCAGAGTCTGAATAGTCTTCTTTGACTGTGTATCTGTCTGGGTTGATATGCGGCACTGAACTTGAGCTTGGTACCCAAGTTAGCCTACAAACTCCTCTAAAAGTGGTATGTGAAGTGATTATCCTGATTTGAGATGATGCTCACAGAAAATCTATGTAATCTGATAATCTGTCATACATATATTTTTGCTAGCTTCTCCGTAGATGTACCCACTTTAAGTGCAAAGAAGAAGGCCGATTTGGTCAACCTGTCTACGATGACCCAAATTACGTCTTTACCTCCTAGAGAACGCAGAAGCCCCAAAATAAAATTCTTAGTAACATGCTCCCACTTTCACTCTGGAATGGGTAAAGGCTGAAGTAAACCACCTGGCCTCTACCTCTCTGTCTTTACCAGTTGGCACACTAAATATCTGTATACGAAGCACGCCACCTCTGACTTCATACCATACCACCATACATGCTCCCTCAGATCTCTATACACCTTGTTTCCACCTGGATACATATAGTCCTACGATTGATGCACCTCCTGAAGAACCTTATCGTGCAATATCCCACTTAGCACATACAATCTGATACCATGTCATAGTGATCCATCCTCAGCAATAGTAAAGTCCTCGAATTATCCGATCGGAACCTATGCTCTGATACTCCCCAAAGACTCATCATCATACTACGTAGCTCTGATCATGTCTATCAGCTCAGACTGTATCTGCAATCCCTACATATGTATCTCGACACCAGGTACCAGCACCTCGATACCCAAGCTCTCAAGATCGACCAATAAATATATATCCGTAATCAAGTACATATCTACTAGATACATGCTTAAGGCATCAACGACTACGTTAACCTTTCTTGGATAGTACTATAATGGTATATTGAAGTCCTTCATCAACTCTAACTACCGTCGATGTCTTATATTTAGCACTTTCTGTGTAAACGTGTACTTCAAGCTCTTATTCTCTGTAAAGATCTCCGTACGCTCTCCGTAAAGATAATATTTCCACAACTTTAGAGAAAAAGTGACTACTTCCAATTCCAAATAGTGGATAGGGTAATTCTTCTCATGAGGATATAATTGCCTAGAAGCATAGGCAATCACCTTACCGTTCTGCTGTAAGACACAACCCAAACCCTTCTCTGAAGGATCACTATAAATAGTGAACCACCTAATTTTGATGGTAACATTAACACTGGAGCTATCGTTAACCTCTTTTTTAGCTCCTCAAAAGTGGCCTGATACTCCTTTGTCCAGACAGACTCCACATCCTTCCTGGTCAGCCTAGTCATCGGCTCTGCAATCCTGGAGAAGTCCTGTATAAATCTTTGGTAATAACCTAATAGTCCCAGAAAGATCATAATCTCTGCCACTGAACTTGTAGTAGCCACGACTCTACTGCCATAATCTTCTTCGGGTCAATTGAGACCCCATCATCTGTAACTACATGCCCAAGGAATTCAACCTTATCAAGGAAGAACTTACACTTCAAGAGTTTGCCATAAAGCTTCTCCTTCCTGAGAGTCTCCAGAACTATCCTCAGGTGCTCTTCGTGCTCTTTTGGGGTCTTCGAATACACCAGAATATTATCAATAACTATACCACAAACTTATCAAGATACTAGTGCAATACCTTGTTCATCAGATTCATGAATACCGCCAGGGCATTGGTCAACCCAAATGACATCACCAAGAACTCAAACTGGCTAACCGAGTCTGAAAAGTTGTCTTCGGAATATCCTCCTTCTTCACTTTCACCTGGTGGTAACGCGAACTCAAGTCTATCTTTGAAAATATCTTTGCTCCACTCAACTGATCAAAGAGATCATCTATCCTCGACAGCGAATATTTTTTCTTGATTATAAGGTTGTTCAGAGCCCTGTAGTCGATAAATATGTGTATCGATCCATCCTTCTTCGGTACAAACAATATCGGAGCACCCCATAGTGATAAACTGGATTTGATAAAGCCTTTGTCCTATAACTCATCAACTTGCTTCTTTAATTCTTTCAAGCTGTTGTTAACTCTATAAACGTGCTAAGATATTGGCTCTGTGCTTAGCACCAAGTCTATAGAGAAATCAGTATCTCGGTCTGGCGGCAAGCCCGATAACTCCTCTGGGAAAATATCCATAAATTTTGCTATCAACGAATGCGACAGCTCCTTCTCTTCCACCAGGGATCCATAAATGGCATCCTTACTCTGCTTCGCTATTCCTCTGACAATCTCAAACTCTCTCTCCTGACGTTCTAAATAAAACTTTACCTCTACGATAATCTATACTAGTATGGTGCCTACTCAACCAATCCAACCAGAGTACAATATCGTAACTCGAAAGTGGCATTACGAGTAAGCACACACTCAAATCTTGGCCTCCCAGTGTAACTCTTTGATCCTTACAATTATTACTAACCAGGATAATGTCACCCCAGTCGTGATCTTGCAAGTCCTAGCCAAAGGTTCAGCCTCTAAATAATGCTTAAGAGTAAAATATAAAGATACAAAACTATGGAAAGCACCAAAATTAAATAAAATATAATATGGAATAGAATCAAAGAACTGAACCTGATATCACATCTTCGACTGGCTCCTCCTCCTCAACTATCATGGCGAAAGCTCGCCCTCCCTATGCACCTCTCTGCTGTTGTTGGTGCTGGATGAATCGTTACTGCTGGGTCGGTAAAGGAGGTCCTCTCTGCTATCCCGCATGTGGCCTCATTGGTGCTCTTTATGCCTGTGCTGCTCTCTGACCTTCTCGAACTGGAGTTACTAGACACTCCCTCAACTGGTGGCCTGGCTCTCCATAATAGAGGCACACTCCAAGTCTCTTCCTACAAACCTCCCTTGTATGCCTAATCTTTCCACAGTAAGGGTACTGTGGGGCCAGCTGTGCCGGTCTAGAGGCCTGGTGTGCCTGCTGCACTGGTACTCGGAATGGTGCATAAAACTATTGTCTCTGTAGTTGGAAGGTCCTTTTTTGCTGGAAGTAGGGTCGCTTGGCTGGACCCGCACTTCTTCTAGCTCCCCCTGATGTGTCTCTCATCCTCTTGGACTTGAGCTCCAAGTTATCCTCCCCCCTCTGTGCATCTATGAGGATCTCCTCGAATATAGTTGTACGGTGTCCCCTAGTGAGATATTTGACCTCCCTGATTAAATTCTTTCAGAACTTCCTGCCCTTTCCTAGGGGATTCTGCCCCTCCATAAATCTGCCCAATCTATAGAACTTTGTGACATACTTGTCCACCATCATGCTCCCTCGATGAGGTCTACAAACTGAATGGATCTCTAAGGCACTCAGAGCCATGTTCGAAAAGAACTTCTCCTTGAAAAGCTCTTTAAAACTTCCTCAAGTCATTCCTGGCACCGCAATCCTTGGGCATGTATAGAACCATGTCAGGGCAATATCAAACATCTGACTGCCCGCTGCCTCCACCTGTAGACTCTTTAAAATCTGGGTCGGTCACAGATTCCTCTCTATGTCTTCAATCCAATCATCGACCTACAAGATCCCATATATTTCCTTGAAGTCCTTGGGTCCCATACTCTTAAAATCAATAATAGTACCCTGCTTAGGCTACTATACGACGGAATAAAGCGGTACCACCTGTGGCTGAGCAAGGGCAACCCTCTCTACTGCTACAAGTGTTAGCTGATGGGCATTTTTTATTCCATGCCTAATCACATCCGACTGGTGGTACTGAGCCTCCTCCTGGGCCCTCCGGGCTTCCATTATCTCCCAAAATAGCACAAACATCTGTGTGGCATCGACTGGTACTGGGGGTGGTAGAAGCTCCCCAGAAATAACTAGTACAACCCTTTAAACTAGAGGTGGGGCACCCCCAAATACTGCTACTGAAACCCCTACTATAATCCTCCTCACCCAAAAATAGGTATCTTGTGTGTATTTTGTAATTCCTGTATTTGTTTTAAATTATTTTTTCAAATTAATTAAAATTTAATAATTTTATTAGGATACTTCACAGTTGTTTGGACATTAATGATATATGATAGCCCCAAAATCTGTATCGTCTTTCATAGGAAGTAGCCTACACATGAGACACTACCTGTGGGATCCTTTCGTGGAACAGAAATTTGATCCCTTGGTATTAGTATGACATTAGTGTAACGACCATAGATTCTATGTTAAATATTTAGATATTATATATATTTAATATATTTATGGGTATTTTTCAATTCTAACTTCCTACAATTAGCATCCCATAATTCTCCATGCCAAATTAGGCAAAATTTTTTGTAAGATTTGCATATAATTTACTATTATCCTATTTTGTTGGATATCCATTTAGTTATTTACAAAGTTAATTGGATAATACAGTTATTTGATTTATTATATCTAATTATTAATTAAAAATATTTTATAAAATATTTTGGGTGTAGTATTTTATTAAAGCTTTACAAAGTAAAAATTTATAGAATTTATTTTGTGTGCAAATATTCTTTTTGGATTTTTTATAACCTCATCTATATATGTAAATATGTATTAATAAATATATAGTTATTAAAAATAAAAGATAATAATAATACTAAGAAAAAGGAAAAGAAAAAGAAAAAGAAAAAGAAAAAGAAAGAAAAGAAAATAACAGTAATAATAATAATAAGCAAAAACCTAACTATTTCCTATCTCCTAAACCCAACACCTAAACCTAAACCTAAACCTATTCACTAAACGAAACCTAAGCTAACTCAAACAAAAACCTAATTCCTACTATCCCACCAACCCGCAGGAGACCCCTCCCCCCCCCTCTCTCTCTCTCTCGATATATATATATATATATATATATATATATATATATATATATATATATATATATATATATATTACTAAACCTAAACCCTAAACCTAATCCCCAACCCTCAACGTTGTTGACCCCCCGGGCCGCCATCGACCGCCGTACATCGGCTGGCGCAGCAGCCGTGGGCCGCCCGCGCACGGACTGACGTGTGTGCACAGCAGACCCGTCGTCCCATCTTCATGGTATTAGATCTCTCTTATCTCCTATCCTTTTCTCGAGCGAATTGTTTGTATACGTTCACAACCTAACTCTCTAGGATTTTCTTCAAGAGGGACAATTTTCGTGCCCTGGATTGGTCAAAAAATCGACCGAAAGTCGGCCGAAAAACTGACAAAAAATAGTCCAAAATTTTGACCCAAACTCCCATGTTCATGTCCAATTTGCCACCAACTCGTTTAATATTTTCAAAATCTAATTGAAAGGTTTTCTTCTCAATATAACCAAAAAATTTACTGTTCTTTTAGTTTTTATTATTTTATTTTATTTGTTAAATTATTCGGCCTCCAAAATGACCAAAAACTTAATATTTTAAACCTAAAATTTTATGATACGGAGTGTGCCCACCAAAGGGACTACCTTATGGCATACCAATTAAACCAAAAGGCGTGTATGGTATATCCTGATGTGTGGGCTTTTGCAAAAGTTTATTCGAACGCGTATGCGGGTCAAAATCAACCCGTATCCGTAAAAAGTTCCCCTAACGCGACTTTTGCAAACCACCACCCCATTTTATGTACGCTCATCGAAATATGACAAAACTTGTGCCGTTTGATTCATGGTATCACGCTGGTCCTGTGACCCAAGTTTTACGTGATTCCGAGACAGTTGACCGACCCGCCTATTCGCCGACCCCACAGTTTGACTTGAAGGACGAATTTATGATCGGCTCATCGGAATCCAAAATTGGATATACCGTTGAGTTCGCATTATTGTTTAAAATTATTTTGACCTATAATTTATTCCATTTAGAGACCTTTACCTCTGACACGTATTTTGGTACAAAGTGGACCCACATATGAACCTGCTTTGACCCAAAATTACCGTTTTACCCCTGTATCTAAATTGGATGAAAGGGTAGTATTTTCTAGCTATCCTACTGATTTTGAGAATGTTAGTGATATTTATTTTAGCATCCGGAGATGTTCATTCAGATGCCATAGTTTTTGAACCCTTGTGCTTGACGTTTGGACGCTTACACTACGCAGCTTTCTTTCCAGGCAAATATACCTTGCCGTTGTACTATGATTTATATTCCATATGGTGTATGCATTTTATTTTTGTTATTTAGTTCATATATTTTAACTACATATAAACTGCGCGTCAAAGAATAACTTGGGTGCAACGACGGTGGCATCGTACCTTGTCTTTATTATATATTATGTATGTTGACCTAGTTTTATGAGACCACCCTATTATCATGAGGCATTCTAATGTTTTATTGACCGTAACATAGTTGTTACATGAGTGTGAGTCTCATGTAGGACACAAACTTGCGTATTCGGCTGGCCACCGGTACGTATAGGACTTACGACAGATAGGGATAACTGCTGATAGAATTTGCATAATTAGAAGCCTTGGCAGTTATTAGAGATGTCATCGTGTCATGGATATGGCATGAATAGAGCATGGGATGGGAAGAACAACAAGTAAGGCATTTGGAATCCTTTGCACTTTTTTTGTGTAACCCGCACGCTCTGTCGGAGATGCGTGGTCAGATGACCCCTATATTATCTATAAGCGGCCTCTGACGTTCAAAAAATGTTATGCTTTTTAGGCTCCTAATTCTCCGAGAGAATCATGCTAATCCCATTTTAGCCAGATAGCCCACCTGTTAGAAAGTTGTTCTCAAAGTGCATTCAAAAAGGCGGTTAGACGACCCTTTGGATGTTTATTTTCAGTACTTTATTGGCATGCGTCTATGTATCTGGTTACATCCCTCTGAGGACCTGGTCCCTTTCCAGGTGTAGACGATCATTACTATTCGTAGGAATACGGATCATGACTTGCTACTCCATTCTCTTTCGCAGAGGTCTTTCCTTCGACCCTCTCTGATCATTAGATGATGTACTTATTATATTTTCTTTCATATTCTAGTTTGGTAGTGGATTTATCTCCGTCCAACTATTAGTTCTTCTCGACTAGTTCATATTTGATATAGTGACATATTTGATCATTTATTTCTTTATGATTTTTTTGGATGAGTTTAGTAATACCTTGTGACTTATGACAAATATATACCATTTGTGAATTATTGTTTATAATACAGCATACGTATGTGTTATGGTTTCCATATATTGGAGTCTCCATATATATACGGCTGGCATACTTACGTATTTCTAGTCTTACGTATTTTGGGACTAGGACGTGACATATTTTTGTGGTGGCCCATGCAGGTCGAGTTAGCTATTTCGGTTACGTAACTGTACTGAGCGGGCCTGCACCTAGGATTAGAGTTTTAGGTGTCATCCTCATTTGACTACGACTCACCTTCCTTCCAATCCGTTCTATTTAAATAATTGCTTCCTGCTTGATTCATGTACTTTCCTAATAGTTCCTTGAGTATTGTTTTCTGCTAGAATATAGGAATCATTATTGTTATGATGATAATTAGGGTAACATTCCGACTAAGAATATAACTAGAATATTGACACATCACTAAGTTTAGAATACCTAATGAACCCTAGCATCCCTTACCTATAAATTAATTGACCATTATCCCTTAATATATTTATGAAGGACTTGAGAGTAGTATAGACACTACTAGGGTTAGTTAGAAATTGGACAATATTGTTTGACCCTAGTATTGAGGAACTAATAGAAATCTAAGGTTGAATATTAGTACTAAACCTAACTTTCATAGTGAGATTGTATTATAGAACTATAAATTTAGATTCTTGTCTTGATATTAGCATAACAGTACCTTAGAAAACCAAGAGAAATGAACCAATACCTTAGTAAGAGCAATGGTACCCTACCTTCAGCTTAGTAGGTCCCCTAGAATCTATGATCATCATTGAGTCTCCCTGAGTCACCGACCCTGCTATCTCATCCAACTATCTATATACTTTTCTATCTTGCATTAATCCCTCCCTCTATCATAGATCAATTTTTATAGCTCTTTACCCAATTAAAACCCATTGAATGAATAAAATATTTTTCTTGATCATACCTCGAACACAGAGATTAGCATACCACTTTTTTCCTTAGGAAACCATGATATTATCAAAAGTCTCTCTATTTAATTTTATATCTTGTTCCTCCGAAACCTTAACGCTCGCTTTTTTTGCGACGACTAAATTTTTTCTTTATCTTTCAATTCATGCCACATAACCCTTCTGATTGTAGGCCAAGTGATTTTCTTTTATGTTAGGATATATAGTTTGCTAGAATTATAGTTGTTAATCTTGAATTTTAAAATTCTGTGCTTGGTAGTTAGAACTTGATAGTTTGAGTTGTTCATTTAGATTCATAAATTCATTTAGATTATAATTTTATGATTACCCTTTAGTTTTAAATCACGTAATTTGTATCCATATCTTAATACAGATTATATCCTCTTTCACTTGAGGGCCAGTAACTTATCCATTCTTAATATTAATACTTTGTTCTATAAGTACTATGATTAAGACTTAAGATGACCATTACCTATATAATGCAATAGGATATCCTAATAGGTACCAAGATCTTTCCTCGTATATCTCAACAAGAGTTTCTACTTTGTGAATTTACAAGAACAAGATTATTTTGTAGAATCCTCTTAAGATAGTTACAGTATTAGTTGATTCTTGTAAGTTGGGTTATATGCCTCACAACCTAGTATCACATAGTTATTTTGACCCATTAATAAAGTGTAATTGAATGACACCAACTATAGGCTTCCAAAAGAAGATAGTGTTTATCCAGACTATAGAACTTAGAGGCCCATACCCCCATTTGGTCGACTAGAGACTTAGACAAGAAGTTAGTATGGCAACTGTAGAGGCACAACACCGGACGAGTCTTATCTTCTTTGTGAATTTGAATTATTTTGAACCTTTCACTCATCATAATCCAGCGTACTTATATTTTCTGGACTACCTCGACTTATGTTGCTATTATAGCCTAGTTTTGCAGGCTTATTCTTTTATCGAGCTTGTTCATGACATATGTATTATTGGGGGCCCACTCTAATACATTTGTCTATTTAGAATTAGTGTATTATGGTCTGATCAACCTTAGTGCGCTTGGTTCGCTCTTCGCATAACTACTCTACGTGGATTGAGATATAATTGACTCAGCTTGTTAGACGAATATACTTGCCCTCTAGACATGTCAGAGCATATCATATCAGGTACATAACTGTTCTGATATGAATATACAAACAGGAATTTACCAAAAATAGGATCTCATCCGCAACTGCCCTGATAACTCACTTTTTGAATTCTTTAATCGCCTTGAATCCCGTACTTGTATTCTATCACCTCCTCCTTGAATTCTTTATTATTGTTTTTCATATTTCCCTATTTTAGAAAGACGAAATCTCGTGCTTAGTATAAGTTTTATACACGGATAGTACTAGATATACCCCATAGGCCAATCATATTACTTGGTGACTATCTTTCGTAATTAAGGGCATAAAACATGTGAGATATTTTGTGTATGAGGATTGAATAACACAATTAAATAATTTGAGAAAGTTTTTCTTAAATATATAGCCTTATGTGATAGATCGATAAATTCTAAGTTGGGTAGAAGTTGCATTATCAACTTGAGGTGATTTTTTTTTTTTAGATTTTGATTAAGTAAGATTAGATTGAGAGATTTAACTCATTTTAATTTTAAGAATTTTAGAAGAATGATTAAGATGATGAGGATTTAACTTTAAAGATAAGAATACCATATAGAAAGAATTTTGAAATCTTGATATTGAGGCCCAAATATTTATAATTTGAGCACATAATTTAAATTTTGAATATTAGAGATTGAATTAACGATTTAATTTTGAGGAAAAAATAAATAATAGAACTCTAAACATGAACATTGGTGGATTGAGTTCAAAATTTTATAATTTGATAATTTTAATTAAAAGTTGAATATTTATTGTTGGATCATCTATTTGAAATATTGAAGATGAAAATTAAATTTTAAATTTAAAGAGTACGAAATTCTTAGGTTAAAAATAGGAATAAGATTTGATTAGAATTGTTTATTATTTAAAATCTAGAGGAGATTATGATAGCTGTAAATCTTGATGTGGGTTATTTAAATCTTGAAGATGTTATATGGATTTGACTTAAATTTGGATGTTGATGATTTGAAAATTGATAAGAGATTACGATAGGCTAAATTTTGATTTAAACAGTGGTTATTTTAATTTTGAATGATTGCGATGGATTTGAACAGATTTTGTTATTTAAATTTTTGGAAGATATTACAATTGACTTGCCTTATATACAAATATAAAGATTTAGCAAATCATGTCTTATTTTTAATTTTGAGGATAAAAATTTTATAAGTTGGGTAGATTGTAATCTCCCTCACCCAAAAATATGTATCTTGTGTGTATTTTATATTTTCTGTATTTGTTTTAGATTTTTTTTCAAATTAATTAAAATTTAATTATTTTATTAGGATACTTCACCGTTGTTTGGATATTAATGATATATGATAGCCCAAAAATTTGTATCACTTTTCATAGGAAGTAGCCTACACAGGAGACACTACCTGTGGGATCCTTTTGTGGCGCAAAAATTCGATCCCTTGGTATTAGTATGACATTAGTGTAATGACCATAGATTATATATTAAATATTTAGATATTATATATATATATAATTTATTTGTGATTATTTTCTAATCCTAACTTTCTACAATTAGTATCCTATAATTTTCTATGCCAAATTAGGCAATTTTTCTTTTTGTAAGATTTGCATATTATTTACTGTTATCCTATTTTGTTGGATATCAATTTGGTTATTTACTAAGTTAATTGGATAATACAGTTATTTGATTTATTATAACTAGATAAATATCTAATTATTAATTACAAAATATTTCATAAAATATTTTGGATGTAGTATATTATTAAAGTTTTACAAAGTAAAAATTTCTAGAATTTATTTTGTGTGCAAATATTTTTTTTATATTTTTTATAACCTCATCTATATATGTAAATATATATGTTAATAAATATATAGTTATTAATAAGAAAAGATAATAATAATAATAATAACAATAATGATAATAAAATAAAATAGAAAAGAAAAAGAAAAGAAAAAGAAAGAAAAGAAAATAACAATAATAATAACAATAACAATAAAAAGCAAAAACCTAACTATTTCTTATCTCCTAAACCCAACACCTAAACCTAAACCTATTCACTAAACCAAACCTAAGCTAACTAAAACCTTAACCCAATTCCTACTATCCCACCAACCCGCAAGAGACCCCTGCCCCTCTCTCTCTCTCGATATATATATATATATATATATATATATATATATATATATATATATATATATATATATATATTACAAAACCTAAACCCTAACCCTAATCCCCTATCCTCAGCGCCGTCGACCCCCCCGGCCGTCGTCGACCGCTGCACACCGGCCGGCGACCACCGGCGCAGCAGCTGCGGGCCACCCGCGCGCGAATTGACGCGTGTGCACAACAGACCCGACGTTCCATCTTCATGGTATTATATCTCTCTTATCTCTCATCCTTTTCTCGAGCGGGTTGTCCGTATACGTTCACAACCTAACCCTCTAGGATTCCCTCCAAGCGGGACGAGTTTTTGTGCCCTGGATTGGTCGAAAAATCGATCGAAAGTCGGCCGAAAAACTGACAAAAAATAGTCCATAATTTTGACTCAAACCCCCATGTTCATGCCCAATTTGCCACCAACCCGTTTAATATTTTCAAAATCTAATTGAAAGATTTTTTTCTCAATATAACCAAGAATTTTACTGTTCTTTTAGTTTTTATTATTTTATTTTATTTTATTTGTTAAATTATTCGGCCTCCAAAATGAGCAAAAACTTAATATTTTAAAACTAAATTTTTGTGATACAGAGTGCACCTGCCAAACAGGATCGCCTCATCGTGTACCAATTGTACCAAAAGACGCGTATGGTATATCCTGATATGTGAACTTTCACGGAAGTTGATTCGGACGTTTGTGCACGTCAGAATCAACCTATATCCGTAAAAAGTTTTCGTATCGTGACTTTTGCAAACCACCACCCTACTTTGTGTAGCTCATCGGAATATGACCAAACTTGTACCATTGGATTCGTAGTATCACGCTTGTCCTATGACCCAAGTTTCACGCGATTCCGAGACAGTTAACCAAGCCGCCTATTCGCGAGTCCCACGGTTTGACTTGAAGGGCAAATTTGTGATCGGCTCACCGGAATCCAAAATTAGAAATACTGTTGAGTTCGTATCGTCGTTTAGAATTTGTTTGACCTAAATTTGTCCCATTTAGAGACCTTTACCTCTGACATGTATTTCGGTACAAAGTGGGCCCACATGTGAATCCGCTTTGACCCAGAATTACCGTTTTGCCCCTATGTCCAAATTGGATGAAAGGGTGGTATTTTCTAGCTATCTTGCTGATTTTGAGAACGTTGGTGATATTTATTTCAGCATCCGTAGACGTTCATTCAGATGCCATAGTTTCTGATCCCTTGTGCTTGACGTTTGGACGCTTACACTACGCAGCTTTCTTGCCAGTCAAGTATACCTTAACATTGTACTGTAATTTATATTTCATATAGTATATGCATTTTATTTCTGTTATTTAGTTCATATATTTTAACTGCTATATAAACTGCGCGTCCAAGAATAACTTGGGTGCAACAACGGTGGCGTCGTATATATCTATATTATATATTATGCATGTTGACCTAGTTTTATGGGACCATCCCATTATTATGTAAACCCTCTCTTTTATTTATATAGATAGTCTGGTATGGGTTAGAAAATTTTGGTTTAGCAGTAGATGATTGAGGTTTAGAGTAAGGTTACAGATGTCTAATTTTAAATTAAACCCTTGGCGCGCCCTACCGTTGTTAAAATATTCGGAGCCCAACATCAGCCCATAAATTCCAACAGATTATTGCATTCTTGACTTGACACACCAATTTAGGCGCTGGACTTTTCCATCACTCGAAATCATATTTTCTTGTGCTCTAATTTAATTGCACAACTTTCCATAACAGAAATCCATATTTAATTATGTGTCGCGCACCTGTGTCATTACCATCAATTTTTAGACACCAAATCAACCCGTTGAGCCAGACCAATTAAAGGGTCCAAGACTGACACCAAGCCTACACCATTCATGACCTTTGTGTCACTCCCAATTGAGATCCCGTGTGCCCCCATTTAATTTAAGAGCACATGATAATTTATTCTAATTAAATTGGGGATACCAACTTTGACTAATCATATTTTAATCCCAAATTAATTCCAATACCCATTTAATTAAGCCCATACAAAACACACAACACCCCCTCACCCTACAAAATACCAAACACCAATTCTCCCACAATTTTTTTATTATTTCATGTATTTGTGCAAATACCCAAACTTAAGAGGCTAAATTGCAAATGTTGTAACATGTGGCATACCCTCATTGGTCAAGGCCAAATGAAGAAGCCACCCCTCTTCCTTGACCGGTCAAGCCTCTCTCTCCCTCTCCTTTGCATGAAGAAATTAATTCCTTCATTTGAAATCTCCACCACCCATTGGAATTGGGTCAATCCTCACCATCCAACCCCCACACACTTCCCTATTTAATGTCTCCATCACCACACACAACCCCATGCCGGCCCTAATCCCAATACCTAGAGAAACCCCCACCCCCTCTCTCTCTTCTCCCTCTTCTACATTCAAAACTGAGCCTTCATTTCTTCTTCTTTCTTGCTTCTTCATCCTTTCTTCCACATCACTTCACCCCAACTACAACCCGACTATACCCTCCGGCCGAGCACTGCTGCTGCCTCGGCCGAGATCCCCGTTCCACCACCAGCGCTGCTACGAACCCACTCTTCTCCGGCTGCCAAGCCCCACAGCGTATCACCATCAACATCTCCGGCAGTCGAGCGCGACCACTCGCTGAATCCCCACGAGCCCGAGCTTCCTTCTTCGGCGGGCCAGCAGCTATTACCACCACCGCCATCGACTCCGTAACCTCCTCTATCCTGCCGGAACCGCCCTTCGAGCCGCTGCCACGAACCACGATTCCTTCCTGCAGCTTCGACAGTGCCACGAGCTCCGACGGCCAGTTTTATTCCCATCGACTTCACTATCAAGCCACCGCCACACCCGCCATCACCTCCAGATTCATAACCACCACCGCACACCCTTATCACCGCCACCATAGCCTTGACCTCCACCTCCACAGCACTTCCCTCCGACCTTAACCTCGGCCATCCCCGCTACCAGCACCACCACCATTCCCTCTACTCCGACTTCTTCACCAACCTCCAGCCACCTCGACTCCTCCTCTTCATCACCCATCCATGGTTCTCCGGCTAGCAACCACCTCACCGAGGTGAAACACTCCCCCCCCCCTCTCTAAAATTTGTTATATTTTATTTTTTGTAATTTTAATGTAGTATAAAAAATCTTGTGTTTTAATGATGTGTGATTAGGGTTTATTGTAGTGTTTACGGTTTATTTACATAAGTATTTAAAATGAAATTAGTGGATATACATGGGTTAGGGTATGAGAATAAATGGATCTTTGTTTAGGGTTGGGATTATATGAAATTGTTATGAACTATATGCATGGGTGAAAAATATAAGGAAATTAATTAGGGTTTTTGTATATGCATGAGCTTAGGGTTTATTGACGTGTTTAAGGGTTTAGTTCCTTGTAATGCATGCAATGAGGATAAAATCTAAGGTTAATATTTAAGGCATTGAATATATATTGAGTTTATGATATTGGTATACATTGAGATGTTATGGCATTTCAATTAATATATGAATTTGATTATTGTTGTTGAGCAGATTAAATTGTTGCAAAATAATACTATAATTTATCATCGAGGGACAGTTGATTTATTATGAAATAATGTGTGGTATCAAACCATTAATCGGTGATTTGGGAACTGTAAATTAATGATGGGTTTAATTAAAGAATAGTACTTATTGTGAATTGGTAATGATGATATAAAATGGAAGGTTTAATAAATATTAATTATTTATTTGAGGATGACAGTAAATGTACATGTTAACGTCGATGCACACCAAGGTAAAATTTGAGGAATAAACATGCATGAAATACCAATGAACACTATGATAAATATAGTAGGATTGAGGATAGTTTGATGATAATGTACAGATGATTAGTTTGATTTGATGTAACGTACCAATAGTCAACCTTGGTCAACCCTCTAACGTCGTATCCCTGTGAGTTGTAGCTGAGTCTGAGCATATATTTAGACGTGTGTCACATCCCTATTTATCGTGTGATAGTTTATTAATTGAGTTTGTATCTCGTCTCTAGGTACTACGGGACCTGCAAACTCGAACGTGGTACCGGATCCCCGTCATCAGCAGCCGGACGCAGGCAAGTATTTCTTGCCATCCTATATTTTAGTTACCAGATATTTATTATTTTATTATATATATTGTGCCCGTGTTTGATTAAGATCGTTACTTCGTGTCCGGATCACAACCGGGTGCAGACGTTCGTCGTAATCTTGTAATGAATGCTAGAGGTTCGTAACACCTCGATGTACGTACCTGAGTATATCGTTACCCCAGGACACATTTATACACTGTTATCATGTCAGATTTCCTGTATCCTGATACTGACCTCATGACCGGAGACTGGGACAACCTTAGGGTCGCGTCTGTTGAGTTATTTTTGTATGACGAGACTGTTAGATAGAGGTTCAGGTTCAACGCACAATCGTTGATGGCTTGGGATGGGGAAGACAGTTACTAGACGTTTGGGCTTCTCTGTACGTGCTTTATATATGTATATCCTATTGATGTAGTATTCCTGTATCCGGAGTAGTAGTATCACCCGTGTGACTCTGTGCTCGGAGCTACGGTACACCCCATGTGTCTCTGTGTTCGAAGCTACGGTTTTATTTTGGATAGCCCACGCATTGAATATTACTTTAAACTTATAATTTTTGTTATACTTGGCATGCTGTATTTTTGTACCTTGTTACGTCCCTCTGAGGACCTAGTCCCCTGTCAGTTTTGCAGCACAGACAATTACGGAGCATTTGGAGTTGCTGATGGAGTTACATGTCTTGCGGGCATTGTACCAGGTACTCATATTATTTCTACCGACATTATGGTTACTTTATTCATATTGATTATTCATCTGCTGTTGTAGCCTACTTTTTGTAAACTTATCTCTTCTCGAGTCTATTCAAGTTTGTGTGTTCTTGGGCGGCCAACTTTATCACATGTAGCTCTTTCTTATATATTACTGTACATTGTGGATTGAGACATAGATGTTTACATTTACGGGATATTTTAGATAGTGCCCATTATTATACAGCTAATACGTATTCGAGTCGGACCAGAGTCTGGTCGAATGCGTAGCTGACATGTCGCGTATTCCTGGTCTTGCATATTTTGGGACTGGGGCGTGACATATTTTTGTGGTGGCCCATGCAGGTCCGTTTAAAATCGTCTTAGTCACCTGACTGTGCCAAGCGAGCCTGCAAATTAGGAATAGATATTATGATTTATTGTGAATAGGATCTCAATCCATAATCGATTTTTAAAACTTATTTTTGTATGTGATTATCGCCCTTGGACTTCCTAAATTGTATTCGTTCAGTTTTTGTCAATATCGTTATCATTGTTTCTCATCTCCTATTAATTCGAAAAGATGAACGCTTGCGCCTGATGGTTTTCTCTAGAAGAATATCGTAGTTCAGACGGCAGACGACATGAGTTGTGCAATAATCTCTAAGAAGATTGTTACCCTCAGTAGGGTAAGCTGATAGGTTCTTTTGGATGCTAAAACTAGTATGGAAGGTTTGCAAGAGAATTGGACCCAGTAGTACCCTACCCATACTTGAGATAGCAGTAATTTGGGAAGTATTGGGAGCTGAAAAGATTGTTGATCATGACCTAGAATAATTTATGGTTGTGCAAAGCCCAATGCTAGAAATTAGTTATTGTATATAATATCAATACCAGGAACGATGTTATGAGCTAGAGGAGATATAATTTTAGGCTCTCACCTGGAAGATGATGATCTGATGCCAGAAATTCTAGTATGTGCTTGGGTGATACCATTATTGTACTATGTGACTTGGAGAGATAAATAACGAAAAGTAGAAATTTGAGGAGAAGAATAATTATACATTAGGCAAGGAAAAAATTTCTTTTGAGGATTGATGTTGAAAACAGAATGGGAGAATTTATTATGAGGTTTAGTCTAGACTATGACATTATCCTAGACATGGATTGGTTGATGCAATACCACGCGATGCTAGATTGTCGACGTGGTTACATTATTTATGACCACAAGATTACCCTGAGTTTGAGTTTCTTCAGGGAGCCCGGGAGCTGGTGCCCATCTACCTTAGAGGCACACATTGCAGAAGGTGAACCAGTGTAACCCCGCATTATATCAGAGTTTGAGGATGTGGTTCAAGAGAATCTTTCCAGCCTACCACCTGACAGAGAGATAGAACTTGCTATAGGTTGATTCCAAGAGCCAAGCTAGTTATTTTCCCGTCTTCAGACTAGCACCGATAGAGTTGGTTGAGTTGAAGGTCCATAGTAGAGGATCTCTTAGACAAGGGTTACAGTCGGGCTAGTGTTTCTCAAAGGGGAGTACCCATCTTATTGTGCCAAAGAAGGACGGGACGGTATGTTTGCGTATTGATTACAGGGATGATATATTTGTGTATCGATTACAGGGCATTTAATGCTGTAACGATAAAGAACAAGTACCCCTTGTCGCACATCGATGATTTATTTGAATCAGCTAAGTGGCGCATATGTATTCTCGAAGATCGATCTCAGATCAAGCTATCATCAGATCAAGGTACGGAGAGAGGACATTCCGAAGACGAATTTTCGGATAAAGTATGGACACTATGAGTTTCTAGTCATGTCGTTTGGTTTAACCAACGCGCCAGCAATATTTATGGGCTTGATGAACAATGTTTTCCACCAGTACTCAGATAAGATCATAGTGGTATTAATTGACGACATCTTGGTATATTCTAAGAGCCAGGAGGAGCACGAAAGATATCTCAGGATTATGTTAGAGACGCTGAGATAGGAGAGGCTGTACGCTAAGCTCAGCAAATGTGAGTTTTGCTTGGATAACTTACTATTTTTGGGACACATGATCATCGGAGATGGGCTATCAGTTGACCCGGAGAAGATAGATGCAGATGAGACATGGCCAACCCCTACATCAGTTACAGAGATTAGGAGTTTCCTCGGACTTGTCGGATATTATCGGAGGTTCGTGGAAAATTTCTCGAGGATTACTACGCCTATGACGCGACTGACAT
The DNA here is from genome assembly GCA_036927795.1 of Iris macrosiphon. Taxonomy (NCBI): domain Eukaryota; kingdom Viridiplantae; phylum Streptophyta; class Magnoliopsida; order Asparagales; family Iridaceae; genus Iris; species Iris macrosiphon. The sequence goes on from JAYESA010000006.1 coordinate 13,506,986, forward strand.
GTAAAAGCGAGGAGTTTATCTGGACCGAAGAGTGTCAGACGGCTTTCGATGAGCTGAAGAAGCGTCTGACGTCAGCACCGATTTTGATACTACCTTCAGGATCAGAAGGATTTGTAGTATACAGTGATGCGTCTGGGAGCGGATTAGGATGTGTACTGATGCAACACGGCAAAGTGATAGCCTATGCATCGAGACAGCTGAGAGTTCATAAGAAGAACTATCCGACGCACAATCTAGAGCTAGCTGCAGTGATATTGCACTAAAGCTATGACGATACTACCTTTATGGAGAGCGTGTTAAGATTTACACAGATTATAAAAGTCTGAAGTATGTCTACATGCAGAAGGAGCTCAACATGAGACAAAGGTACTGGCTAGAGTTGATGACAGATTATAATATTGAGTTACAGTACCACCCTGGCAAGGCGAATGTAGTAGCAGATACCTTAAGCAGGAATCTCATAGCATACTTTTTGATGACTCAGCGGCAATTGCTAGAGGATCTCCAGGAGCTTGGGATAGAGATTGTATTGCCAAGCAGGGATGGACAGATGGCCAGTCTTGAGGTTCAGTCTACATTGATTGAGAGGATCAAGGCAGCCCAGCCTACAGATGCAAGATTTTGACGACTGCGAGAGAGGACAGAGGTCGGCATACAAACGGGACTCAGGATTCATGAAGATGGAACATTGAGGTATGGAGATCGCTTATACGTTCCGAGTGGTGAGCTACGCCAGGAGTTGATGACCAAGGCTCATAGCTCGGTTTATTCTATTTATCCCGGGGGTACGAAGATGTACCAAGATTTGAGGCAACATTACCGGTAGCATGGAATGAAGAGAGAGATTTGCAAGATCTGACAAGGCTAAATATCAGAGAACTGCATGACTATTGCAGCCGCTTCTTATTCCCGAGTAGAAGTGGGAACACATTACTATGGACTTCGTCACAGGATTCCTGCGGAGCCCTAACGGGAAGGATACAGTTTGGGTTGTCGCAAACAGACTCACCAAGTCTGCACATTTTTTACCCTTCAGAGTTGGGCAGTCCACGGAGATATTAGCTGACATGTATATGAGACAGATAGTACGACTACATGGAGTGCCTGTCGGTATTATATTGGATCGTGATTCCAGATTCACGTCACATTTTTGGCGGAGTATGCAGGAGAGTCTAGGAACTCGTCTTAAGTTTAGCCCTGCATATCATCCACAGACTGATGGCCAGTCAGAGCACACGATACCGATACTAGAGGATATGTTAAGAGCAAGCATGGTCGACTTTGGAGGATCTTGGGAGGACCATTTACACTTGGTGGAATTCTCCTACAATAGCAGCTACTAGGCTAGCATACAGATGGCACCTTATGAGGCACTATACGGCAGGAAGTGTAGGTCACCGGTATGTTAGAGTGACGTGGGAGAGCGTCAGATACTTGGTCCAGAGTTGGTGACACAAACAGGGGAGAAAGTCAAACAGATTCAGAGCCACCTGCGTACAGCACAGGACAGACAGAAATATTGGACAGATATGCACCACAGACCTTTGGAGTTCAAGGAAGGTGACTATATATTTTTGAAGATATCACCTAATCGTGGTACCATCATATTTGGAGGCAGAGGAAAGTGAGTCCGAGGTACATCGGACCTTTTGACATCTTGGAACGAATTGGCGAAGTGGCTTATTGTCTTGTATTGCCTCCATCATTAGAAAGAGTGCATAACGTATTTCACATCTCTCAATTGAGAAGATATGTGGTAGACCCTAGCAACGTGCTTGATCATTCGAAGATTACAGTCGGGCCTATTTTATCTTACGTAAAGCAGCCAGTGGAGATACTCGATCACAGTGAGAAGACTTTGAGAGGTTAGACTATTCGATTGGTTAGAGTTGCATGGAAGCATTATTCACCAGGCGAGTCTACCTGGGAGTACGAGGATTCCATTCGACAACGTTTTTCGTATTTATTTGAGGATCGAGGTACGAATTTACGTACCATATTTGATTACCAGTTTGCCTTTAAATTCTCGTAGCTATTATCGTGCTTTACTTTTAATTTTGGGGATAAAATTTTTTTAAGTTGGGAAGGATGTAAACCCTCTCATTTATTTCTATAGATAGTCTGGTATGGGTTCAAAAATTTTGGTTTACTAGTAGATGATTGAGGTTTAGAGTAAGGTTACAGATGTCTAATTTTAAATTAAACCCTTGGCATGTCCTACCGTTGTTGAAATATTCGGAGCCCAACATCAGCCCATAAATTCCAACAGATTGTTGCACTCTTGACTTGACACGCCAATTTAGGCACTGGACTTTCCCGTCACTCAAAATCATATTTCCTTGTGCTCTAATTTAATTGCACAACTTTCCGTAACCGAAATCCATATTTAATCATATGTCGCGCACCTGTGTCGTTACTATCAATTTTTAGACACCAACTCAACCCGTTGAGCCGGACCAATTGAAGAGTCAAAGACTGATACCAAGCCTACACCATTCATGACCTTTGTGTCACTCCCAATAGAGATCCCGTGTGCCCCCATTTAATTTAAGAGCACATGACAATTTATTCTAATTAAATTTGGGATACCAACTTTGACTAATCCTATTTTAATCCCAAATTAATTCTAATGCCCATTTAATTAAGCCCATGCAAAACACACAACACTCCCTCACCCTACAAAACACCAAACACCAATTCTCCCATAATTTTTCTATCATTTCATATGTTTGTTCAAATATCCAAACTTAAGGGGCTAAATTGCAAATGTTGTAACATGTGGCATACCTTCATTGGTCAAGGAAAAATGAAGAAGCCAGCCCTCTTCCTTGACCGGTCAAGCCTTCCTCTCCCTCTCCTTTGCATGAAGAAATTAATTCCTTCATGTTAAATCTCAATCACCCATGTGAATTTGGCCAATCCTCACCATCTAACCCCCACATACTTTCCTATTTAATGTCTCCATCACCACACACAACCCTATGCCGGCCCTAATCCCAATACCTAGAGAAACCCCCACCCCCTCTCTCTCTCCTCCTTCTTCTACATTCAAAACCGAGCCTTTGTTTCTTCTTATTCTTTATTCCTTCTTCTTCCTTTCTTCCATATCACTTCACCCCAACTCCAACCCGGCTACACCCTCCGGTCTAGCACTGCTACTGCCTCGACCGAGATCCCCGTTCCACCACCGGCGCTGCTACGAACCCTCTCCTCTCTGACTGCTAAGCCCCACCGCGTATCACCATCAACACCTCCGGCAGTCGAGCGTGGCCACTCCCTGAATCCCCACGAGCCTGAGCTCTCTTCTCTGATGGGCCAACAACTATTCCCACCACCACCATCGACTACGTAACCTCCTCCATCCCGTCGAAACCACCCCTCGAGCCGCTTCCACGAATTACGATTCCTTCCCGCAGCTTCGACAGTGCCATGAGATCTGGCGGCCATTTTCATTCCTGTCGACTTCACTGTCAAGCCACCGCCACACCCGTCATCACCTCCAGATTCACAACCACTACCGTACACCCTTATCACCGCCACCATGGCCACGACCTCCACCTCTACAGCACTTCCCTCCGGCCTTAACCTCGGCCATCCCCGCTACCAGCACCACCACCACCACCATTCCCTCTACTCTGACTTTTTCAGCAACATCCAGCCACCTCGACTCCTCCTCTTCATCACCCATCCAAGGTTCTCCGGCCAGCAACCACCTCGCCGAGGTAAAACACTCCCCCCTCTCTAAAATTTGTTATATTTTGTTTTGTGTAATTTTAGTATAGTATAAAAGATCTTGTGTTTTAATGATGTGTGATTAGGGTTTAATGTAGTGTTTAGGGTTTATTTACATAAGTATTTAAAATGAAATTAGTGGATATACATGGGTTAGGGTATGAGAATAAATGGATCTTTGTTTAGGGTTGGGATTATATGAAATTGTTATGCACTATATGCATGGGTGGAAAATACAAGGAAATTAATTAGGGTTTTTGTATATGCATGAGCTTAGGGTTTATTGACATGTTTAAGGGTTTAGTTCCTTGTAATACATGCAATGAGGATAAAATGCAAGGTTAATATTTAAGGCATTGAATATATATTAAGTTTATGATATTGGGATACATTGAGATGTTAGGGCATTTCAATTAATATATGCATTTGATTATTGTTGTTGAGAAGATTAAATTGTTGCAAAATAATACTATGATTTATCATCGAGGGATAGTTGATTTATTGTGAAATGATGTGTGGTATCAAACCATTAATCGGTGATTTGGGGACTGAAAATTAATGATGGGTTTAATTGAAGAGTAGTACTTATTGTGAATTGGTAATGATGATATAAAACGGAAGGTTTAATAAATATTAATTATTTATTTGAGGATGACAGTAAATGTACATGTTAACGTTAGTGAACACCAAGGTAAAATTTGAGGAATAAACATGCATAAAATACCAATGAACATTGTGATAAATATAGTAGGATTGAGGATAGTTTGATGATGTTGTACAGATGATTAGTTTGATCTGATGTAACATACCAATAGTCAACCTTTGTCAACCCTCTAGCATCGTGTCCCTGTGAGTTGTAGCTGAGGCTGAGCATATGTTTAGACGTGTGTCACATCCCTGTTTGCCGTGTGATAGTTTATTTATGGAGTTTGTATCTCGTCTCTAGTTACTACGGGACCTGCGAACTCGGACGTGGTACCGGATCTCCGTCATCAGCAGCCGGATGCAGGCAAGTGTACCTTGCCACCCTGTATTTCAGTTACCAGATATTTATGGTTTCATTATATACATTGTGTCCGTGTTTGATTAAGATTGTTACTTTGCGTTCGGATCACAACAGGGTGCAGATGTTCATCGTAACATCTTGTAACGAATGCTAGAGGTTCGTAACACCTCGATGTACGTACCTGAGTATATCGTTACCCAAGGACACATTCATACACTGTTATCGTGCCAGATCCTGTATCCTGATACTGACATCATGACCGGAGACTGGGATGACCTTTGGGTCATGTCTGTTGAGTTATTTCCGTGTGACGAGACTGTTAGATAGAGGTTCAGGTTCAACGCACAATCGTTGACCGCTTGGGATAAGAAAGACAGTTACTAGACATTTGGGCTCCTCTGCACGTGCTTTATATATGTATGTCCTGTTAATGTAGTATTCTTGTATCCGGAGTAGTAGTATCACCCATGTGACTCTATTCTCGGAGCTACGGTATGCCCCGTGTGTCTTTGTGTTCGGAGCTACAGTTTTATTTTGGATAGCCCACGCGTCGAACATTGTCTTTAAACAGTGTCTCACTTGTTTGGTTATGCTAGATTACCCCGTCGTTGCACTTGTACTTTCTGTTATACTTGGCATGCTGTATTTTTGTACCTTGTTACGTCCCTCTGAGGATCTAGTCCCCTGCCAATTTTGCAGCATAGACGATTACAGAGCATTTGGAGTTGCTGATGGAGTTGCATATCTTGCGGGCATTATACCAGGTACTCATATTATTTCTACCAGCATTATGGTTACTTTATTCATATTGATTATTCATCTGCTATTGTAGCCTAGTTTTTGTAGACACATCTCTTCTCGAGTCTATTCGAGTTTGTGTGTTATTGGGCGACCGACTTTAGCACATCTAGCTCTTTCTTGTATATTATTGTACATTATGGATTGAGACATAGATTTTTACATTTACGGGATATTTTAGATAGTGCCCTTTATTATACAGCTTATACGTATTCGAGTCGGACCAGAGTCTGGTCGAATGCGTAGTTGGCGTGTCGTATATTCTTGGTCCTATATATTTTAGGAGTGGAGAATGATATATTATGAGGCATTCTTATGTTGCATTGGCCGTGACACATTTGTTACACGAGTGTGAGTCTTATGTAGGAAACAAACTTGCGTATTCGGCTGACCACCGGTATGTATAGGACGTGCAACGGATAGGGATAACTGCTGATAGAATTTGTATAATTAGAAGCCTTGGCAGTTATTAGAGATGTCATTGTGTCATGAATATGGCATGAATAGAGCATGGGGTGGAAAGAACAACGAGTAAGACGTTTGGGCTCTTTTGCACTTTTCTTGTGTAACCTGCACGCTCCGTCGGAGATGCGTTGTCAGATGACCCCTATATTATCTACAGGCGGCCTCTGACGTTCAAAAGATATCATGCTTTTTAGGCCCCTAATTCTCCGAGAGAATTATGCCAATCTCATTTTATCCATATAGCCCACCTGTTAGAAAGTTGTTCTCAAAGTGCATTCACAAAAGCGGTTAAACGACCCTTTGGATGTTTATTTTTAGTACTTTATTGGCATACTTCTATGTATCTTGTTACGTCCCTCTAAGGACCTGGTCCCTTTCCAGGTGTAGACGATCATTACTATTCATAGGAACATGGATCAGGACTTGCTACTCTATTCTCTTTCGCAGAGGTCTTCCATTCGAGCCTCTCTGATTATTAGATGATGTACTTATTATATTTTCTTTTACATTCTAGTTTGGTAGTTGATTTATCTCCATCCAACTATTAGTTCTTCTCGACTAGTTTATATTTGGTATATTGACATATTTGATCATTTATTTCTTTATGATTTTTGTGGATGAGTTTAGTTATACCCTGTGACTTGTGAAAAATATATACCACTTGTGAATTATTGTTCATAATACAGCGTACGTATGTATTATGGTTTTCATATATTGGAGTCTCCATATACATACGACTGGCATACTTATGTTTTCTTAGTCCTACGTATTTTGGGACTTGGGCGTGACACCTACCTGGACCATTGAGGCAACTCTCTGAGCTGGAGAAGGTGGAGCACTAGCTGCTATCTGTCTCTATGGTGACGAAGTAACTGACCTCGCTAAAACTCCTCCAGAGCGTTACGATCGGGTCTTCGGCGGCATCTTGAAGACAGATTCAAAACAAAGGGATCAATATTGCGAAAGATATGATAGCATCCAGGAAGGACATTAATATTTTAAAGAAAGTAATTATTTTGAATGATAAAGGTAATAAATCCAATAGATTGGAAATGTTCCTAGTTGTGAATGAGTATCCTCTCATCCTATATCACTTGTCCTATATCCTATAATAGGCTTGTAGTAATACTCTAAGTCTGAGTACTAGTATGCAGACCTGCATGGGCCAAAACAAAAATATGTCACGGTCCGCACCCGGTAAGGGATACGAATACGTGGGTACATACAGCCTATGCCGCAACATCGACGGTAGTCTAGGTCAACATTACTATCTAAATATCTCACACAATGTATATACATAATATACTTGTCAAGATATATCAACTCCCAAATGGAGGGCAATATAATTATATGATAACGGTAATCAATACTCAATCACAATATAAAACTAGAGTAAGATATGGCACAATATGGAATAGAAGAAATAAAATACTGAGTTATAATACAATCTAAGTCAAGTCCAATAATCTAATCACAACTTAATGGTCTCAAATATAATACATGCCAAAAGTGCCTAACTTACATGTACAATATGATAAATGAACTAGCTAAGTCTCATCGACTGCTGGTACTATCTCAACGTACTCAATGGGTGCTAACTCAACTGGCTCACCATCATATGGCCTATAGTGTGTAGGACACCAATCCTCTAATGAATCATCTAAAAAATATATCCAGTCAGGATTACAGCAAAGTACAACCTAATAGCAATTCCAATAATTGACAGAAACTATGAAACAACAATAGCAATAAAAATAAATGATAGAAGTAACTGAACTAATAAATATCACAAGAAGAAGTTTCATGGTAAACAATGAAAATAAACTGATAATAATATGGTGAGGAACATCAATGTAATGAACTGGAATAAAGGAAACATAATAATAAATGTGCCTTAAAATTTTAGTATGATAATGTGATCAGCTTGGGCCTAACACGGGCTATATATAAAAGGAAAGCTAGCGTGACCACACGTGAGTTGCAAGATCTGCTAGCTATCACGGGCTACACTAAATCACAGGCTATAAGATATGATCACATATCCACTAATAATTCTCCAACCCCCGACCTCTTGACTCATATCTCAATACTAAATACATGTAACATAGAGACTATCAAATAAAAAAACTACCAGAGAATGTACTCCCCTTTGGTCCTGAGAAAATAGTACGACTCGATGTCCGAGCTGGTGTTACACACACCTATATATGAATATTATGTCAAAGGGTATAAATAAGTGATATATGAGCTAAAATGCACTAAATATGATTTTCTACGACAATACTATGTCTCACTAGTCCAAATAGGCCAATACCTTGATTATTAGCTATATAGGCTAATATTACCCAATATCTATATATACATAACTTACATATATAGCTATCTCTATTTCCTTATATTACCTTAGTAGATAAATAATTTAACTATCACTTGGTATCTTGATTACTCATTGGTATCATCAATACTTAATTATATAATACTACAAGACTAATACTCTAACCCATATCTTGTTATGACTCAATATCCTATCCATGGTATAATAATACCTATTCACTAATACCAATACTTATCCTAGACCCACAAATTATATCCATTACCTTAACCTCCCTCTTGACTGATACTCCCAAATCATAAAAGTATGGACCTCAATATCTAATACTACCCTCAACTAACTTCCTCACATGCCTTACTTCATAAATACCTCACAACTATAGGTACCCTCATGTATCAAGTTGGCTACTAGGATACCTCAAATTACTGCCTATAAACCAGGCCTGTAGTTACGGTTCTAACCAATGCAATACACTTCGCTCAGGTTCTGCACTAACCTGTTGCAATATGGGCAGCACTGTCTGTGCACACTCAAGCAGAACTTTGTGTACAGCAGTGCAATGCTACTGCTGCAAGCCCAAGACAGTTATTACTAGTCTCCAAATATTCCAGCTACCCGAGCTCACCTACTAATAAAAAAATTTGTTGTGGTGCACCCTATTTGCACCTAATATGTTTTCAGACCTGAACCCCCTAGTTCCCAACACCCAATCACTGCTATTCCTTTTTGTGCTTATAATTTCAGGTATCAGGGATACCCGAGCCCTCATTAGCAGCAACCTCTGCTGCTCACAGCAGCACGCCTTCTCACCAAGTGCACTGATGGACCACCTTACAGTTTTAATACTGAATTAATGCTAAAGTTGTTACATTTAGCTAACCTGAGCACAGAAGGTGATCACTGTACACTGAACCCCCCAACCCAAGCACAAACGATATCAACCACACTCACCACCCTAAACTGTCATAGCACACATACATTACATACCACTCCACCCATCACTAATGTGTGTGTATATATATATATATATATATATATATATATATATATATATATATATATATACTCTCACACACACACTATGAGCATTAAGTCAAACACTTAACATGCACATATGAGATACTATATGACACGCTCTCAATTGAGCTGCCAAAACTCACAATTCTCCATAATTACTATTCATACATATTATAATCATCATAATACAACTAAAGTAACTTGCTACAAAGGAATTTGAAGAGTAATTACACAAATTACCCAAAATAATTCCCATATCATAGTGTATCACAAAAATACTATGATACGCTCTACTCGTATCCAATTATTGACACATATCTAGTTCCATATTATAAATCTAAGTCTAATTAGATCTAATTGGTCTCATGACACATACTTGATGCATCAATCTCGGAATTCTCCCAAAATAATCATAAATCTCCATGTAGAAATTATAATAGAGGTCCTATAAACCTAGTTCTTGTTCCTATGGGTAGCCCTAAGCCAAGAAAGATTTTATAATGGTTAAATACATGAATTAGAGTCTAAATTATAGGAAAAAAATAAAATTTTATCTATTGAGAGATGGATTCTCAATGAATTGCTCAATGGACACAATTAAGACACAAGCTCTTAGACAGCTCATTCTTCAAGTACTCCTTGTAATCCAAGCTCCAATGCTCCTTAGATGATATAATTGGAAGGAAATAAGAGTGAATTAGGGTAAATTTGGTGGAGGGATGAAGTGATTTAGGAAAGAACATAATTAGGGATCTAATTAGAATGAACTAATAAATTAATGAGAGAGAGAGAGAGACTCCCCTCTATGGCCGACCACTTTCCCCCTTTCCAAGCAACATGTAATATCCAAGATACCTCCCATTAATTAGTTATGAGATTTAATTAGGAAGGACTATATTAGGAAGCTTCTAATCTAATAAAAATTAATCTAATCTCCTTAATTAACTAAAAGAAATTAGTCTAATAGGCCTAGTCCAATGTTGGACTCAATGTGTCATGACAATCTAATTAGGTTCACTAACGACAAGTCCAAATAATAGGCTAGCCCACTAACTAATAAATAAATAGAATAACCCCATATAAATAATTAGTAGCACAATTTATAAATATTTAATCACTAAATATAAGATATGCTAAATGACAAAAATATTCTTATCTATAAATGTGATAGTGACAGTTGTAGAAAAGAAGATAATGACGTTAATAGAGATTATTAACTCTATGTTGTTAACTGTAGGTCTTCCAAACTACTTCCAGGGAGAAGCTGTGCTCATGCCAACTTTTATTCTGAATAGAGTGCCGTACAAAAATTTTGATGTCACAACTCATGAACTCTGGTGGAAAGTCAGACCCAACTTTAATATCATTCGAGTATGGGGGTGTCTGGTGTATGTGAAGCTTCCAAAATTAAAGATTTAAAAAGTGGAAACGATGACTACGAAGGCAAAATTCCTAGGATATACTAAAAAGAGTGATGCTCGAAGGTTCCTTGATATTGAATCTAATTATATTATTAAATCTCTCATCGCAAAATTCTTTGAAGACAAATTTGTAAGGCACAAGATCATCATTCTCGTAGATATTTCAGAATAGTGTGGGTGCACAGGAGGCTGACGCTTCCAATAAAGATGTAGTCTAAGAAGAATTAGTCATTGAGAGACAACGTTCGAACAAGAACTCGCAGAACCGGTGACTAAGCGAGTGAGAAAACAAAAGGACTTCGAAGATAATTTTTATACTTATCATGTGGAAGTAGATTCGTTTACCTATGATGAGGCGATGAAGACTAGAGATATAATCTTCTGGAAGGAAGATATTAATAATGAGTATGACTCAATAGCCTCCAATAATAATTGGATGTTGGTAAATCAAACTGAATGAGCTAAACTAATCGGATGCAAGTGGATCTTCAAGAAGAAGATGAAAGCCGATGGAACTATTGGCAAGTTCATGGCAAGGCTAGTAGCCAAAGAATTTTCTCAAAAGCAGGAGATCGACTACTTTGACACATATGCTTAAGTAGCAAGGATAACAACCATCAAGATATTGATTACTTTGAGCGCAATTCATAAGATAGTAATATATCAGATGGATGTTAAAATAATATTTCTGAATGGAGAGTTGACATAAGAGATTTATATACACAACAAGAAGGATTTATCATTAAAAGGTTTGAAGACAAAGTCTGCAAGTTGGTAAATCAATATACAGTCTGAAGCAGGCTCCCAAGATGTGGCATAAAAAGATTAATAAAGTTATAAGATCAAACAGTTACAGGGTCAGCGAGATGGACAAGTGTGTCTAAACAAAGTTCGTTGACGGGAGAGGAGTTATCGTTTGGCTGTACGTGGTAGGTCGAGGACACAACTAATAAAATGAGCTTGAAGAAATTCTGATATTGTGTCTTTGTAATTCTACTATAAAATTTTATGCTATTAGTTCAAAGAGAAATCTACTTGGCATCTATCTTTTGGTTCAAAGAAGGATCATTAAAGGGTTATGTACCCAGAACCACTATTGTCTATTATTTATTCTATGAATAGAATAAGTCCTATGAAGGATGGCCATGAGACTTAATAAGTTCTCGAATATTTTGTGTAAGACTCGTCTCACTGTTCTAGAATACATACCTGATATGCACATTTAATATGTATATGCTTGTATTATATTTAATTGCTAACTTTATTCTTTATGCCATTCATACATTGTCTAGGTTATTTTTGTAAAGTTTTCCCTTTGTTCCATGCTTTGGACCATTGGTCCCTTGGTTTTCGTGTGCATAGCTGTGATGAACCCGGAAGAGTGACATAGATTATGATCAAATGGCTTACAATCAACCCTTTGCCTATTTAAGCTATTGTCCAGTCTTGCATCACATATAAGAAAAATTCTTGAGCACCATGGTCAGGAATTTTGAAAAAATTATCCAGGCTAATAAACTAGATTGATAACTATAATCATTTAGGAAATTTTTTGGCTACATGCAATCCTAACATCCTAACGATACGAGGGGATTTGGAGCTCTCCGTCATGAGGGTCACACTTCCAGCATATCGTCGAGTATTGCATTAAAAGTAAAATATCTATACAAGTAAATTATATTATGTATCTCGTACATCTGGATGATCCGAATAGACTACAAGGAATGTGGTTGCATAAAATTTCCAAAATACATGTGTTAGTAAATAGGACTGTGATAACCCTAGTAACTAGGATTGTGATAACCCTAGTTAGCTAATAATAGCAAGTCGTAGGGCATGATTGGCCGTAATTGCTTGATTTTCAGTCTAGTCTAGTCTAGTCACGTCCAGTCTAGTCCCGTCCTGATTTATTTAACAACTGATCCAAAAATTGTAACATGAGTACTGATTCCAAATATTCTTGTTTAAATACTTCAGAACTGTTTAACTATTATTTTATCCGCTGCACTTATTTAAATGTTCCCTGTGCTATTTTTTGTTGATTTGTCTACATGTTGGTTTTTAGTTCCTTAGATTATCTCCTTTGTGGTACTTGTTATTTTGGGGTCTGACCACACTAATTACTATGGCCAGATATCGGAGCAGGACTGTAGGATCTCCCATACTTCCTGTCTCAAGATGGTGAACACCATGAGCACCCGGGGCCATGAGTGGGTTTCTCTTTCATCACCCACTTGATCTTGTATAATTATTCTTTTTGAGGCATTTAGCCACCGAGCACGTTTTTAGTTCATATTTTAGGAATTGACATTATAGCCTACGGGTCTACATATAAAGCATATTCTAGTCTATATCTAGAGCTAATTATGTAATATGGTACGCTTGCTAGTTCTTTATTTTGTAACTAGCTTCATGATCATCGGTATATGTATAGTTTGTGACGCCTTACTATTATATGTTTGGTGATCATACATCTCGTAACTTGTAGCTTGCTTAAGATTTAGACACCTAGGATTCTTGACCCTGGAATGACTGTTGAATTGTAGAGTAAAACCCTCACATGTCTACAAAGCTATGGTCGTATCTCGGGGTATAGAGTACTCGGGTGTATGTTGTCACGTCCCGATCTCTCGCAGTATCGGCTATCCCAGCTAGGCACGAATTATCGCGCCAGCGCTCCCGCAGGATTATCGTTCCTATCAGGACGTGATATTGTGCGAGCACAAGCTGTGCCCATGTAAGGCCATGATATGAACATGTGGTAAAATGACTAAGCCACAGAGTCGCACAAAGAGTCTCCAATTCAGCAGATACTTGAATGACATGAGTAAACGACCGTTCGATAACTTGTTTCGATAGTTGATACAGCGAAAGCATAGAATAAACACAAGTATGATACATAAACAAGCTCTTTATTTATAATGAATAAGGTTACAAGCGGTGCTAGGCCGAGACTATAAGTCGCTCAAGCTCTCTCTCTCTCTCTCTCTCTCTCTCTCTCTCTCTCTCTCTCTCTCAAAACAATAAAGGCGTGCCAAGCGTCTTGCAACTTGGGATGATACATAGGCAATATTACAATATTATGTCCTATAGATATGCTATAGCTTCAGATGCAACACTTGAAGGATCAAGAGCGAACTCCACGCCTTAGTGTGTATGAGGGGATACTCTGCACCGAACGAGGTTCTCCCGCGCCCTGCAAGCAATCTGGTGGATTATCAGGACATTGAATGTACTGCTGGGGAAGCTTCTCGTCCTCCTAGACAAATCCAAACACGTTATATATGTTTCGTGAATAATCTATTAAGTTATCTTTCTAATCTTACCTTAGGATCAGTTTTATGGCATAAGATACAAAGCCTAACTCGTATGGCAGTACGTCATGCGATATAAGAGAAACACAATGATACTTACCTACTTACCATTCATCCTTCCCTGCCCAAAGATACAACCAATTTAAACCAAGCACGAATATATATAAGGAAATCAAAGATCGCATAAGCAATCACACGCATTATGAGCGTATTTCTGACTTAGGTAAATGATGTCCTCAGATTATTCATATGAGTTATACACAGATTCGGGCAAGTTACTCAAGTGTTCAAGTGCTTTACACTCTTATTCAGGTTCAGGTATCTTACAAATTACTTATTTTAATACAATATAATAACTCTTACATGGATTGCTGCAATCGAGCCAACTTAATCTATATGAAGGTCACTGATATAGCCATACATGACTAGTCTCTCTCAAGATTGAGACTATCGTTGAGATAGATGGGTAAACCAAGTGCACGATGCCATACCTTGGGCCATCTACCAATATTTATGCCTCCCCAAACCGGCAGAGCATCCTATAACTGTTTGGTCGTACAAATACCCAATGAATCCTCCGAGGCCGAGACAATCCCGGTGCCCCGGTGATCGTCCGAGGAATTCATATACCTCATGCACGAGTTGTTCGTGACTATTTTATGATTCTTTTCTTTTTCTTTATCTTTTCTTTATAAGGGAAACGACGATGGTTATTGACGCGGTAGGCCATTATCCGCTACAAGCCATCCCGAGCGATTCTTGGATTGTCGACTGGGTTGGTGGCACTCCATGCAGCACATGTAACGAGCTCCGCTACACGTCCCCGATATACCCGTCTATAATCTATCTTCACTTTTATTCTTACTTATCATTTCTTTATCTTTTCAATATGGCATTATGTGATTCCTGGTACGGGAAATTGCATTAGCGAGCATTTCCATGTTTCCATTACTTGCCTTAAAAATGACTATTTTGATAGTCTTCCTGGCTCAAGTGAGTGAACCATAATTAAGTGAAGTCATCGATTCGTAGGATGAATTTTGTAGCGAGCATTGAAACGAGGCGAGCGAGTACCAATTAACATATGAAGCGAGAAAGCATTAAAACAGTATAACATAAGCCATTACACTAGCACGAGTCTAAAGGGTCATAATGAGGATTGAATTATGTAGAGGCATGTAGAGCGGTGCATTAGAAAATATTTTACGAATCAAGTTACTTCTTTTTCATGTTCTAGACAAGCAATACAAGATGAGATTATTCTCTTAGCTAGGTGCATTATATTATTTATTAGCATACAAGAGGTGATTCTCCTAGCGACTAGCATATATCATTCATGTTTTATGTGTACAGGCTAAGCAAAGACAGGTTTATCATAGCCACCCACCTTAGCGATTCTTTGCCTCGGCTGAGCGATACCCCAAATACGTCTTTGAAAATATAAGTCTAAACTACTAAAGGGCAAACTCTGAATTCTTTTGCCTCAAGCATGTCTTCTCGCCGAACAAGGCGGGACAGGTTGTCGCACTTGTGTCATTTGAATCGG
This sequence comes from Iris macrosiphon, assembly GCA_036927795.1. Lineage (NCBI taxonomy): Eukaryota > Viridiplantae > Streptophyta > Magnoliopsida > Asparagales > Iridaceae > Iris > Iris macrosiphon. The sequence continues at coordinate 13,522,617 of JAYESA010000006.1, forward strand.
CTCTCCGTATTAATACAAAGCGGGTCGTTACATATGTAACTAGCTTTGTCTTCCCCCGCTCTCCAATATTCTAGTTCTGGGGCGTGACATTTTGATATTTTTTGGCATGCTTTAAAGGAAGCCAGAGTGGCTCGATACCACAAAGGGTATGGTAACCCCCATGCTACTGTGGAGTAACACCACGATGATTTGAGAGCCTCGGCCTAGAGCCATGTCATGGTGGTAGTAGCACCGCATATAGGCAGCTAGCCTAATACCGAATATATGGAGGAGGAGTAGCATATCACTAAAAAGAGGTCGATGACCATATGCTATAATGGCACGACACCACCAAGCGGTTGCAGACCTCTTTTTTGGACCATATCGTAGCGGCGTAGTACCACAAAGGAGCGCAAGGGTCCATGTTGGGAAGTACAATACTACAAAGAGTCTTGGGAACTCATGTTACTGTGGTATGACACCACCAATGTGTCATGTCCCAGTCCCAAAATCCCAAGGGATTAGCCACGTGGAAATGGCCAGCATCACAACTCCAATGGGAAAATCCAATTTAATGGACCCATTATAGTGTGACTTAAGCTGTAATACATATAAAATGGTCTACAAATACCTATTAAAGTTTATATATCTAATCTTATCCATAATAAGTAACGAAATCACAAAGAGATAAGTCCAGTCATAATAATATAAAATAATCTGTACAATCAAAGCAATATAAATAATGTCATGGGGAATAACCTACCATCAAAATGGAAAAGAAAATAACACCAAGTACAATATCTAGAAGTCACTATAAGATCAAATATCTGAGGATAATAAGCATAATAAATAAATCGTGTGAATCCTGTATGCTCAAGAGAAGTCCTCCAAAACAACCTCGTCCTCTGTAACATGTACATCTCCAATAGTAGCACATTTCCCATAAATTTTGGGATAACTCTCCTCATCTACACCTGGGGACATAATCCGGATCCAGGTCCTCAGGAGACATAGCAAGCTACAATAACACTCAAGCCAAAATAAAATACAGTAAGTAAAAATAGATCCTCAGGGCAAGCTATGTAACCAGCTAAGTGAAATAAAAATGAGAGCATCACTAGTACTAAGGCTGAGACCACTACAGGCTCTGTGTCGGGGAGTCCATAGCATCAAGTAGTATCTCGTAGGGCCAGTAAATGTGCCAAGCCCTGGTATAGAGACTAAGCACCTCCAGTAACATAGTATATATATAACATAATCAGCCTATAGCATGTGTATCTCTTCCCACCCAATGTAACCTCACGTCTCATACCACAACATCTCATGTCCATAACATGCAAGATCATGACCTCTAGCTAGTACAACGAGACATAATAATATTCATATAATATGCAAGTCTCGTATTTATGCAAGTCTTATATCACGAATCATGTAAGCCTATACAGAATTACCATGAATCACTCAAAAAAGATTTTGCTACATAAAAAAGTGTCAAGTGTCCTACGGTATGGCTTACTTGGTAAAGCAAGCACGTAAAGATATAGGATCGTGGAATCAACTCTCTAAGTGACGTTAAACGACTCCACTTACGGCGTCGACACCCGAATCTTGTTCAGACGCTAAGCAACATCTCACGGTCCTAGATTAAGCAGGCACATCACAAGAATATATATATTTAAAAAGAAACATAAGCAGATAATATAACAGGATCTACTGCATGTTTGGTAAGGTACACTTGCCTGAGTTCTGAACTCCGTCAACTACTCCTGGGAAATTGGAATATGTACGTACACTTTCGGATGCTAAAACAAACATCACCAATCTTCTTAAAATACTTGAAATAGCTAGTTTTGATTATCCATAAGTCCAAATTGGACACAGGGGCAGAATTGATAATTTTTGGTCAAAAAGGGGTCTAAATATGGCCGACTTCGCACCAAAAAATATGCCGAAGACAAAGTTCTCCAAATTTGTCAAACTTAGTATGTATGAGTCCAGAATGATGATAAGAACCCAATAAAATGTTCAAAAATTGATTCCGATGAGCTGATCACGAAATTGCTCCTCATTAGGAAATATAGGGCCTATAAAATGGTATTTCGTCAATGTTCTCAAATTTGAACCAAACATGGGTCACAGGACCAACGTAACTCTGCGAATCCAATGGCATATGTTTTTTTGTGAACCGACGAGTATACACGAAGTTATGGTGAGGGTCGGAATAGGCCGATACGGTATTTTTCGGCGGAATCAAGTTCCGCGATTCCAAATCAAGTTCTGCGAAAGTTTCGCTAAAGTCCATACGTCCGTGTTTACGTTACGCACCATTTGGTGTAATTCGCATACGACGACGTAGCCTCGTTTGGTGGGACGCACCCCGTATGAAAGATTTTTGGTGTTTTAAAATAAGTTTTTGGTTGTTTTGGAATCATAATAATTTAACCATTAAAGAAACTAATAAAAACTAAAAGAACAGTAAAAATCTTGGTTATATTGTAAAGAAGTTCTTTCAATTATATTTTGAAAATAATTAATTACTTGGTAGAAAATTGGGCATGAACAGGGGTACTTGGACTGAATTTCTGAAATATTTTTGAACAGTTTTTCGGCCAACTTTCGGTCAATTTTTTAATCAAACCTGGGTGCCTAAATTTGTTCCACTAGAAAAAACTCCTAAGGGGTTAGGTTGTGAACATACCAACGAAGATAGGATATGAAACGGACGAGCGAGAAGAAAGGAAACTTTGCGCAAAGGGAGGGACGCACGGCTGATGCTGCTGTGAACCCCGTGGGTGGATCTGCTGTGGCGCTCAGGGCTGATTAGGCACGGCGATGCTGCGGGCGGTGGTATTGGCGACGATATGGGCGGCCTCCTTCTGAGGAGAGGCTAGGGGAGGTGGTTTAGGTTTAGGGTTAGGGATTCGTTAGTATATGCACATATATACGGAGAGATTGAGGGAGAGTGAGCGGGTGGCCTTGGGTAGTTTTAGGTTTTGGGTTTGGATTTTTGGGTTAAAGGGTTTGGGTTTAGTTAGGTTAGAGTTAGGGTTTTATTTTATTTTATTTTGTTTTATTTATTCATAATTATATATAAAAAAATTCCAAAAATAGTTAGACCCTTGGAAAAAATTCTAGGAAATTTATATTTACTCCAATAAATAATTTACATCCAAATTTATATCAATTAAAAAGGTATTTACTAAATATGAATGGATATTAAATTAGTTAAATAAATCAATAAATTCAATTTTCCACTTAATATTATATTGGAAGCATGAAGGGTTCGGATAACGTAACGCGAGTGTCATGTGCGTAGTATAGATTTAGTTAAAAGTAATGGGTTGGTATGGCATATTAAAATTGTACGCTACGACAAAATAGTTAATTAATCATCGTTTTCTCGTAATTGTGCCACAAAAGTTGTGCGACCAAAATAAGGCATGAGATTGTGAATTTGTGAGGGACAATCATGGCAGGAGCCTAATTTGACTCGTCTAAGTTGAGCATGCTAGGTTGGTTGGAAGAAAAATGCTAGTGTTGCACTTAAGATCTTAAAACCATGGTAGTTGGTTTCCAAAGTTTAATTAAATTATCAAATAAATATTTAAAATAAAAAAATGAATATTAATTACTGAACTAACCCTATATAAAAACCAGGGTGCTCACAATCTACCCACCTTAAAAGAATTGCGTCCTCGTAATTAAGAAAAAAATTTGAAACGTAATAGGTCAGGAAAGGTTTGCTCCAGAAGAGATGACGCGGTTGTATGACATTTGTTGAAGCATGGCACAAAAGATAAGGGACCATGAACTAGAAAAAATAGAGAGGAAGGGTGAGGGTTTTGTTCAAGCAGAACACGTAAGGAAGCAATAAAAACTTCTTCCTAGGCAATGAGAGATGAGTAACTCAAGAGTAAGGGGGTCTGATTAGAACGAAGATCAACTACAGCTTATGAAAACTTGGGTACCTCTTAAATATTACTACTCTAGACTAACAAGTTCATGCTAACATAATACTAGGTATAGGCTAGGGAATGGAACTAACTAGCACATGCTAAAGTATTACTAGGAATAGTCATTACTATAGCTTGCTATGATAAGACTAAATCTTACCCATACTCGCTACTCATCGAGTCTGTGCCTCCTCCACTGTCATCACAAAAGTCTGTCCACGTCCCTGTGGTGGTTCCCTCTGCTATTGCTGTGCCTGTTGGAAGAGTGTTGCCTGTGATACCAAGGGTGGCCTCTGCGGATATCCTTCCGTCGCTGGTGTTCTGAATCCTCTATATTTCGTCTGTGATGCTTATGGTGCTGGATAAGCTGGTCGATATGGCTGCGGGACTAGCCCCGATGCTGCTAAAGTGGGTCGATGAACCATCGGTGTTCCTTCCCGATGCTCAGGGTAATCTCTGGCTGAATGCTGACTGGATCCACAAGCTAAGCATAATCCCAATTTGCGTCTGTACTCCCTCAATTTGGCATAACTTACCACAATAGTGACAAGTAGGAAGGGATGGGGCTCGTGATATTGCTCTCTGTAGTGGATTTATCTGGGGTCGCTCTGTAGACTCCCCGTGTGGTGCTCGAGCTGGTACTAATGCATGCAGTCTCTTCTGGCAGGACTCCCTTCTGTGGATGCGCTCCATGAGTCGACCTGCTGCAAGGACATTCGTATAAGAAGTAGGTGCAACTGCACCAATTAATCTCTATAACTCCAAGCTCAAGTCCGTCAAAGAATTTCTCTGCCTTCTCTTCTTCTGTCGGGATCAGCGTAGGGTCAAACAGTTGAATTAAGCATGATACAAGTCAAGAAATTAATTCGAATTCGATTTAGAGGTCAAGAACGTGTCAATATATGGATGAGATCCTATAAATTTATTCTTATCCTAATCGCAGGCTTACTCGTTCCCTTAGTTGAAACCAAAATAATATATTCGTAGACCTGCATGGGCCACCACAAAAACCATGTCACGCCCCAGTCCTAAAATACCAAGGGACTAGCCACGTGGCAATGGCCAGCAGCATAACTCCAATAGGAAAACCTAATTTAATGGACCCGTTAGTGTACACTTAAGCTGTAATACATATAAAATGGTCTACAAATATCTGTCACCGTTTATATATCTAATCTCATCCATAATAAGTAACAAAATCACAAAGATACAAGTCCAGTAACAATAATATAAAATAATATGTCCAATCAAAGTAATATAAATAATGTCACGGGGAATAATCCGTCATCAAAATGGAAAGAAAATAATACCAACTACAATATCCAGAAGTCACTATAAGATCAAATATCTGAGAACAATAAGTATAATAAATAAATGGTGTGAATACTGTGTGCTCAAGAGAAGTCCTCCGAAACAACCTTGTCCTCTGCAACCTGTACGTCTCCAATAGTAGAACATGCCCCGTAAACCTTGGTATGGCTCTCCTCGTCTACACCTGGGGATATAATCCGGATCCAGGTCCTCAGGAGAGAAAGCAAGGTACAATAAACACTCAAGACAAAATAAAATATAGTAAGTAAAAATAAATCCTCAGGGCAAGCTATGTAACCAGCTAAGTAAAATACAAATGAGAGCATCACTAGTACTCAGGCTGAGACCACTACAGGCTTTGTGTTGGGGAGTCCATAGCAGCAAGTAGTATCTCGTAGGGACAGTAAATATGCCATGCTCTGGTATAGAGACTAAGCACCTCCAGTAACATAGTATATATAAGATAATCAGCATGTAACATGTGTGTCTCTCCCCACCCAATGTAATCTCACATCTCATGTCTACAACGTCTCATATCCATAACACGCAAGATCATGACCTCTAGCTAGTACAACGAGTCATAATAATATCAATATAATATGCAAGTCTCATATCACGAATCCAGTAAGCTTATACAGAATCACCATAAATAACTCAAAAAAAATTTGCTATATGAAATAGTGTCAAGTGTCTTACGGTATGGCTTACTTGGTAAAGCAAGCACGTAAAATTATAGGATCGTGGAATCAACTCTCTAAGTGACGTTATACGACTCCGCATACGACGTCGACACCCGAATTTTGCTCGGACGCTAAGCAACGTCTCATGGTCCTAGGTTGAGCAGAAACATCATAAGAATATATATATTTAAAAAGAAACACAAGCAAATAATATAACAAGATATACTACAAGTTTGGCAACGTACACATGCCTGGGTTCTAAACTCCGTCAATTGCTCCTAGAAAAGTGGAATATGCACGTACACCTTCGAATGCTGAAACAAATATCATGAATATTCTTAGAATACTTGAAATAGCTAGGATTGACTATCCAATTTGGATACAGGGACAAAATTGATAGTTTTGGGTCAAAGCGGAGTCCACATGTGGCCCACTTTGTACCAAAAAATGTGCCAGAGACAAATTTCTCTACATTTGTCAAATTTAGTGTCTACGAGTCCAGAATGATGATGTGAAACCAACAGAATATTTGGAACTGGATTACGATAAGCCAATCACCAAATCGTCCGTCATGTGGAACTGTGGGCCCACAAAACGGTATTTCGTCAATATTCTCATATTCGAACCAAACTTGGGTCACAGGACCAACGTAAGTCTGCGAATCCAATGGCATATGTTTTTTTACGAACCGATGAGCATACACGAAGTTATGGCGTGGTATCAGAATAGGCCGATAAGGTATTTTTCGGCGGATACGCATTGATTTCGGCGTGCACGGACGTCCAAATCAAGTTCCATAAAAGCCCACATATCCGCGTTTATGTTATGCACCATTAAGTGTAATCTGCATGTGATGACTTGGCCTTATTTGGGGGACGTACTTCGTATCCAAGATTTTTGGTGTTTTAAAAATAAGTTTTTCGTCGTTTCGAAATCAGAATAATTTAACCATTAAAGCAAACTAATAAAAACTAAAAGAACAGTAAAAACCTTGGTTATATTGTGAAAAAGTATTTTTATTTATAATTTGAAAATAATTAACGAGTAGGTAAAAAATTGGGCATGAACATGGTACTTGGACTGAATTTCTGAGCTATTTTTGAACAGTTTTTCGGCCAACTTTCGGTCGATTTTTCGATCAAACCCGAGTGCCTAAATTCGTTCCACTTGAAGAAAATCCTATGGGATTTGGTTGTGAATATAGTAGCGAAGATGGGACATAAAACGAACGAGTGAGGAGGGATGAAACTTCGCGCGAAGGGAGTGTCGCACTGTTGCTGCTGCTGTATGCGCGGGGGCGGATCTGCGACGGTGCTACGACGCTGCTCCAGCGCTGCTTCGGTGCGGCGACGCTGAGGATGGCAGTGTGGGCGGTGATGCGGGCGGTCATCGTCTGGGGAGAGGCTAGGGGAGGTGGATTAGGGTTTCGTTAGTATATGCACATATATATACCGAGAGATTGAGGGAGAGTGAGCGGGTGGGCTTGGGTAGTTTTAGGTTTTGGGTTGAGTTTTTGGGTTAATGGGTTTGAGTTTAGTTAGGTTAGAGTTAGGGTTTTATTTTATTTCATATCTTTTTTTTTGTTTTATTTATTCATAATTATATATAAAAATATTCAAAAATAGTTAGCCCTTGGAAAAAATTCTAGAAAATTTATATTTCCTCCAACAAATAATTTACAACCAAATTTATATCAATTAAAAGGTATTTATTAAATATGAATGAATATTAAATTAGTTAAATAAATTCATTAATTTATTTTTTACTTAATATTATATTGGAAGCAATGGGTTGGTGTGGCATGTTAAAATCGTACGCCATGACAAAAGGGTTAATTAGTCATCGTTTCCTCGTAATTGTGTCACGAAAGTTGTGCGACCAAAATAAGATATGGGATTGCGAATTTGTTAGGGACGGTTATGGCAGAAGCCTAATTTGACTCGTCTAAGTTGAGCATGCTTGGTTGGTTGGAAGGGAAAAAGCTAGTGTTGCACTCAAGATCTTAAAACCATGGTGGTTGGTTTCCAAAGTTCAATTAAATTATCGAATAAATATTTAAAATAAAAAAATAATTATTAATTACTGAACTAACCCTATATAAAAATTAGGGTGCTCACCCAAGGGGTTGTGGACATCGGCTTCGGGCCATATCATAGAGCCGTAACACTACAAGAAAGCTCAAAACTTCATGTTGGGGAATTTAAACTCTCTAAAATAACTTAGCTAAAGTGTATGAAAAGAGATACATGTTGTCTCTTGAGGGTAAGCTTGTAGACACCCATTATATATACATCAAAACCAGGCGAGCACATGGCATTTAATGTGCAACCGGAAGCACAACTTATGTCATTGTGTGAGTGGAAAGAATTACAGCTATGGTGCATAATTCAAGGCTTAGTCCATTCTTGTATTATACTATTATTTGACCCATACGAGGAGTTTTAAGTCGTAAGCGATATCTATCCTAATGCATGATGGACAGTCACAGTGGGAAATGCACAACTAATATATATTGAGATATGTAGGAGATTGATAGATTTTTTGCCTTTGGACCAGTCAAGATAGTCCCACATTGGCTACAACTCCAAGTAGGTATCTCATTATAATGATTTTCTTGTGTTGAGGTATGAACATAGGTTGTGATAGGGTAAATGTGGGTGCCATGTGGGGGTATTTTCCTAGGAGGAATAAGGATTAACTCCTCAAAGAAAGCATTTATGCTTTTTGTCACTCTCTTGGGAAAATTCTCTTAGGAGCTAAGCCCCAAAGGGGCTTATTAACTCAGACTCGGATTCGGATTCGGACTCGGACTCGGGCTCAAGGTCCTAAAGTGGCACTTTTTAGTGCACTTAACACATAAACCTTGTCGTATGGCACTTGTACGTATTTATTGCTCTCATTTTATGTGCGAGTTTCATATGCGAGCGCATGAGCGAACGTTGAACGGGCGCATAAGAGGGGGCATGCGTGTTCTATGTGCGACCATGTGTGTGTTATGTGCAGGCTAAGCACAACTATGCGTAAGATATGCCTAGCTATACGCGTATGCGCGTCTAAGCATATGTGTGCATGCGCCGATGCATTGTTATGCATATTCATGCATGAAACCGCTGCACGGTTGGGTATATGCGTACAGGAGCAGCTGCGGCTGTGCTGCTACGTGCATATGCGTAGATAGCATGGTTGGCGCATGATCCCACTGATTGCGGGATTTGAACTGTTATGGAAAGATTTGGTCATTAATTCAGATCCGATTTTGTGGATTTGAATATAAATCATTCATATATTTTCGTAATTGGTTGGCTTCCAGGATTAGGTATAGGGTTTCCATCCCACTCTATAAATACTCTTCTCATGCCCCTTTGAGAACTTACTTCGAAATTGAAAGACGAAGAGAGTATCGTCCTACTGTCGCTATTGGAGTCCAGGAGTTCGTGTGAGTTCTAGAAGAGGTGACAACGAGCGTTTTAGTAGTTCTATTTAGAACATGCTGGGTCCTGAGAGCAAATCGTATGGAACAAATCTTGATTTGAGTAACAGTGGTCGTCATAACCCCAACAAGCAGAAAGTCGCATGTCTTCTTCTTCTTCTTCTTCTTCTTCTTCTTCTTCTCCTTCCTTCTATTGTAATTCGTTCTGTCTCAATTGTAACTGTGTTTGTAAAGAAAAATGAAGTTTGATTTCTGATTATTGTAATCAAATCTGCAACTTGTAATCGAGATATATTATAATTGTTCTTTGTTGGAATCATGGATAGTCAGCGAGAAAACTTTTGTGTGTACATCTGATCTCGACTACAACTTCAGAATCCAACAGCAGATATTCCGAAAGGATTACGTGAACTTATGTTCCTGTACCTGGTTCTACCATCTTTTGATCAGCCTCGGGACTAACAGAACCTGTCAAAAGTACTGCACATGAAATATGAGCAAAGTTGTAGCTGTAGACCTTTATTCTATGCATACAATATAATACATCACCAAACATCAACATACCATTTGGACCACCCTATGGTGGAACAAGCATCATAACTCAAATCACACTGAAAAACAAAGCAAATGGAAATATATGTTGTTACACAAACCAAAGCATCATCGATCGATCAATGCTACATACTTGCAACTATATATAGTTAATGATATATCTCGATGATTGTGCGGTTTCCCATCACTGGCCATATCTTGTACTCTTTGAAACCAGCCTCCTCGAAGAGCTTCTTCCAATCAGCTTCAGCTCTCTGCTTCCCATAGGTATGAAGCATCATGTGTATGTCGAAGTGGAGTTGGGCTTCCGTCTCCTTGGGATGCACACCATCTGAAGTGTCCATAACTTTGTCTATTATGATGGCTTTTCCTCCATTTTCCTTGCTAGGTATAGCCTCCTTGCAATTCTTCAGCAGCTTCAAGCATTGCTCATCGTTCCAGCAATGGAATACCCACTGCAGGCATTATTAATTTTGCCAAGTAATTTAATATATTTAAACAATATATATACTTTATACATATTTGTTATTGACATGTACTTCTAAATTGTCATAATGTACTTTTTTTTAATTTTCTATCATTCAAATTTTAAATATGTTTCTATATTAAATATGTTATTAATTTGTGAATGCATGGACGTATAACATTTTAGATGTGCCAATAACAACTTACTAGGGTGCCATAATTGACAATTCTAAAATATCATCCTGCACTCCTAATGCAAGGATCGATATATTTAGAATTTGAATGATAGAAAATTAAAAATTAATGAATGATAACATTTTAGGAATGTCAATAACGACGTCTATAATTTAATATTGAATATATTTTAGTTAGAATTTTCTTTTATAGATATTGAAGATATTGAATATATATACCTTGAGTATGAGGGCATCTGCTGGAGGGATGTGCTGGAACATGTCTCCCTTCACATACTCGACCTTCTCGTTCTTTTCCAAAGCATCGATCATATGAGGCAGGTCCAGAACGGCGCACTTCACGTCCGGAAACGCCTCCGTGATCGCGAAGGCCATCGTGCCCGTTCCCCCCGCCACCTCCACCAAGGTCCTCACCCCCCGGAACAGCTCGCTGCAGTGCTCGATGACGGCTCTAGTAATCGGAATAGCATCGGTTCTCAAGCCATCCCTCACCAGCCTGCCGAACCCGGGCATGGTCCTCGTCGCCTCCCAGATGAACACCTTGTGCGCCATCTCGAAGGCGGTCGACGGCTCCTCGCTCCTGAACCACGAGCTCGCGGACTGCCACGGCCGCATCAGCGAGTCGTCGAGGCACATCTCGATGAACGGAGCAATGGAAGCTCCCATCTCGCCATGAAGCGTCCGAAGCTTGGGATTCTTACGGGAGGGATGGAGAGCTTGGCTGCCAGCTCCGAGAGAGGGATGGGTTTGCCGTGGCTGTGGACTGCGTCGGGGATGCCGAGATCCACCGCGCACTTGAGGGACAGGGAGTTGATGAAGCTGAAGATGTGGAGCCACAGATGTGACTGAGCTTCGAGTAGCTCTTTGGAGCTTGCACCTTCGACTGATGATGCCATTGTTGCAGAAAAATTGGGGATGGTGGTCTTGTGTTGTTCTAGTGTCCATTAAATAGAGGCTAGGTGAGAGAGACTGGTGTAGAGAGGGAGTATTAAAATATAGCTCGTGCTACTTGCTTACTATTCTTCTATTCAGGGGGATGAGTTGGAATAACTTCTATGTGTTATTTGTTCAAATATACTAAGTTAAATAATTGACAAGGATATCCTATCTTAAGATATTTACTAAAAGCAAAAGTTACAAGGACTTAAATTTTTTTTATTTTCAAAGTATGTTATCCAATATAATTTTTACTATGGGCTGCCATCCTTCTCCCATCTCCTTCTCCAAAGTCCTAACACTAAATTCCTTCAACTCACAAACCTTATTTAGCAACCATGATGGCGGTGGGAAAGATCGGCGGCCAAGAGAACCTCGCCCCTCCATCTCTATAGTCAGCGACGACGACCGCCACAACTGCGACCACCACCACGTCAATAGAGCCCCCCCTCAATTCGGACACACCCCTCTCCTTGTTCTGCACCATGCGGGATGACAGTGTTATCTTTTGGACTGTCAATTTTTTTGACAATTATCTTTTGGACTGTCAATTTTTTTTGACAATCCTACCTAATGGAAGAACTGTTAAAAAATTTGACAATCTTAAAAATGACATACTATTTTAGGACTGTCAAAAATTTTGACAGTCCAAAATACGTAACGAACTTCACAATTATTGACAGTCATAAATGAGCAACTTATTTTCATTATAACTGTCAAAAAATTTGATAGTCCGATGTATTGATAGGACTGTCAAAATGCTGACATTCCTACAAAAATAGTGGATGATCCTTAGTAAATTGTTTGAGTAGCAAATTTGTAAATAAAAAGGTTGGACAGCTCTGAGTAACTTTTGCAGTGCCTTTATAAATACTCTTATCTTAAATGACTGTTAGGAACAAGATGAGTGTTGGTATTGGATGGGTTCCAACCTATGTGAAGAAAATCACGGAGTGTAATGAACGTCATTCATATGTCAGATAAGTTCGAGACGTCGAAGTCAGAAAATGTGGCTCGATTTGAGTGCGTATCAGACAAGTTGGAAAAAATAATATTAGAGTCAGCGGTATGTCGTTGGCATACCATTGTGGGTGTACCGGCGGTATATTGACACGATTTTGTTCCAGAAAAGTTCTAACACGAAGTGGCTATTTTTGGTATATCATTGTCAGTGTACCAGCGATATATTGACACGGTTTTGTTCCAGAATAGTTCTGACATGAAATGGATAATTTTTGGTATATAGTTGTCGATACCGGTATGCCGGTGTTGTAGCTAAAGACCGAATTTGGATATTTTGCTTACACCGTTGGATCATGATCAATGGTCCAGATGTTTCGAGATTATGGAGCTTTAAATATGTCTTTTTAAAACCATAATCCATTATCATCTATCATCTAAAGATCAAAGGGGTAAGATTTCTCAAAGTTGGCAACTTTCTGAGAAAGGAAGAGGGAGATCTGGTTGCGGAGAGAGATCATTTCGAAGAGTTCTTCCTCGTCATATAGTCTTCGTTAATCTCCTTTATACTTGTTGACTATTTTTATTTGTTGAAGTATTGTGGTAATCCGTGTGGATCGGTGGGGAAGTTTGTAAGTAGTCGGTATATCTTCTTATTCGAGTAGTGGAGGCTTCTCCTGGTTAGACTCCGACCGCTACATGATTTTTCAAGACAGGGTTTATCACGTAAAAGTCTTAGTATTTGTGCCTGGATTTTACTATGATGTTGTGTGATTGGTTTGTGTGTTTTTCTTTGGTATTAACAACTTCCTATCGGTTAAAGGAACGAATTTTGTGTTTCGTTCCCAATAATGAGATATTTCTCCTATCAATAAACATCAGATAGTTCATCCTTAAGAGATGACATGTCAGAGTTGTCGAATATGCAAAGAGTTCTCAATAAAATCATGGTTCTCGTCAAGAATCTAGTGATAATAGAGATACAACATCTCCAAATATACGGGGGTACGACTGATACATATTGACCTTGCTCAAATTGTTAGGAATGAAACCCAAAACTTACTCCTCCAAATCGATAGGACCTTGTGAGGACCAATTATGGCGTATCACAATAAAAAGTATAACACAAATACATCTTTTGCGTGGAAAATTCTAATAGAAAAATCATAGGACGATCAGAGTACAACCCTTCCCATCCAATACAAACATATCTCCCATTTTTCAACTAAGCAGAGTAGCTCATCATTTCGATGATCCTCCTGCACTACTCAAAATTCTCTTTCGACAAAACCTTCGTAAGCATATCCGTTTCATTGTCTTCTATTGAACCTTCTCAAATGACGCGTCCTACGCCTCAAGCACGTTTTGTATCCAATGATACTAAATTGCAATATGCTTGGACCGAATATGAAATGTCAGGATTTTCCCAATATAAATAGCATTTTGGCTATTGCAAAACAAAATATATTGCACTTAATGTAAATCACCTCAATTTTTAAATTTTTAAATTTTTTATTATTTTAATTTAATTATAATAATTTTGGTTATTTTTTTGAAAATTAGAAAATATGTTTTAGAAAATTATAAAATATGTTTCTTTGACTCATTTAAGTTCTATAAAAATTTGTTTATATTTAGAAATTTAAAATTATTTGACAAATATTTTTGTGTAAAATTAATTCCAAGAATTTATTTTATGAATAAATATTTTTCTAATTTTCTGATAATTTTTAGAATTTATTTTGATATATGTAAATATAGTTATATATAAGAATTTTTAGTTATTTATATAAGAGAAAAGAAGAGAAAAAACTAAATAAAAAACCCTAACCCAAAACAAAAACTCTAATCTCTCCCCCCCCCCATACAGGCCAAGACCTACGAACCTCTTCCTTTCTCTTATATATATATATATATATATATATATATATATATATATATATATATATATATGCTTATTGTCACTCCCTCCTTCCAATCATAATAAAGAGTTTTTTAGTTTCAATATTTTTTTTATTATTTATTAGGTATTTTATAGCTTGAAATTATTTTCCAATAAGGAATATCCTAAAACCTAATTTTTGATTAGGAATTAAAAGGTAATTGGTGATTGTGAAGAGGGTAATATAAAAGATATTCTAGATAATTCTTAATTGGCAAGATTCATTGAACCTCCCTAAAATCCTTTTCTAGAATCTTCCCTCCAACTACCTTGTAACAAGTTTGTAACAACCTTCCTAACTCACTAGGATCTTGAAACCTCCTTGGAACCCTATAAATATGAGTGATTTTTCCATTTATTTTAGTCCAGCCTATCTTTACTGTCATGACCCGCACCCGGTGTAGGGATGCAAATAGTTAACAACGTCCAGCCTATGCCGCAACATCGGCTGTAGAACGATGTTTGGAAAAACTATATATTTAGCAATCAAGATATAATATGCCACCAATGTAAATGAATATACTCAATCACAGATCTATAGATGGAATAAACACGAATATGATAAAAGAATGGAAGAGTCACAAATACAACTTATGAGAAAAAATAATATCTAATGAGTTAGAGAGATACTAAAACAATACTGGAGACAAATCAAGTACAAAAGAAAATTAACTATGAAGCTACGTGTCATGGGTCGTCTGTCTCAGTCGGGAAGAGACCCTCCTAAGCCAAGGTCTCTGGCTCTAAACCTATCATGTCCTGAGGCCCGTAGTGAGTGGGGTATCACTCCTCAGTGTCATCTGGAAAAGATATATTCAGTCAGGAAAGTAGCAGAGTACATCTCTAACAGCAGTTCTAATAAATAATATAAATGATTTAGCAGTAAATAGATGTAAATATACAAGATGTAATGTACAGATACAAGAGATATACAATAAAAAAAATACTGAAAATAGATACGAGAATGAGCAATATAGAAATGAACAAGAAATACTAATGACTAAGTGAGTGAGTACCAGCTTTAACATGTGTCGACTTGAAAACTTGATACAAGAATTATGGCCTAGTTAATCATACGTGCGGTGTATGATTAACAATATTCAATGAACAAGACTTGATACAAGGAGGGTATGATCACATATCTATACTATATACTCTCCGCCCCCGACTGGTATAGTGAATCCAACCATGGTACGTCATGACACGAGATTCTCTAGGAAGGTAGCAAGTCTCCCCAATAATCAATGTCTGTACATGTACAAGAAGAATAAGAAAACTAGGATTGCACAAGATACACTATACATACCAAAGAATAACATCTCATGACGATATTCGAATATACCAATCCGTGTAACTATTGTGTCAAAAAATCAAGGATATCTACACTAGATACCATAGAGGATATCATAAATGGAAAACTATCAGAGAATGTACTCATCTGAAATCTAGTGAACAGTATCAAAAATATCAGGTACAGTGTATCGAAGACCTAAATTTGAAATATTATATCAATACAAGGTTTTGGAATAAAAATAAGTTAAGCTAGTCAACTTCTAGGTCATAAAGTTATTTCTAAGTCAAAACAGTCAAACTAGGTCAACTCTATGTCAAACTAGTCAAACTTGGTCAAACTATCTATTTCTAGGTTGTATGAGCCTATCTCTAAGATATTGGGTCAATTCACTATGTAACTAGGCCACACGAGCTATACTAAGATACTATGATGCAAACAAGATACCGTATCATAAGATACGCAAGTAATTAGATAGAAAATATCATAATATGTATATACAATCAATAATATCTAATATTCCTAACTAAACTAATTCTAAGTGGATAACTTGGCTTTAAAACAAAGCGGTATCACACCATTACACACCCATCTTGATACTCAAATCCAAATACCTTGAGTATCCATCAATACCTTGACATTACCTTGGTATCACAAGGTAATGTGAATCCTAGCCTATAACTAACTACCTAAAACTCTAAACTATAACTAACATGTATTTACTAATACAATACTACTATACTAACTACTAACATACCAATACATACATACATATATACATACATATTACCAACTAGAGATACATATACATACATATCACTAGTAGTAATCACTAGTGTATATATCTAACTACTAGATAAAAAAATGTACATATGTATATATAACTACTATATATATATACATACATACATATTAGTAACTAGAGATACATATACATACATATCACCAATAGTAATCACTAGTATATATATATATATATCTAACTACTAGATTATATATATATATATATATATATATATATATATATATATATATATATATATATTATAACTACTAACAAGCAACTAACTAGCTAAACTACTAACTATCAAGGAACTAACTTAACTAACTTACCTTTCTGTTGTTGTGCCCTTGCTATTGTTGCTCAAGTTGCTGCTGCTGCTACTGGATTCTGTTGTTGTTTCACTGATATGCTAGCTTGCTGCTCACTGATGTTAGTATGCTAGTTGCTACCTACTGCAGTTGTTGCAGTGCACTGCCTGGCTGCACTTCCTTGCTACTACTACAACATGCTGGCTTTGCTAGCTGCTGCAGCTTATGCTGATTTGTTGCGATTGCCACTGCAGTGCTTGCTGATGATGGTATTGTTGCTGCAGTGTTAGCTGATGCTGTGCTAGCTTCACTACAGTTGTTGCTACTGTGTGTTGTTGCTACTCAAGCTTTGTTGCATGCTTGATGATGTTGTGTGCTCACTGATATGTTATAGTTGTTGTTGATGATGTTGCTGCTATGCTGCTCATGCTGATTTGCTGTGCAGTTGCACTGCCTTGCTTCTATGCTACTAGCTTGTTGTACCGACCCCCCTTCCTAATACACACACAAAAAAAACTATGCACACAAACAAACATCTATACACACACACACACACACACACACACACACATATATATATATTATATATATATATATATATATATATATATATATATATATATATATAATATATATATATATATATATATATATATATATATATAACACTAGATACAAACACCGATCTATACATATATATACATATCAAAGTATCTGTCTATATATATATATATATATATATATATATATAACACTAAAGATACAAATACCTATCTATTTATATACATATCTATATATACATATATAAACACACACACACACACACACACACACACACACACACACACACACATATATATATATATATATATATATATATATATATATATAGATATACACATACATATATACATAAAGCTTGGAGATACACAAATCAATATATATATATATATATATATATATAATATATATATATATATATATATATATATATATATATATATATATATATAACCATCAATCACCATACATATACATATATAAACATACCATTATAATACTCTAATAGCTATAAATAATTATATTGAAATACAATAAAACAAACACGTGGAGTGCATCGCACCCGTATCACACTAGATCTATAACACGCTTGCGATATGAGTCCACCACACCACCAAATGTACCCCAAAAGACCCGAGCAAGTCTAAAGTAACAATTATGAATAATACGAAGAGCTAATTATACATCTACGTGTCTGTGTCAAAAAATGACAGGCTCAAACCCCCGTGTCAGAAGGAAATCTCCCAAATCAACCCGTATCTCCAAATTATCATGATACAACCTACACGTATACAATTTTGGATACGATACTAGCCACACACAATAAAACACATATCAATTTGGTCTAATTGACCAATTAACAAACATAAGATGTGTCAATCTCGAAATTTCCCCAAAATTGATACAAAATACCACATAACTTTCTCCATAGGCCTCCTATGAAGCTAATTCCAATTCTTATGGGTAATATTATCATATATGATGATTTCTAATGATTAAATCACATATTTAGAGTCTAAATAGAGAGAGAAAACTGAATTATACTTATTAGGAAATAGATTTCCAATAAAACTTCTAAATTGGATAAAAAAAAGCCTCCAACTTATAGATCCTTGCTACTCCTTGTAGATCCTTACTTTATCCTTGTAGATCCCTACTCTAATGGTCTCCAAAGATGGTTTGGAAAGGAATTAGAAATTTTTTTTGATAGAATTTGTCACGACCCGCACCCGGTTAGGGCACGAGAGCGTGGGTACGTCCAGCCTACGCCGCAGCATCGGCGGTAGAACGCTGTCTAGGTCAAGTACTATCTAAACAATCTCACTCTAGTATCCAACTCCATAAGGAGACGTGGATATCAAAATAATTCTAGAAATACTCAATCACAACTACAGCACGATAGGAAATGAAGAAATAAAAGAATACAATACAAGTCTAATGACAACATAATCATACCTGCAATCCTTAACTTCCAATCCCCAAGTGTCAGAAACCAGTCTACTAAGGTCACAGTCTGGAAAAATATTTTCCAGTCAGGAAGGAGCAAAGTACATCTCTAAATAGCAGTTCTATATAAATGACATAAACTATGTAGCAGTTCTAGATGAAAATATATCAGATGCATGTATAGGTACGAGGAATAAAAGAAATACTGGAAATATTGTAAGTAAATGCAGGAAAAGAAACATATGTCAAAGAGCAAGAGATACTATGACTAAGTGTGTGAGTACTAGCTTTAACATGTGATCGGCTTGGGACTAGTAAACTCATTACATGGGTTAGTAGGGCTAACCGATGTAACAGTGAGGAGGCATGTAAACTCATTACATGGGTTAGTAGGGCTAACCGATGTAACAGTGAGGAGGCATGTAAACTCATTACATGGGTTAGTAGGGCTAACCGATGTAACAGTAAGGAGACATGTAAATGGTCAGGCCGCACCCGACGTGAGATGTGGGGTGAGCTATGGTGCATATAAAGTTGGGTATGATCACATATCTACACTAAAATACTCCCCAAACCCCCGACTGGTATAGTAGATCCAATCATGGTACGCTATGGCACGGGATTCCCTAGGAAGGTAGCAAATCTCCCCGGGAATTAGTGTCTGTACATGCACAAGATATCAAGGAAACAAGTCTTGTACAAGCTACACCATGAATAAGGAATAACATCTCATGACGAGATCCGTGTATACCAATCCGTGTAACCAATGTGTCAAGAACATGGATATTTACACTAGATACAGTGAACATAGGAGATATCATAAATTAGAAACTAATCAGAGAATGTACTCGCCTTGGGTCCTTAGCTGGTAAAACCAATGTCCTGTCCCAGAGTATCGTCTGGAGGAACCAACAGTCCTAAAATATATCAAATACAACATTTGCATCAGGAGCTACACTAACACATCACAAATACATGAACTCAGGGCTCTGCCAGGTATGGCACTAGTCAACTAGGGTCATCTAGTAGGGCTACGTATATCATACACACTAACACTCCACGTATATACCAATAAAACGTATATAATATATATATAAGTGTTTCTTAGTATTTGTACAAAATACATATTTGTATATATATACTAATAGATGTTTATAAATATATATTTTTATACCAAAATACATATTTGTATATTTATATGTCGATCAAATATTTTTATATATGTATATTAGCAAATCCAAGAATGTACATAATGCCACACTTCTCAAGGTGATCCCAAATGAAGTAGCAGTTAGTTCCAATGGGTCCGGAGCAGTCCAAATAGCTAGAAACTACATAAAGAAGTCCAAGATCGGAGCTCGGTACGAAAATCGAGATAAGGATACCGAGTCCTTAATACATAGAGAAATTCACTGGGGTTTAGCTAAGGTTAAGATTTACAAGTTAGCTAATAAGAGAAATGGTCGATTGTTCGTAATCAAGGTAACTCCTTAATTTATGAAAAATCATTTGGAAATCATTTTGAACAATAATTGTTAAAACTTCCCTTTTGAACAAAATTACAATTTAAAGGTTTATTTATAAAAAAAAATCTAGGATTTACGTAAAAGCCAATATTTTCCATTTATGGTAAAATCGGTCACCGATCTAAATAACTAATTTTGAACTCATTTTATTATTGGAACTATATTTTTAATTAATTATAGAAACCCCAAAAATTATTTTATTTACATAATTTAAATCCTTATATATTTATTACTAAACTAAATTAAACTTAAACAAATTAAATGTTATTAAACTAATTACATAAATTACTAACTAATTGATTAATAATTAACTAACTAATTGATTATTTAATTACTGATTAATAAATTAATCTTGATTAAACTTAATTAACTGAATAATTATAACTAATGTAATTAAATTAATTGATTAATTATAACTAATTAAGAAATAATTAATTAACTAAACTATATAAAATAACCACTAATTAAGAATTTATTCTGATAAATGATAATTAAGTGATTAATAGGATAAATAACTAACCTAATTATAAGTTAACAAAACAACCCCAATTCCGTCAATCCCTGAATCGAAAGAAGGGAAAAAGGGGAAAGGAAAGAGGCTCACCGGGGTGTTTTCCGTCGTCGGCGGAGGAGAAGTCCGCCGGGCAGGGCGTCGGCGCGGGGAAGTCCGCCGGGTCTGCTCGTCTCGTCGGCGGCGGGTCTTCGGCTCGAGGAGGCGACCGGCGGCTCGATTCAGCGGCGGGAACTCGACGGGTCTGCGGCGGCTCGATGGATCTGAAGCGGCGGCGGTCCTTCTCGGCGGCGACGGATCTCTGAGCTCGACGCGGCGTCGACTCGAGGCGGCTACCGGCGGCGTCGACTCGAGGCGGTGGCTGGATCTGCAGCGGCGGCGTCGCTCGGCCCGAGGCGGCGCTCTGCTCGAGGGGGCGACGGCTTCGAGGAGGCGGCGGCTTCGAGGCAGCTGCGTCTGGTCGGCCACGGCGAGCTCGACGACAGGCGCTCGACGCCGGGGGCCCAGTCGCCGGCGGCAATCGGACTCGAGGGCGGCGGATCTCTGACAGATCTAGGGTTAGGGTCGGTTCTGTGGGTCGGGGTCGTGTCCGGGGCTGGACACGGCGGTTTGGTGGCTGTGGGGGTGGGTGACGTGTCCGGGTGCATCGTTGTCGGCTGGACACGATGGGGTGCACTATAGACGTGTCCGGTGTTGGACACGGGATCTGTTTGTAATACTGTACAGGGGTGGATGTGTCCAGATGGTGTCGGACACAAAATCGGTTGTAATGCTGTAACTGGACACAAAAAAAATGAATGGATACGGTGGGACACCCGGGGTCGGACCCGAGGCCATCACGGCTGACACGGTGATGCTGGACACACGGACACGAGCACACAAAATGGTGATGGTTGTTGGCTGGTGGAAAATGTGGAGGCTAGCTAATAAATTTGGAGATTAGGGTTTCTTGGGAATGGTGATGAGGGATTTAAATAGGGAGAGATGGTGTGGGATAAAGGGTTGCGGGTTGGCCCAATAATGAATGGCCAAGATCAATACATGAATAAGTTCTTCATGTGGGAAAGGGTGTGGGCTAGTTAATGGAATGGCGACATGTAAAATTAAAGAAACAAAGGTTATAATTTCAGAAATTATTTTAAGAAAGCTACGTAAATTTCCAATTAATACATTTTTGCAAAATCTTAGAAAGTATGACATTTATTTATTTACTAGCCCAATAAATAAAAATCTATTTTATTTTATCAACTAGTCTTTTAAATAACTATTTAGTTAAAACAATAATTTTATGACTCAAGCCAATAAATATTTGAAACTAGAAATATATATTATTATTTATTTATTTATTTTGTAATACATCGTCATCTAGGAAAAATGATTTTTATAAAGATTTTTAAATTACCTTCTAAAATCAGACATCGTTCAAAATCAAATAAAAATTTTCAAGGAGAAATATTTTATAAAACTTGATATTTTAAAATAAATTAAAATCTAATTATTTTGGAAATTGAAAATCGGAGGTTACAAGTCTATCCACCTTAGAAAAATTTCGTCCTCGAAATTTTAGGGATGACTAGGATAGAAAAAATTGTTGTTCATAATGATGAATATATCATTGAAGAAAATATTTCTATAAGGAAAATATTTACCAAACAGAAGGAAACATGAAGAAAAAAAAAATATGGTTTAAGACAGGAATAACTTGAAGGAATCATGGCTCGGCCTTGAATCCTCTAGAAAGTTTAGGTTTGGGGAGTAGACACGATCACAAAAACAGATAATTGGAATAATGCACGTTACCTTTTCAAAGTAACTAAACCAAGGAAGACCCAGTATAATGAATGATATAGACATGAAAGTTATAGCTACTTCGAAAGATACGGTCGACAATTTGATTTAAGAACTTAAATACATCCTTCAGAATGTAATCAAGAGACATCTAATCGCCTTTCTTGATTTCTAGGAAAAAGAAAGAAAAGAGTAGTCTTTACTACCATCTGAAAATAATCCTTCCTTTTATCCTCGTTCATTTTACTTTTCTCAATCTTGTGATTCATCATTAACTAATATCTATAAAAGTTTCAAATTCCACCAACTTTATTAGATTTGATCTTAGAATTTCTGAATCAAAATTTATTACATGTCCAAAATCCTTATCATCAAATTCGAGTTTGTTTATCTTAACATTAACTATACCTCAATTGTTTTCTTCGATTTCAAATGTTACTGTCATGGTCAAGATTTAATTTAAATCACAACCTCAATATACCATGATCTTACCTTACGACCTTCAATTATATGATCCCATAATCAATTATATTATAATATTCTTTACCATGAGCTTCATTTCATTCCATATTTCTTTATCCGTATGTAAAATATTTTCGAAATTTGAACTAATATTTTTTTTTTCATCCTCTGAATTTATTATCCCAATGTAAAATTTTTACTACTCAAATCCTCAATATTTTAATTGAATTCCAGTCGTATCATAATCTCCTCAAATTTTGAGTAAATAACTAAATACAAAATTTACTATCCAATCCTTCAATTGAAACCCAATCAATGCATATTTATAAAACTTAAAAATCTGTATCCCAAAATTTAAATTTTAAACACTCATCAATCATCTTACTCCTCTAACTCAAGAATTTAATTTGACACTATTCCATTTACGATTTTATTTTCTGATTTTCGTTTTCCTCAAATATTCAACGATGCGATGCTTCCAGAATCTTCAATGCAACATTCATAATATATAAAATTTCTATCTTGCAATCAAATAGATAAAATGATAATCTCTCAAATTTCTCAAATTTTAATAATCAATTCAATCATATCAAGACCTCCTTAAAATTAATAAATCCTCAATTTTTTTTTTTTTTTTTTTTGCTCTGTGAATTTCTTAATTCTCCCTTTAAGTAAATGTTTGTCCTCGAATTTCAATCAAACCTCGATTTTCGCAAAAACAATGATTCCATCAACTCTGTTATAACCATCCCCTAAATTCTTTATTTAAATTTATGCTCATCCATAATTTAATCATCTTGTCCCTTTTTGGTCAGTCATAACCTCGTCATAGATCTCTGCTATGGTCAAAACCCCAATGATAATGGTTTAAGAAAACTCTACCTACAGCCAGGCAATTTAAGAAATATATAGGTCATGTGTCTTTTGTCATGGTATTTCAGTCTCTGTTAAGGTGTACTACTAGTTATATTCTAACAAGAAAATCATGCATGTGAACCACAGTACTAGGAAAATCAATCAATCAATCGAAAAACGAAAGAAAAGAAACATTAGGAAGGAAGAAGGATCCTGTTAACATATTACTTGTAGTGTCTACTATCAACCACTTAACTCTAGCACATTCACTAACAAATTCCTATTCATGTACACTGGTACCCATATCAACTAATCATATATTAATATTCATATCTCTCATCTACCAAAATTAATCCTCAAAATAATCGTCAAGGTTTAACTTCCCGATCAACCTAAAACAAAATGCATATACCTCCTCAAAATTAGATACTTCTCATCGAAATAAAATTTAATCACTTCTAAAATCTTTGTAGCCTTAACTATGTTTAGTGAATCAAATTTTAAATTCTCAATATTTTAACAACATAAAATCTCAACTCCTTAAAAATTCTGAAATTTAAAATTCATTTCCACCCTTTTAATTTATAACTCCTCAATGTACATATTAGTGCTCACGGTCTCTGATACTCAAGGTGCACTCAATACCTCTATCGTCTAGAATTGTGTACTAAATTCGTACTGCCCGAATCACTTGCACTATTACCTCCAATGATCAAAGTTACCATCAACTGTGTTTTCTTTCATGATTTCAATTTATGTCAATTAGTATATCATCTAATTATCAACACACAGAGTGCTTACTGTTATTAACGTCATCCTTGACTAATCCTCGATATAGAATCATTAGCACTCTTGGTATTATATCACTAGCTGCATTAATGGATTATCTCATCAAGCTCATTAGACTCATGATCACCTGTATCCTCTATAACACTCATGTTTCTCTACTCTCATGGGTATGTGTATGGTTCCTCATCTCGATGGTTGTATATGTTTTTCCTTCAATCCTTTAAAGCCTATTAAACTAATCCGTGATACGCTTCACAACTTCCATTACTAATCCTGATATTTCTCTACTTATGACATCTCATTAACTTTATGCGTATATATTTCTTTACCTTTAACATTTCCGATATCAATCATCCAATTGGACATCATGCTCCATAAATCCTTAACACAATTCCCGGATACTTAATCGTTTACATAGATCACTCAATTACATAATCATGATTATCCAGGACGGGTAATTGGCTCTGATACTAACTCTGAGAACTATCACTGATACTCTATACTCTCCTTAACTCTCAGTCTCTAATGACACTACTCCTAGAATCATTGGTACAAGGTACTATGCTAAGGGCTAACTCTAGATTAAAGCCTACTGCTCACATGTCCAACTAAGAACACTTACAACTCACTAGCAACACAGTCAATACTAATACAAGACACAACAAAATTACAAGCCACTAATTATCATACTTAACAAGAAATCTTCAAGGAATAGGAGCTCAAAGACTGAATTGAGGACAGAAGGTATCTTTACTGCTAGTAAAGAAAGAAGCGGTGGAACAAAATCTTGGAATAGCAGAAATAGACAAGTCTTGAGATAATATTTTAAGAACCAATTTAAGATACAACCTGATAATCATACACGTCCATCCGAAATCATGACACACAGAATCCTCGCCACGCCAGTAAGCATAGGTGCGATAACCGACAGGTTCTGTAACTAAGGTATGCAACTCTATAATCATGTCATCTAGAATCCTCGCCACGCCAACCGGTATGGCTGCGAGAGACCCTAAGTTTCATAACTACAGTATGTACATCCAAGTCAGGTTCCTACGGTCTCGTCACGACAGCTAATATGGCTGCGATAAACTCTAGGTCCCATAACCAAAGTAGACGTTTTACCTTTCTCACTGTCCTCATCAATATATGTCATCAGATGATACCATAAATTCTAGTCCGTAAAATTTCATCTCAATATGAAATCAACTCAACAACGATACCAGGAATTAAAGTTAACAACTGGTTAACAAGAATCAAACTCAAAAATGATACCAAGAATTTAATTTAATAACTACTCAACAAGAATCAAGTTCAGTAACAACAAGCGAGAGCGGACGGAAACAAGGAAAGATTTAAATTGAAAATAAGATTCTCATGGGGTCATCCCAGGAAATCTTTCAAGAATTTGTGATTGAGTATCCTCTCTCATCCTAGTATCCTATGTCCCATATTCTACAGCTGGTACGTAGTAGTACAACTATGACGTCGCACTACTACGACATCGCACAACTAGCGAAGTCAGACCTGCATGGGCCACCACTAAAAACGTGTCACGACCCGCACCCGGTTAGGGCACGAGAGCGTGGGTACGTCCAGCCTACGCCGCAGCATCGGCGGTAGAACGCTGTCTAGGTCAAGTACTATCTAAACAATCTCACTCTAGTATCCAACTCCATAAGGAGACGTGGATATCAAAATAATTCTAGAAATACTCAATCACAACTACAGCACGATAGGAAATGAAGAAATAAAAGAATACAATACAAGTCTAATGACAACATAATCATACCTGCAATCCTTAACTTCCAATCCCCAAGTGTCAGAAACCAGTCTACTAAGGTCACAGTCTGGAAAAATATTTTCCAGTCAGGAAGGAGCAAAGTACATCTCTAAATAGCAGTTCTATATAAATGACATAAACTATGTAGCAGTTCTAGATGGAAATATATCAGATGCATGTATAGGTACGAGGAATAAAAGAAATACTGGAAATATTGTAAGTAAATGCAGGAAAAGAAACATATGTCAAAGAGCAAGAGATACTATGACTAAGTGTGTGAGTACTAGCTTTAACATGTGATCGGCTTGGGACTAGTAAACTCATTACATGGGTTAGTAGGGCTAACCGATGTAACAGTGAGGAGGCATGTAAACTCATTACATGGGTTAGTAGGGCTAACCGATGTAACAGTGAGGAGGCATGTAAACTCATTACATGGGTTAGTAGGGCTAACCGATGTAACAGTAAGGAGACATGTAAATGGTCAGGCCGCACCCGACGTGAGATGTGGGGTGAGCTATGGTGCATATAAAGTTGGGTATGATCACATATCTACACTAAAATACTCTCCAAACCCCCGACTGGTATAGTAGATCCAATCATGGTACGCTATGGCACGGGATTCCCTAGGAAGGTAGCAAATCTCCCCAGGAATTAGTGTCTGTACATGCACAAGATATCAAGGAAACAAGTCTTGTACAAGCTACACCATGAATAAGGAATAACATCTCATGACGAGATCCGTGTATACCAATCCGTGTAACCAATGTGTCAAGAACATGGATATTTACACTAGATACAGTGAACATAGGAGATATCATAAATTAGAAACTAATCAGAGAATGTACTCGCCTTGGGTCCTTAGCTGGTAAAACCAATGTCCTGTCCCAGAGTATCGTCTGGAGGAACCAACAGTCCTAAAATATATCAAATACAACATTTGCATCAGGAGCTACACTAACACATCACAAATACATGAACTCAGGGCTCTGCCAGGTATGGCACTAGTCAACTAGGGTCATCTAGTAGGGCTACGTATATCATACACACTAACACTCCACGTATATACCAATAAAACGTATATAATATATATATAAGTGTTTTTTAGTATTTGTACAAAATACATATTTGTATATATATACTAATAGATGTTTATAAATATATATTTTTATACCAAAATACATATTTGTATATTTATATGTCGATCAAATATTTTTATATATGTATATTAGCAAATCCAAGAATGTACATAATGCCACACTTCTCAAGGTGATCCCAAATGAAGTAGCAGTTAGTTCCAATGGGTCCGGAGCAGTCCAAATAGCTAGAAACTACATAAAGAAGTCCAAGATCGGAGCTCGGTACGAAAATCGAGATAAGGATACCGAGTCCTTAATACATAGAGAAATTCACTGGGGTTTAGCTAAGGTTAAGATTTACAAGTTAGCTAATAAGAGAAATGGTCGATTGTTCGTAATCAAGGTAACTCCTTAATTTATGAAAAATCATTTGGAAATCATTTTGAACAATAATTGTTAAAACTTCCCTTTTGAACAAAATTACAATTTAAAGGTTTATTTATAAAAAAAAATCTAGGATTTACGTAAAAGCCAATATTTTCCATTTATGGTAAAATCGGTCACCGATCTAAATAACTAATTTTGAACTCATTTTATTATTGGAACTATATTTTTAATTAATTATAGAAACCCCAAAAATTATTTTATTTACATAATTTAAATCCTTATATATTTATTACTAAACTAAATTAAACTTAAACAAATTAAATGTTATTAAACTAATTACATAAATTACTAACTAATTGATTAATAATTAACTAACTAATTGATTATTTAATTACTGATTAATAAATTAATCTTGATTAAACTTAATTAACTGAATAATTATAACTAATGTAATTAAATTAATTGATTAATTATAACTAATTAAGAAATAATTAATTAACTAAACTATATAAAATAACCACTAATTAAGAATTTATTCTGATAAATGATAATTAAGTGATTAATAGGATAAATAACTAACCTAATTATAAGTTAACAAAACAACCCCAATTCCGTCAATCCCTGAATCGAAAGAAGGGAAAAAGGGGAAAGGAAAGAGGCTCACCGGGGTGTTTTCCGTCGTCGGCGGAGGAGAAGTCCGCCGGGCAGGGCGTCGGCGCGGGGAAGTCCGCCGGGTCTGCTCGTCTCGTCGGCGGCGGGTCTTCGGCTCGAGGAGGCGACCGGCGGCTCGATTCAGCGGCGGGAACTCGACGGGTCTGCGGCGGCTCGATGGATCTGAAGCGGCGGCGGTCCTTCTCGGCGGCGACGGATCTCTGAGCTCGACGCGGCGTCGACTCGAGGCGGCTACCGGCGGCATCGACTCGAGGCGGTGGCTGGATCTGCAGCGGCGGCGTCGCTCGGCCCGAGGCGGCGCTCTGCTCGAGGGGGCGACGGCTTCGAGGAGGCGGCGGCTTCGAGGCAGCTGCGTCTGGTCGGCCACGGCGAGCTCGACGACAGGCGCTCGACGCCGGGGGCCCAGTCGCCGGCGACAATCGGACTCGAGGGCGGCGGATCTCTGACAGATCTAGGGTTAGGGTCGGTTCTGTGGGTCGGGGTCGTGTCCGGGGCTGGATACGGCGGTTTGGTGGCTGTGGGGGTGGGTGACGTGTCCGGGTGCATCGTTGTCGGCTGGACACGATGGGGTGCACTGTAGACGTGTCCGGTGTTGGACACGGGATCTGTTTGTAATACTGTACAGGGGTGGATGTGTCCAGATGGTGTCGGACACAAAATCGGTTGTAATGCTGTAACTGGACACAGAAAAAATGAATGGATACGGTGGGACACCCGGGGTCGGACCCGAGGCCATCACGGCTGACACGGTGATGCTGGACACACGGACACGAGCACACAAAATGGTGATGGTTGTTGGCTGGTGGAAAATATGGAGGCTAGCTAATAAATTTGGAGATTAGGGTTTCTTGGGAATGGTGATGAGGGATTTAAATAGGGAGAGATGGTGTGGGATAAAGGGTTGCGGGTTGGCCCAATAATGAATGGCCAAGATCAATACATGAATAAGTTCTTCATGTGGGAAAGGGTGTGGGCTAGTTAATGGAATGGCGACTTGTAAAATTAAAGAAACAAAGGTTATAATTTCAGAAATTATTTTAAGAAAGCTACGTAAATTTCCAATTAATACATTTTTGCAAAATCTTAGAAAGTATGACATTTATTTATTTACTAGCCCAATAAATAAAAATCTATTTTATTTTATCAACTAGTCTTTTAAATAACTATTTAGTTAAAACAATAATTTTATGACTCAAGCCAATAAATATTTGAAACTAGAAATATATATTATTATTTATTTATTTATTTTGTAATACATCGTCATCTAGGAAAAATGATTTTTATAAAGATTTTTAAATTACCTTCTAAAATCAGACATCGTTCAAAATCAAATAAAAATTTTCAAGGAGAAATATTTTATAAAACTTGATATTTTAAAATAAATTAAAATCTAATTATTTTGGAAATTGGAAATCGTAGGTTACAGAATTTGATGTGGGAATGAAGAAATTTGGAAGAGAAAATTATAGATCTATATTTGAAATAAAAATAAAGAGAGAGAAATTTCCTACCTATATTAAATATGGCCGACCACCAAACCCCCTCCCCAAGCTACTATGTAAAGTCTAAAATACCCCTTGGGGACTCTCATGAAGAAATAATTAAGGAAGGAAGGTTCTAATCTATTGGGTTTAACTTAATTATTCATTCTCCTAATGAATGAGCTTCTAATTGGGCTCAATTCTAACAAGATTTAAATGTTTGTCCATGGATCTAATCTAAACTAGTTAGGTCCACTCACACAAGTCCAAAATGATAAACTAATATCTAACAATAAATAAATAATATAATAAATAATTATACAATATGCACAATATTTAATTAATTATAAAATGACCAAAATACTATTTCCTAGAAAATGTGGTAGTGACAAGTCTACCCCCATTAAAATAATTTTGTCCGCAAAATTCAAAGACAAAACTACCCCAAAAACTAAAATAGAATAGTCAGAAAAGAACAGAACATACCTCAATGCACAAACAAATATGAGTAACGCTCTCACATTTCAGCCTCTCTCTCCCAGGTAGATTCTCCCGAAGAGTGATGCCTCCATGCGATGCATACCAAAGGAATAGTCTGGTTCCTCATCACCTTCACTCTCCAATCTAGAATCTCAACTGGTTGCACTAGATAGCTAAGAGTAAGACTTACCTCTATCTCCGAGTGATCTACTACGTAACTAGGATCCGCCATGTACCATCTCAACTGCGACACGTGAAACACGTTATGTACTCCCTCCAGTGGAGGTAGCAAGTCTAGTCTTTAAGCAACTGCACCTACCCTCTCGAGAATACTGAAAGGTCCAATGAATCGCGGACTAAGATTTTTGCCTCCACCAAAATGAATCGTGCCTCGTGTCGAAGAAATCCTCAGAAACAACAAACCACCCACCTAGAACAAAATATAACTTAAGAACTTAATCTATAACAAACAACCAATATCAAGCATAAAACAAAAATCTAAAACTATACCTCAAACTCCAAAGGTCTCCGTTGGCAATCGGCCCAATGCCGTTGTCTGTCCTGCGCCACTCGAAGTTTGTCTTTGATCAGCTTAACCTTCTCCGCTGCATCCACAACCATCTCTGGCCCTAGAAAAACTCTCTCTCCAACATCATCCCATGACAAAGGAGTACGACATCTCCGACCGTACAGAGCCTCAAATGGTGACATCTTTATACTAGCCTGGTAGCTGTTATTATAAGAAAACTCTACCAAATGGAGATGGTCCCTCCATGATCCCCAAAAATCTAGTACACATATACACAACATATTCTTGAGAGTTTGAATAGTCCTTTCTGACTGTCCATCTGCATGGGGATGATATGCAGTACTGAACTTGAGCTGGGTGCCCAAACTCGTCTGCAAACTCCTCCAAAAATGAGAAATAAAATGACTATCCCAATTTAAGACTATGCTGACGAAAACCCTATGTATCCTGATGATTTGTCTCACATACATCTCTACCAACTTCTCCGTAGACAAACCAACCTTGAAAGGCAAAAAATGGGCCAACTTGGTCAACATGTCAACGATGACCCAAATCGCGTCTTTCTCTTCGGGAGATCATAGAAGTTCGGAGACAAATCTATAGTAATGTGCTCCCACTTCCACTTTGAAATAGGTAATGGCTGAAATAAACCACCTGGCCTATGCCTTTCGGCTTTCACCTGCTGGCACACTAAGCATCTGGATACAAACTGTGCCACTTCTCTCTTTATGCCATACCAACACACACTTTCTTGCATATCTCGATACATCTTGTTGGCACCTGGATATATGGAATACTAAGAGCAATGTGCTTCCTGCAACACCTCCTCATTCACCTTCCCACTAGGTACACATAATCTAACACCATGCCATAAAGAACCATCCTTAACAATAGTAAAATCATCCTCCAATCCTGCTCTCACCTGAGCTCTGATGCTCCTCAGAGACAGATCCTCATATTGAGCTGCCTTGATCTTGTCTATCAACTCTGACTGCATCAGCAACCCCCATATCTGCATAGCAAAACTAGAAACTATCACCTAAATGTCCAAGCTCTCCAAGTCCTCCAACAAATACCGATCCTGTATCAAAAGTATATCTACCGAGTACTTGCTCAAGGCATCGGCAACTACATTGGCTTTTCCAAGATGATACTACAAAGATATATCAAAATCCTTTATCAGTTCCAACGATCGACGCTGCCTCATGTTCAACTCCTTCTGAGTAAAAACGTCCTTCAAGCTCTTGTGGTCTGTGAATATCTCCACACACTCTCCGTACAAATAGTATTTCAATAACTTCAGGGCAACAATGACTGCATGCAACTCCAAATCATTGATAGGATAGTTCTTCTCATGTGGAAGTAATTGCCTGGATGCATAGGCATTCACTTTCCCATTCTGCTGAAGAACGCAACCTAGACCTTTTTTCGATGCATCACTATAAATAGTGAAACCTTCAGACCCTGATGGCAATGTCAAAATAGGAGCAGATGTTAACCTCTTCTTCAACTCCTCAAAAGTAAGCTGGTACTTCTATGTCCAAACAAACTCTGCTTCCTTCCTGGTGAGTCTGGTCATCAGCTTGGCAATCCTCAAAAAACTGTAAAAACTTCATGTAGTAGCTTGCTAGACCCAAGAAACTCCTGATCTCTGCCACTGAACTCGGGGTCTTCTATGACTCCACTGTTGCGATCTTCTTTGGATCTACTATGATTCTATCATAAGTCATAATATGTCCTAAGAACTAGACCATGTACAGGAAGAATTCACACTTGAAAAGCTTCCCGTACAGCTTCTCCTTTCTCAGCACATTTAACACAATTCGCGAATGCTCCTCGTGCTGCTCCGCTGAAGAACTGGATTTGATAAACTCCTTATCCTGTAATTCATCCACCTACTTTTTTTATCTCGACCAGCTCACTGTTGTTTACTCTATAGACATGCTATGAAATTGGTTCTACACCTGGCACCAAGTCAATCGAGAATTTAACATCTCGTTCTGGCGGCAATCCTAATAATTTCTCAGAAAATACATCCAAGAACTCTGCTATCAACGGATGCGGCAACTCCTTGTCTTCCACCATAGCTCCACTGATAATGCCTTATCTCTGCTTTACAGCTCCTCTAGCTCTCCTGGCAGGCTAAACAAAACTCTACCTCCTCTAAAATCTATACTAGCATGGTACATACTCAACCAATCCATCCCGAGTATAATATCGTAGCTAGAAAGTGGCATTACAAATAGACACGCACTCAGCTCCTGGCCTCCCAGAGTACCTCTTCGATCCTTGCAAATATCATTAACCAGGATAATGTCTCCCCCGGTCATGATCTTAAAATTCCTAAGCAAAGACTCAGCTACCAAATGATGCTTCAGAGGAAAAGAAACAGATATAAAACTATGGGAAGTACCACTATCAAACAAAGATAAAGCTAGAATATAATCATGAAGAACAGAACCTGCAATAATATCTCCGGTGGGCTCGACTTCCTCGATTGTCATAGCAAATTCTTGTCCCTGACGTGCACCTCCCTGATATTGGTGCTGGGCATAACGCTGCTGCTGGGTCGGAAGTGGCAGTCCCCTTGGCTGTACTGCAGGTGGCCTTGTCTATGTCCTCTGAGCTGGAGTTGCTCCCTGAACTACATGACAAGGATTGGAAGGACACTCTCTCAACTGATGCCCTTCGGTACCACAATACAGACAAACCCCTAACGTTCTCCTGCAAATTTCCCAGATGTGGTCGGGCTTCTTGCAATAGTGGCAGAAAGTTTGTTGTGACTGTCACTACTGCTACGATGCCTGGTGAAATGACGCCCTAGCTAGAGTTTGATGCTGTTGCGGCTACTGAAAAGGCCTGGACTGGAAATGAGGATGCTTAGCAGTCGCTGTGCTACTATTAGCCCCCAGAAAAGAATCGCGATCTCTCTTGGGTTTTAAGCCCAACTCCCGCTCAACCTTGCATGCCTCCATAAGTATCTCTGAATAAGTCTCATAGAAAGACGGAATAAGAATCTTTACTTCCCTGATCAGACCCTCGTGGAAACGGATATCTCGAACCTCCGGCTCCCTCACCAAATATTCCATAAAATGGCTCAGCTTACTAAACTCTGCGGCATATTCCTCCACAGACATGCTTTCCTGAGTAAGACTCTCAAACTGCCTCCCCAAATCTAACCTGTCTCTCAAACTACCTCCCCAAGTCTAACCTATCTGCCCGAGCAAAGAACTTTCTCTTTAAGAGGTCCTTGAACACCTACCAAGACTGTCCTACATCAGCAAGAAGTGGCTCATTCCTGAAGCAAGTACGAGCGATATCGAATAGCTAAAGTCCTACTGCCTCAACCTTCAGATCCTCAGCAAGACGGGATACCCTCATGAGACGCTCAATATCCTCAAGCCAATCATCAGCGTAGGTGATGCCCTCAGTCCCCTTGAAGACCCGAGGTTCCAGCTTCTTGAAGTCCTAAATATTGCCTGGCCGAAGCTAGGCAACCTGTGAAGCAACCTGTTGCTGGACCTAAACTCCTCTCACAACTACGGCAAGGGCAAGCTGATAAGTACTCTTAATCTCCTACCGTAACACATCGGTCGGCCACCGATGTGCCTCAGAATGAGCCCTCTAGGCCTATAATATCTTGTAAAACAGTGTGAACACCTGAGTTACATCTGTCGGCACGGAAGATGGAGGTATAAGTCCCTCAGATACAGCCAGAACAGTCCTCTGAGTTAGAGGTGGACCCCCAAATGCAGCAGATACACCAATCACCGGAGAAGTTAATGGTACACCAATCAAAAAGTCACAGATCTCTCCAAAACTGCTCCTCTCTATTGAGATCTAGTCTTAGGCGGCATCCTGAGGCAAAGCAAAAGAAATGAATCAATATGGCATATGATGTAAGGCATTCAAAGAAGGACAGTTAAAGATCAAATATCAAAATCGGGAAAGAACAGTTGAAATGAATCAAAAAAGTTTTTCCTAGATGTGATTGAGTATTCTCAACCTATAGCCTATATCCTATATCCTAAAATAGGCTCGTAATAGCACTCAATTCATAGCACCACTATGAATTACACTAATTATGACCTCGAAGACCTGCATATGCCACCACTAAAAATATGTCATGGCCCACATTCGGTATAGGAATGCAAGTAGTTAACAACGTCCAGCCTACGTCGTAGCATCGGCGGTAGAACACTATTTGGAAAAACTGTCACGCCCCAGTCCCAAAATACGTAGGACTAGGAACACGTAAGCATGCCAGCCGTATGTATATGGCAACTCCAATATATGGATACCATAATATACACGTACGCTGTAATATGAATATAAACTCACATGTGGGATATTTATATCACAAGTCACAGATATGCTAATCTCATCCATACCACAAGGCATAGAAAAGAAGTACTAAACTAGAATAAGGAGTCTAAAATATCCCAATAATAGTCGGGTGGAGACAAATCCACTACCAATGACTATATCCAAAACTAAAATGAGATAGGAGTATAAATCTCCAATATAAAATAATGTGAAGACAGAAATGTATCAGCTAAAAAGATCCATCGCTAGATAATCAACGATGCTCAGAAGGTAAGACCTCATCGGCAGAAAATAATACGTCAGGTCCAAGCTCGTACTCCTGCGGATACTCCTGGTCGTCTATTCCTGGCAAGGGACCAGGTCCTCAGAGGGACATAAAAAGATACATAGAAGCAAGCCAATTTGAATACAGTGAACATGCATAACGTTTGAAAATAAATAAGTACGCTGTACAAGATAATCTATATGAATGCAAATGAGGGCAACCTTTTAACGTATGGGCAAGGGTAGGCTACTCGATCTAAATCTCACAACTCACACACACGTCAGTGGACATCAAAAATTATCATACCTCGGGGGTAGCGACCAGCGCGACTCTACAAAATTTGACATACCTCGGGGGTAGCGACCAGCACGACACACGCCCGTAGTGCGAACTATATACTACGGTTTACCAGAGTGGTTAAAATCCCATACGTCTAATTATTGTCCTCTCATGATACTAAGTGTCATGTGTGTGTCAACATATCTAATACATAGTAATGACTGAAAGAAAACTACAAATGTAAGAAATATACAGAAATGCAATAAATATACAAAATATTAATAGCATGCAAAAGTACTGTAACAATTTGGCGCCTGGCAAGAAAGCTGCAAAATGTAGTGTCCCGATGTCAACACCAAGAGTCAGAAGCTACGACCTCAGAATGAACGTCTCCGGATACTGAAATAAACATTAACAACATTCCCAAAATAAGCAAAATAGCTAAAAAGTACTTCCCTTTTGTCCAATTTGGACACAGGGGCAAAACGGTAATTTTTGGTAAAAATGGGGTCCACGTGTGGCCCACTTTGTACCAAAAAATGTGCCAAGGATAACAGTCTCTAAATAGAACAAATTATAAGTCAAACAAACTTTAGATGTCAATACGAACCCAACGGTATGTCCAAATATGGATTCTGATGGGTCGAACACAATTTCGCCCAAAAAGTCAACCGTGGGGCCCGCCAATTGGCGACTTAGTCAACTGTCTTAGAATTGCATGAAAATTGGGTCACAAGACCAGCGCGTTACCATGAGTCCAGTGGCATAAGTTTTGTCGCAATCTGACGAGCGTGCACAAAATACGCACGACTTTCACAAAAGTTGCGACACAGGGTTTGTCCACGGATACGGGCTGATTTCGACGCGCACACGCGTCCGAATCAGTTTCTGCAAACTCTCACATGTCTGATTATGTTGTGCGCACCATTTGGTATACTTGGTACACGGCGGGGCGGTCCCGTTTGGCGGGGCATGCTCCGTTTCATAACTTTTAGAAATCTGAAAAAGTGTGTTCGTGGGGTTTTCCAACAAATTTAATTCTGTCTACAGCAGTTAATAATCTGGGATTATTTAACAGAAATTAAACTAGGTCAAGTGGTCTACGTAAACCAAAAATAATCATCGAATTCGGATCTTTGTGGTGGGAGATATGAACTCGAAAGCATGGGTGGTCGCCGTAGTTTTCTGCGATCCCAGAATTTGGTCTATTTCTGCCAACTTTGGCGCTATTTTTGCCTATGGTTACGCATTGTTCGAGATCTACTATACACAGATATAGAAGAGGGTTAAGGGGTGAGCATATCGGTGAAGACGGGGTAGCGTTTGGTTGAGCGAGGCAACGGGAAACAACTCTGAAACACAGGTACCTCGCTGTAGAATTCTGCAGTGCGCGGGGTCACGGTCGTCGGGATCGGTTTGGACGGCCTGGCGGGGTTCTCCGGCTGTGGTGGTGGTGGCGCTCTCTAGGTCTAGATGAAAAGTGAAAGGGTTTGGATGATTTAGGTTTAGGATTTTTAGATGAATTAATGATAATATATATATATATATATATATATATATATATATATATATATATATATATATATATATATATATAAGAGAATGGGGGGTGGTTGTAATCGCGGGTTACTAATGGAAGGGGTATTTGGTGACTTGCTGAATAGGGACGGTTGGTTTTATGGCTCACAAAGGGCTGCTGTGAGCAAACGTGAGTGGTAGGAATGGTTGCTAATAGTTTATTAAGGGATAGTAGTACCATTAGTATTTAATAGTTTTCTTTAATAGTTTTTCTTTTCTTTTTCTTTTCTTTTCTTTTCTTTTTTTTCTAAATTCCTTTAAAATATATATATGTATATATATATATATTTATATATACGTATATACTCATAGGAAAAATCTAGAATTACACTAATACATAATATTAAGCTAGCAACTGCTCAAGGGGTCGCCTACATGGAATAAATTCTGAAAAATTCATAATGGTCCCATAAATCTCCTAAGTTCACCAACACCTAAAATAAAAAATAAAAAAAATTTATTTCTCCTAATTAGCCACTAATTACTATAATTAAATTAATAATTAATAAAAAAATGGTATATACGATTTCTAGGAATAGGGGTTTTACAAAACCTATCTATCTAACAATCAATATATAATATGCTACCAATGTAAATGAATATACTCAATCACAGATCTATAGATGGAATAAGCATGAATATGATAAACGAATAAAAGAGTCACAAATTAACTCATGAGACAAAATAATATCCAATGAGTCAGAGAAATACTAAACCAATATTGGAGACAAATCCAGTACAAAATGAAACTTACTACGAAGCTACGAGTCATGGGTCGTCTGTCTCCGTCGGGATGAGACCCTTCTGAGCCAAGGTCTCTGGCTCTAAGCCTACCACGTCTTGAGGCTCGTAGTGAGTAGAGTACCACTCTTCAGTGTCATCTACGAAAAATATATCCAGTCAGGAAAGGAGCAGAGTATATCTCTAACAGTAATTCTAATAAATGATATAAACTATGTAGCGATAAATAGATGTGAATATACAAGATATAATATACAGATACAAAAGATATGCAATAAAGAAAATACTGTAAATAGATACGAGAATGAGAAATATAGAAATAAACAAGAAATACTAATGACTAAGTGAGTGAGTACCAGCTTTAACATGTGATCGGCTTGGGAACTTGATACAAGAATTATGGCCGGGTTAAGCATACGTACGATGTATGATTAACACTATTTAATGAACAAGACTTGATACAAGAAGGGTATGATCACATATCTATACTACATACTCTCTGCCCCGGACTGGTATAGTGGATCCAACTATGGTATGTCATGACACGGAATTCTCTAGGAAGGTAGCAAGTCTTCCCAAGAATCAAGTCTGTACATGTGCAAGAAGAACAAGAAAATAAGACTTGTACAAGATACACCATACTTACTAAGGAATAACATCTCATGACGAGATCCGGATATACCAATCTATGTAATCATCGTGTAAAGAAATCAAGGATATCTACACTAGATACAAGAGACATAGAGGATATCATAAATAAGAAACTATCAAAGAATGTACTCACCTGAAATCTACTGAACAGTATCAAAGATGTCTAGTATGGTGCCTCAAAGACCTAAATATGGAATATTATATCACAAAATTTTGGAATAAAAGTAAGTTAAACTAGTCAACTTCTAGGTCATAAAACTATTTCTAAGTCAAAACAGTCAAATTAGGTCAACTCTAGGTCAAACTAGTCAAACTTGGTCAAACTATCTTTTTCTAGGTTATATGAGTCTATCTCTAAGATATTGGGTCCATTTAATATGTAATTAGGCCACACTAGCTATACTAAGATACTAGGATGCACAAGTAATTATATAGGAAATATCATAATATGTACATATAATCAACAATATCTAATATTCCTAACTAAACTAATGCTAAGTGGATATCTTGGCTTTGAACAAAAGCGGTATCACACCACTACACACCCATCTTGATACTCAAACCTAAATACCTTGAGTATCCATCAATACCTTGACATTACCTTGGTATCACTAGGTAATGTGAATCCTAACCTATAACTAACTACCCAAAACTCTAAACTATAACTAACATATATTTACTAATACAATACTACTATACTAACTACTAACATACCAATATATATATATATATATATATATATATATATATATATATATATATATATATATATATAAATACATACATACATATATATCACTAACTAGAGATACATATACATACATATTACTAATAGTTATCACTACTATATATATCTCACTACTAGATAACAAAATATACATATATAATATAACTACTAACAAGTAACTAACTAGCTAAACTACTAATAAGACTAACTATCAAGGAACTAACTTAACTAACTTACCTTGTTGTTGCTGTGCCCCTGCTATTGTTGTTCAAGCTGCTGCTGCTGCTACTGGATGTTGTTGTTGTTTCACTGATATGCTGGCTTCCTGCTCACTGATGTTGTTATACTAGCTACTACCTACTGTAGTTGCTGCAGTGCACTGCCTGGCTGCAAATCCTTGCTGCTGCTGTAATATACTGGCTTTGCTAGCTGCTACAGTTTATGCTGATTTACTGCTGCTACCATCTTATGCTGACTAGCTCGCTATTATTTACTCAATAGACATGTTGTAATTTTGGTTCTGCACCTAACACCAAGTCTATAGAGAAATTAACATCTCGATCTGGTGGCATTCCTAGCAATTCCTCAAGAAACACATCCAAGAACTCCGATATCAACCGATGCGACAACTCCTTGTATTCCACCATAGCTCCACAGATAATGCCTTCTTCCTTCTCTACAGCTCCTATAGCAAACTCAAACTATGGCTCTCCTTGCCGGCTTAACAAAACTTTACCTCCTCTACAATCTATACTAGCATTGTGCCTACTCAACCAATCTATCCCGAGTACAATATCGTAGCTCAGAAGTAGCATTATAAGTAGACACACACTTAGCTCTCGGCCTCCCAGAGTTACTTCTCGATCCTTACAAATATCATTAACCAGGATAATGCCTCCCGCGGTCATGATCTTGTAAGTCCTAAGCAAAGACTCAGCTACCAAATGATGCTTTAGAGCAAAAAAAACAGATATAAAATTATGGAAAGCAATACTATCAAATAAAGATAAAACTGAAATAGAATGAAATAGAATCAAGAAGAACAGAACCTGCGATGACATCTCCAGTGGGCTCGACCTCCTCGACTGTCATAGCAAACGCTCGTCCCTGATGTGCACCTCCTTGATGTTGGTGCTGGGCATAATGCTGGTGCTGGGTCAGAAGTGGCGGTCCCCTTGGCTGTACTGCAGGTGGCCTCACATGTGTCCTCTGAGCTAGAGCTGTTCCCTGAACTGCACGACGAGGATTGGAAGGACACTCTCTCAGCTGATGCCCTTTGGTATAACAATACAGACAAACCCCCAACCTCCTCCTGTAAACTTTCTTGATGTGGTCGGGCTTCTTGTAGTAGTGGCAAAAAGCTTGATATGACTGTCTCTGCTGCTGCAGTGCCTGGTAAAATGGAGCTATAGCTTGAGTCTGGTGCTGCTGCGGCTGCAGCTGCTAAAAAGGACTGGACTAAAAATGAAGATGCTTAGCAGTCGCTGTGCTGCTATTAGCCCCCATTAAAGAATTACAATTTCTCTTGGGTTTCAAGCCCAACTCCCGCTCAACCTTGCGTACCTCTGCAAGTATCTCCGAATAGGTCTTATAAAAAGATGGAATGAGGATCTTTACTTCCCAGGTCAGAGGCTCACAAAAATGGATAGCTCGAACCTCCGGCTCCCTCACCAAATACTCCACAAAATGGCTCAGTCTACCAAACTCTATGGCATATTCCTCTACAGACATGCTTCCCTGAGTAAGACTCTCAAATTGCCTCCCCAAGTTTAACCTGTCTGCCCGAGCAAAGAACTTTCTTTTGAAGAGATCCTTGAACACCTTCAAATACTGTCCCGCATCAGTAAAAAGTGGCTCATTCCTGAACCAAGTGCGGGCAATATTGAACAGCTGAAGTCCTACTGCCTCAACCTTCAGATCCTCAGCAAGATGGAACACCCTCATGAGACACTAAATATCCTTGAGCCAATCATCAGCGTAGGTGATGCCCTCAGTCCCCTTGAAGACCCGAGGTTCCAGCTTCTTGAAGTCCTAAATATTGCCTGGCAGAAGCTAGGCAATCTGCAGAACAACCTGTTGCTGGACCTGAACTCCTCTCTCTACTATGGCAAGGCCAAGCTGATGAGCACTCTCAATGCCTTTCCGCAATACGTCGGTCTACCTCTGGTGTGCCTCGGACCGAGCCCTTTAAGCCTCGAACATCTTGTAAAACAGTGTGAACACCGGAGTCGTATCTGTCAGCGCGGAAGGTGGAGGTGTAAGTCCCTCAGATACAGCCGAAATAGTCCTTTGAGTTAGAGGTAGAGTCCCGAATGCAGCTGATATGCCAATCACCGGAGAAGTGACTGGTGCAGGCCCTCAAAAAGTCGCAGATCTCTCAGAAACTGCTCTTTCCTACTGTGATCTAGTCTTAGGCGGCATCCTGAGGCAAAGCGAAAGGAAAGAATCAATATGGCATATGATGTAAGGTATTCAAAGAAGGACAGTTAAAGATCAAATATCAAAATCAAGGAAGAAAAGTTAAAATGAATCAAAAGAGTTTTTTCTAGATGTGATTGAGTATTTTTAGCCTATAGCCTATATCTTATATCCTAAAATAGGCTCGTAATATCACTCAATTTAGAGTACCACTACGAATCACACTAATTACGACCTCGAAGACCTATATGGGCCACCACTAAAAATGCGTTAGAACCGCACCCGGTATAGGAATGCAAGTAGGGAACAACACCCAACCTATGCCGCAGCTTCGACGGTAAAACGCTGTTTGAAAAAACCATCTATCTAGCAATCAAGATATAATATGCCACCAATGTAAATAAATATACTCAATCACAGATCTATAGATGGAATAAGCACGAATATGATAAAGAATAGAAGAGTCACAAATATAACTCATGAGACAAAATAATAT